>JAQQTP010000080.1:16017500-16617500 GCA_029884605.1 Ormosia emarginata | reverse complement strand
AAAATAAGTAAAATTAATTATTAAAAGAAATGTATGATAAAGACTAACTTCATCAATCTCAAAATTTAAAATGACTAAAACAGACTCAAAATTTTTAAAAGAACTAAAATTAGAAATAATTATATTTAAAGGGATTAAAAAGATAATTGAACTTTTTTTACTTTTCCTTTTTCTACTAAAGTCATGAAACTTTGTTATCATAAAGAGTTTGAAACTAATTTTGAAAAAAAATTAAAATATTAATTCCATGTTTAAAGATGTTATTTAACAAAAATTATGTTGTAGGGAAAATCCCTATTTTTTGTGTGTTCAATTACACATACCGAAATGTAAAGTTATGTGTTGTATTTTGCGTCAACAATATAAAGAATAATCTAGTAAAAATACGTCATGCGTAATAATGAATAGCAAAATCACTTTTAACAAAGGTGAAAAACTAATTTCACTGCGTTTGCTGATTTATTTAACTTTTCTATTTATAATCAGGATATGTTTTCCGAAGCAACCCAAACAACTCAAAACAAAATACAAAATCCTTGTGAATATAAGAAAGTAATTTTGGGAAGCTTCGAGGGAGTCTACAACATAGTATTATTAATATAAAAGTATCTATTATAACTTTATTATATTTATTATCATCGATTAATTTTTTATTAAATAAATTATTTTGAACCTTTAATTAAAATAAAATTAAAAATCATTTAATAAAAAAATTTAATAAAATATAAATGACAATAAAAAAATAGACACTCCTATTAATATACCTACACCCAAATTTTATTCCAGAATCACTTCCAACCAAAAATTGTGTTTGATCAACGAGTTAGAAGTTACAATTCGGTATATAGAACATGAATAAGGATCCGTTAAAGTAAGAAACCTTATAAAATGAACAAATAAACTTATATTAATCATTGATAATTAATGTAAATCCATCTATCAATAATTAATATAAACTTACTTATTCACTTTACAAAAATTCTCATTTTAAAAAATCTTTGTCCAAAGAACATAATAATAATCATGCGAACTGATTTTAAGTAAACTTCTCTTTCAGAAATTTTGTAAAAAGATTAGAGAAAAAATGAGATATTTGGTTTGGTGGACCACCAAATCCTTTTTTTTTTTTTTGGTTAAAAAAATTAAATTTTAAAATATTTTAAACACCCGAACAATTTTTTTAAAAAAAAAATTACATAACAGTATCCAGATGTCACGGTTTTCATCCCTTCTATTAAATTGAAGAAACTGTTAATGACTTAATTTCGCATAATGAAAAAAACAAGCATTAATAGGTGAAAAGAAAAATACAAAGAAAATGTTTTACGCACCGAATAATAACTAAAATACAATTGCAAGTCAGTCAAAATGATTTTCTATCTTCAGTGGTATAACTTAGCTTACACTAAATCTATCATCTATGCTCCAAATTCCCTAATATCAAATTACCTATAATATGAAGAAGAAAAAAAATACAGGGAGCAAAAACAGTAGCCATCTCATTTTGTCAGCTCAGTAATAACTTCCGTAATAGGCCTGAGGAACTGCAGTAGGTTGCTGCGCGGGAGCTGCAACAGGTTGTGCATAATTTTGTTGAGGAAGTGCCGGCTGAAATTCAGACAAAAGAATCAGCACTAAATACTCAGATTTAGTAAAATGTATAGAAATGAGACAATCACATAAAGTTAGAGAAGTCAGATATCAACAGAGAAAATATGCTGAATCTAAGTATTCGTGCAGTAAAACTGCTGAACTAAACTCAATCCACAAATGGAAGGCCAGACACGCAGGTGCCCACGGCCACAAGTTTACTCATAAAATACAAACAACTTTACAACAACACAACTACACATTTTTTCCCTTGGGAACTCGAATGATTCTTTCTTTTCCACTTTCCCTTTTTCAATACAATAAAATAAAAAACACTCCCGTAAACGACAATTGAATAGCTTAAAAAATAATAATGGCAGACACACCAGAAAAGACCTGTAACCACTAATCACAGAACATATCAGGGGCCAAACAATCACTAAAACTGAAGAGCTGAAACTGCTTTGTACCTGTACAGGATATGCAGGAGGATAGGCTCCGTATGCAGTACTTTGAGGAACTGATGTAGGTAACTGTGAGTTAGCATAGTTGCCCCCGTATCCAGCATAAGCCCCATAGTTAGCCTACATCAAATCAGAATGGATCAGTTCAAAACAAAGATAGGGACCTTTCGAAACACCTTAAAAAAAAGGTGAAGAATGAGGACGATTGACCACAAAACAATTGGAGAGGTTCAGTTAAAGAACCATTAAATAATGAATTAAAAGTAACACTAACACCTAAATCAATGTATAAATTGCATCAGATAATAGGAAGCACAAACACAAAATGTCAGATACAGAACGCAAGTAAAACAAATGGTAACTCCAAAATACAGATATGACATTTCAGTACATGAAAAACTGTCAAGTATAACATAAATGAAACGCATTCATGACACGATTTTCATGTAGATATAGATGCATGAAGCAGTCAAATATGGGTACAAGCCAGTTCTCAACATATTTAAATTAAAGGGGTAGTCAACACATTGCAAGTCTACAACATGATTGAAGAGGCAGAAATTCTAATTCAACTATGCTAATATGCTGCTTTCTAATGCTGTGGCTTAATGGTCGGTGTAATGTTACATCTTGTGTCCAAGTCCATTTCTAAATAATAGGAATAAAAACAGAAGCGGTTAACATAGCACAGTTTCTAATTAATAACTGTAACAACAATTTCACAGTTATTGACATTGCAGAAGCGATTGACATTGCACAGTTTGACAGACTACCTACCTTACTAAACAATTTCTGCCAGGTCACATAAATAAACCCCATTCAGGCAGCATACTAGCAAATAAGAGGGAAAGAAAATCTACCTGCTGAGTGTAGCCAGCAGTCCATTGTTGTCCTTGAGCTTGTGTGACCGGAGGCCAAGCTTGAGGTTGTACTCCATAATTAGTCCACTGGTTCTGCACATTTGGATATGCACCCATCACAGATTGGGCAGGTGATGGAACAGAATAAGTTCTTGGCACTTTTGTTTTATCTGAAGCTAAAAAATCCTCTGCATGACGTTTTTTCAACTCTGACATGCTCCTATGTGGCAAGAACAATTTGGAATGCCTATCCTCACCCCTCTTGATAGATTGAACATCTCCAAAGAGATTTAAAAACTGCAAAATCAACAGAAAATTCACAAGAAATTAATAACACTACAAATTTATAATTCAAAACTATAAGATAAGAGACAAACGGAGCAGGCAGGCTTTTCAACGAACAGAAACACAAATTTATTAACAATTAAGGCATAACAAAGTCTTTGAAAATAATATTAAAAAAACCATCAAATAGGTGGACCATGTAGTAGAACATGTATTAAATTAAAGCAGTTATAAAAAAACCAGACAATACAATGAATACATATCATACCACCAATGGCATTTGACTTTACAATTCTAAATCAATCACCACTGCAACACAGTTCATAGAGCCAAAGGTCAAATCAAGGGAAATGAAAACTGCATCCTCACTTCCAACTTGTCTCCAGTCATTCCTACATTTTCCCTGTGAACAAGTTTTCACCGTCCATTTTAAGTAAAATTTTCCATGTCAAATTTTGTTTTCTTTTCCACTCTTATCTGAATTTCCATATTTAAGGGCTTATCATGACCAAATACGTACATGATCCATGCACAGCTTAAAATGTTCAGTAACCTTAGAATGTTAGTAAAACTAGGTCAATATAACTAATTACAAGACACGGCAAAAATTAAAAATAAAAAAACACGAATACCAGTTCTCTTACAGGATTACTTCAAACAGCTCTTAGGAGAAATTATTTAACAAATATATTCTTATGTCAGCAATGATTTTATCCTATATATTGAAGCCTACCAGCATCTCAGAGGTATGGAATAAGAAAAAATTCGTTGTTTCTACAAAAACAACGAATTGTAAACATCACCTCACATCATTCCATTAACCAAATAAACTTATCATTAACCACTTAAATACGTAAACTTAATCACAATTCCAACCACAAACCCCTTGGTTAATTATAGGAAGATTGTTGGTTAAATTAGTTTGATAAGTTAATGGGAAGTGACGTGAAGCGTGTGTACAAAAGTGTCCCCAGCAATACTCAATAACAACCAAGCCTTATCTCACTGAGTGGGGTAAGTTACATGGATAAATCAACCCCAATGGACTTTCAAAACCCAAATTTTCAGTAAAACCATTTTGAGCAAGGTCTTTTACAATGGAACAATTATCAAAAGCACAAGAAAATTTAGAAAATATTTTCTTCCTCTAGAAAAACTCAATTTAAAACATTAACATCCTTCTCATAAGGATTTACCTCCAGAAAAATGCTAGAAAGTTCCTCACGCTCGGCTGCACTTGCTACACCAGGGCTCTCTGGGTTGGGCATTATGAATTTGACAACAAATGACTCAAGAAAGTCAATATCAACTTGCTTTGGCAGGGGTTGAATAGCCTCAAAATGCAATAAAGCCTGTGTAACATGGAATCAAAGAATTTCATTAGATATGAAAAACACCTGCAAAAATGAAGAGGAGAATCTCCAACAGAAAAATACAAGTGAATTTAGAGCCCCATGAAAGCAAAAGTAAGCACAGACCTCAAGTAGTGGCTTTGACATCAGAACATTCTCAAGCCCCTCAACTAGAATCTGTCTTGCCTTTTCTGCATTCCCAGAAGCCTAATGACAAAATGAGACAGAAGGATTTCAAGAACGAGACAAGATAATTTCAATGGATCAAGCTAAATAATTTGGATATTTTATTTATTGGCATAAATAATGAGCACACAAAGCACAAAGATCATTATCATGCAACAGAATGCAGACAGGTAAAAAAAAGAAAGAAATGCTAGCAACACACTCTTTTGGACACTTCTTTCAGCACTTATGTTACTATTGGTTCACCTCATACACTTTAAAGGATTATTAAGAGAGAGATACTAGCAATATATGCTTTAGACCAATACTAAAGTAAGTGTTGAAAGGAGTATCCAAAAGAGTGTGTTGCTAGCATTTCTCAAAAAAAAAAGAAAAAAGCAGCTAATTTTAATTAATGGAGCAATCAATTGTTCACCTTCTAAAACCAAGGAAAGAAATTATTTAATAAAAACACAATATATTAATATAACACAGCCAAGGAGAAATGAGAATGCATATCCAACCTAAGACAAGCTTTGAACAAGAACAACAAAACGATTCAGGAGAATATTTGCATGCAATTATGTTGCCAAACCTACCAAATAAACAAATCGAGAATACTGAGCAAATAACATTGGCAATGTTTGTGAATGTTCTTTTCCTTTCTCAATGGCAATGGCCTGTTCATACAAAGAGAAGGCATCCTCCAACTTCCCCTGTAATATCAAGAAATGGAAACATTAACAATTTAAACTCAAATTGGCCCGGAAGTCACAATATAAAAACACTTTCGTAAGTCATCATACCAGTCGATATTCCATATTGGCATGCCTGATTATTGCTTCAAGAAGACCAGGAGAAATTTCAGTATGCACAAGTTGATAGGCGGCTCTAGCACCAGCTATATCTCCAGTCTGCTCCTTGAACCGAGCACAAAAAAGATGTATCTCAGGCTGCCTCTGCAGTATTACAAACAAAACAAAATGATTAAATTGCAGAAAAATCAAGGGTATTTTCTCTCTGCCACAAGAAAAGTGAATTATGATTGTAATCAGCGCAATTTGACAACATGCTAATTATGCTAAGGAACAAAAAGTATTACTTGAACATTCCATTTTCATTTTCTAAATAAAGAGAAAAGACCTACAAATGGAAGACATGAATATCCCTTGCTGACAAGCCAGAAAAAGCTTGTTAGAGATCTAAAAAGACTCTTGGGCATCCACATATGACCAAACAGATTAAGCTTTTAGGAAAATTGAGACTTAGCATCAAACCCAACAGACACTCATACAACTCCTTTTCGAAACAGGGTGCAGAGACCATCTATTTCTTTGCCAATGTAGCAAATTCATAAAATGGCATACACTTAGAAATGACAAAAGAATTATAAACAGATGAATACACACATAGACATCACTGAAAGCCCTTATTCTGAACAATCAACAATAACCAACTTTTGCCAATAACATACACATACTTCAGTGTATCATCACACAAGTTCAAGTTTCATGAATTATTATCCAAGTCAGTGCCAACCATTGAACTTATGTAAAACCATCATGAACAAACAGTGGCTAGGTACTGGAATCCACTAGATATATTGCTCTTTCATTTCAAAGCTTAATAACTCAGATGAATATAAGATTAAATACAGTAAATGATTGCCAACTCCACAGCAATTTGAAGCTACATAAACCCATAATTTGATATTTAGAAGAAATTACCTTGACAAAGACTTGGGTTGCCCGAGCAAGAACATTATTTGCAAGATCCATGCTTCCATTGATTTCCATACACAAAACATAGCGTATCCAGTACTCAGGATAATTGGCACACGCAATGACACATCTCTCATACAACTTGACAATCTAATTCACACACAACAAAAAGAAAAGAGAATATCGTAAAAATTGTACCTGATGATATATACATAATAAAAAATCAATAATATAAAACATCAAAGGAAAAAATCAAAGCATTAAGAAATACTCCTTAGCGGGACAGAGAGGCCCCTCAAATATGAAAGGAGGGACCCTCCTTGCCTGACACAGATGATTAGGAAGATTAGAAGACACCTGCATGCATAACATTCGAACTTTAAAAAGAATAAACTTTTACAAACACATGATGAACCTAGAATGTCCACTGACAAATTAGGGTTTGAAGTACTTAGCCTCAAGAAACCAAATTGAAGGCCCATGCTTTAGTCTCAGTTCAATTTCCCGATTAAAAAGTTGCTTCATCCAACAGATTAGCCAATAAAACATATGATACAGCAGATATTACTTACTGTAAGTCAATCTACATCAGGAAAAACTAGGAACAGAATGCACACTTAAAAGAAACCAGCTCAATTACCTTGCTTAAGTCTCCTTCCCTTTCTATAAAATCCAGATAATTATGCCAATTCTCGAGCTCTCCAACATTGAGGGGCCGTACATGAAAGTAGGGCCTCCTGATAGCTGTTTCAAAACCAATGATCTTAGAATCGAACTCTTTAGCTTTCTTATACATCTCTTCTCTAATGGCGATATACTTCTCCAACTCGTCTGCTTCTGTTAAGCCAGCACTTACGGGTTTAGGAGAATTCTCTGCACCATCAGGACGAACCTCTCCCTCAATAGCCTGACCAGCAGCCTCTGAAACAGCTCCTGCCACTGCAGCAGCTTCATCAGCAGTCCGTAATTCTGACAAAGGTCGGTTTCCAGCTAACTCCTTGAAGCTGCAATACCATTTCCACCAAGGAATTAATATTACCAAAAAAAAAAGACAAAAAAAGAGTAGGGAGAGAGGATATGTCCAAAAAAAAAAAGAAACATTTATTATGTTTTTAAAAATTAATGGGGAGAGGTAATAACACTAAAACAAGTAATCACACTAAAACAAGTAATCACCTGCTGAAATACCGATCCAATTGCTGATTTGGATTCTCTAATATTCTGGTGTAGATCATGGCAAGGCGAGCCCAGTCTTGCTGCATGTACTCATACTCAATGTATTTATCCCAAAGAGGAAAAGAAAGATAATCTGTTCCAACATAAGCTAATCCTCTCTCAAAAAGCCTGAAACATATGGACACGCAGTTCTGGTTAATATGTGACTTCAAGCATCTTTTTACTGAAGCACATCCATATATGGGAGATAGCAGCACTAGTGTTGAAGGAGAACAAACAAATCACTCGTAACATCATATAAGACATCCAAACGCTGCATTTACCTTCCTGCAAAAAATCATACTATGTCCGAGAAATGGAGCAGTCATAGAGGCCATCTTAGCCATTAACCAGACGAGATCTTCCCAGCAGCAATTTGCAAATTGATGCACCTCAGAGTGTCAAAGTTAAAGACAGCTACCATTCCAAAAATAAACTACAGATCTATGGACTTTAAAATCAAATGGAAAAGTAAATTGGGGAAAAATGGCCCTAAAAATTTCAAACAACTACCCCATATAGTGGACTCAAAACCAAGGATTTCAACATCAGAATGGAAACCATTCTGACATGCAATCCCATCAAAGCTTTCCGGCCATAAAAGGGAGATATCACTGTTGCACGCATTCTGAAATTAGGTTAGAAAGCAGGCGAGAAACACCAGAGCCTAGTGAATGGAAAATCAGATCAAAATCTCCCAATGCAAAAAAAAGGATAACAAATAACTAAGCATCTATTACCTACGAACAGTGTCTGGATCCCCATATGTGCTTATAGCAAATATGCAATAATGCAACCACATGTCCACTGAATATGTAACCCCTTGAACAGCACGTTCATAAACTTCAACAACTTTATCAACCAAGCCAAGACGCACCTCATGGTCAGCATATTTCTTCCAATAACCATAACACAAAGGAAATTCTGCTAGAAAAGCATCATAAACTCTTCGAATCTTCAAAATGTTGTCCTTCAATGGAGAAATTATTAACAAATGAGCTTCACAAGTATCAGAAAAAAGAGGCATGCACAACAAGGATAAAATATATAACATTAAGTCTCCAATTGATAATAGAATATTAGACATTGTGTGAAAAACAAAAGGAAAAAAAGAATGTCACTGGGTACAATTAATGGAACACTCTTTCTAAAATGCATTAACAGGAGTTACAAATCGTAGAGTTATGGTTGTTTCATTGTACATTGGGAAAACCAAACACCAAAAACTCACATGTACAACTGTACAAGTACAATAAAGACATTTTTAATTAAGAATACAAAAGAAAACGGAGATGCAGATTTGACAAACAATATTGATGGTTCCCTGCCTTTGCACACATAATATATACCATCATAATAGCAAGCATATATTACATTAAACAAATATGAAAGCACCAGGAATCAGTCATTTTATTTACAAGTCCTCGGTATAATATGCCACATCCTTATTGTTAAACAGTATCAGGAGTAACAAAAATATCTCATATTTCTTAACAGGGAAACATCACATGCATTTGGCTAAAACCAACTCAAATCATAAAAATACATCCAAAAAAAGTTCATCACCTAATAACCAGAGACACTAGACACATACCAGTAACAATCCACCCACCCAACTCTACCCCAACAAAAATAAAAGCTATCCCAACTCTTATATGCTATGATCGCTACAACACAAATGACATATCCAAACACGACATTGCATCACAGAACTCTGAAGTCGACAATGCCATTGAAACAGACATATCAAAAAGTCAGTGCCAAAGCTGAAATATGTGAATACTAACACATCCCATTCCCAAAATGTAATTGAAGTCTTAAAATATAGGTCAACATACCTCTGCCACCTTCTCTGTCTCTTCAATCAAGGCAGTCCAAGCAGAAAAATCTAAAGAATTAGCTCTTACAATATTCCACAGTCGATCTTCTTCGGCAGACATAGCAGCTGTTAACAATAAGAAAACAAACAAATAGGGTGAAATCATTAATAAGGTTGGATAGCAGCATGTTCATGAAAAACTGCAAAAGCATTTCATAACAAGAATTACCATGGAAAGCAGACTCGCATACATTAAGCAATGGATTAATAATATAAAAGACTTCCTAGAACAGCAAGAGTTTCAGCATCAGTTTTTATTCTTTACAATAATTGAGGAAAAAAATAGTTCCAGAAGTGACTTAAAACATATGATCTCCAAATTACGAAACTAAAGTCATAACTCTTCTTGACTAATCAACCAATAAAATGAAACCAGTTTTTAAATGTAGGAACTTAATTTATACACAAAGTAAGGTTATTCATCAATAACAAATTATAATTTTAAGCTTGGCTAAATTGCAAGCCACTTGAAAGTTGAAACTGAAGTGAATGGAAATACCATTATATATCTGTTGTGTTAATCTTGATATACAGGCTACAAACTACTCTTGATACAAACATGTAAAATAGACCACTTGCTTGCAGCCTTAAACTCCACCTCCAGCGCACGAAAAATAGAAGCTTCTTTCCCTTAATGATAAAAAAACTCTTCTTTTTCTCTTATATGAATAATGGTGAAAATCCATTAACAAACCAAAGTACATGATATAGTTAAATCCTCTATAATAAATCATTTTCTTGCTCAATTAAAATAAAAGTCCAAAAGCATGGCAAGAGATACAAATACTAAAAGTAAAAAAATAAAAGATAGGAGAAAAAAGCAGTCCTCATATAGTAGGAAGACAAGCAGTTGTACACAGATTATCTCACAGACATGTATACAAAAGCAGAAATAAAAGAAGGTGTTTTGCACAAACATAAAGAGCTAATACTAGTATAAATGCTTCGAATAGATCTCAAAGATACTCTGAAAAAGGCTATAAAATAAATCAAATTAAAATTATTAAATCTAGAGGGAAGCAAGGCAAGGGACCATAAGGAACCTCAAAAATAGAACATTTAAAAACGCAAATAAAGTAAACACTGATATGCAACTTGCTTTTGAAAATTGTAAGTTTGTAACATGAAACACTAATTAATTAGTTGCAAGGTCTACATCAAATATTTTATAGTTAATAAACCGCTTAAGCCTTATGTCTTGACTCTTGATTATACACCTACAAGTTCTGTACCAAAACATTGACATTGAACTCAGAATTTTTTTGTGCAAAATTTAAATAACAGTCAAGACATGATAACTTTATTCATAACATATGATATAGCTAATAAATAAAAATCATACCATAACCATCTGCAAGCTGTTTCTCATCAGCTGACCCATCAAAATTCTCCAATGTATTCCCGTTTTCAAGTCCCGTTGCATTTGCCACTGCAGCAACAACACCGCCATTTACAGATGAATTGTACTCAGAAACTTGCGTAGACTCCGTAGCTGTGTTTCCAAGCCCACCGGAGACCTCATTAGCATCAGTCACCCCAACAGCTTGTTTGGAAACATCTGTTGCATTGAATTGGGCTTGTTGTAGGACAGAATTAGGATCCCCAGCGTATGCATTCCCATCACCAACATTAGAATAACCAAACCCATAAGCTGAATTGGCCTGAGTAGCTTCTCCAGCAGACTCAGCAACGGCAGGACATGCTTCGGGAACAGGATCCGATACTGTGTCAGCATATCCAGTTGAAGCATACGCCTCAGCTGCAGATGCTTCAGCAACTACTGTTTCACTATCTCCCATACTTGAATAAAAAGGCCTTTACCTTCACCGGAAAAATCTGAAAACACACAAACAAGACTCAGCGAATCACCAAACCCAATAGTAATATGCTAGTATTCCTCAATTCACCACTGGAAAGTACATGGTTAACCAATTTAAGATTCTCAAGCATCACAGTATCAAATCATGGTAACAAGAATTTCAGCTAATTCTTTGAAAAGCAAAATCAACAGAACAAGAGAATCTAATGCAGACATCATGAGAATACAGCATTTGGATTTAAACAAATAGGCATAACAACACATTCAAAAGTGTTTATAATCAACTAAAATCCCTAGGGTTTCAGAGTCTAAACCCTAATCGAAGGTGCAGGGGGCATGAAAGTACCTGAACGGAGAGAAACGGCTTCGTTGCAGAAAGGAAATTGAAACCCTGCTTCCAATGGCTTTTTTGTTTGGTGGTAAATCGAAAATTGGAACTTCCGAAGTAGGGCACTCTAACGAGAGGTGCTGCTTTTATATAGCGGAGGAGTGGGTGTTGGCGGCTCCATGGCATTTGATGCTCCTGCTTGATCTGATGCCGTCGATGATGGATAATGGTGCGATCTGAGCTGTCGGTTAGGTTATGTGATTGGTTGTGCGGTGTAATGTGGAGTCAGCAATGGGCTTTTGTTTATTAGCCCCGTGGCTCCAGGGTTCCAGGTTTCGTGGCAGTGGTGCTCAACAACACCACATAAATCCTGACCCTGGTCACTAGTTACTCAAGGGCTCTATACAAAGCTGTGAACTTGGTATCTGTTGGGCTCTTCTGAATTTTATTTGGTCAGCCCAAGCTAATCTTGTTATTTTTAAATGTAAGTTGATGCGTGTTGAAAATAGTATAATTAAATTTAATTATTTTTTATATGTATTTTTAAATATTAATTATATGTGACCTTTAAAATTGTATGTGGTGTATTTTATAATTCACATTTTTTAATGATAAATACAGCCATGATATTTCTAATACTTACACAATTGTCCGTTTTTAGATTAATTTATTATCAAAATGTTTTAAAGATAATGAATAGGTGGGATATCTATTCCTATAAATATTCCGGCTATTCAACTTATTTAAAGATTAACTTATTCTTACATGTATCTATTCTTAATTTCTAATATTTTAAAGATAATTTATAGTATAGTAAGAGACTCGATCATTTTTTACCTTAACATGTATCTATTTTTGACCTTGACACATTGTATCTGACTTCTAAGTGTAGCGCTTGACTTTAAAGTACTACCACCGATCTTTAAATATTTTATCAAATCCAAGACCACCAGAGGTGGGCTTAAAAGGATGTGGGGACTCTTTGATATTGAGTCCTAACTTTAGAGCTTATGATCCATATTTCTTAATACTCTTCTCAACATAAAATGATATGTGGCAGTTCTTGATACGCCACTTAAATAGTAGAATTTTCCTTCAAAATTTCCTTCATTTGCATGGAGAATGTGAGAAGGGAGTGTATTTTGCACCTTATAAGGTATGCACCTCAACTCCTATAAATAGAGATGATATATCAGCATTCCTAAGATCTTCCTTCAGCCATAAACACTAATCCCCCACCCCCTACTATAAGCTTGACTTGGTCCTTGAAGCATTCTTCCTAGCTGCACTCACCATCGCCCCTAGCTGCATCTCCCTAACTTCGTCGCGCCTAAGCTTGCTGCAAATCACCTAGGGTAAACCTAACGAAAATACCAACTAAGCTGATTTAGCCCATATTATACTTTGCTTTGATGTCAACACCACCTAAATCTTTTTACTTCAGTTGAGTAAGTGTTATATATATATATATATATATATATATATATATATATATATATATATATATATAGAGAGAGAGAGAGAGAGAGAGAGAGAGAGAGAGAGAGGTTCGAACACCGTGTAAGTTGATTTTCTAACTACATTTATTTTCACTTGTTTTATATGATTTCATCTAATGGTTACCTTTAATGACATAATCTTAACCATTAGATGAAAGTAAAACTAATGGTTGAAAATGAATGTAAGAGAAAAAAAACTTACATTTACAGTGTAAACAAATTCTCCCTTATACACACACACACACACACACACATATATATATATAGAGGGAGGATCAACTTACACTAGTGTAAGTTGATTTTCTCTTACACTCATTTTCAGCTGTTAGATCTACTTTCATCTAATGGTTATCTTTAATGAAATAATCTCAACCATTAGATAAAAGTTGAACTAACGGTTAAAAATGAGTGTAAGTCAAAAAAGACTTACACTGATGTAATCCGATCCCCCCTCATATATATATATATAGGGCTCGTTTGGTGGTCAGGATAAGAGAGACAGGATAGGATAAACTATCATATCATATCTGAAACTATTGTTTGGTGGTAACGGGATATGATAAATTAATCCATCACTTATCCTATCTCGATTATTTAGTTCAAATTCTATCCGAGGGGAGAAATGAGTTAGAAGCTCAGGATAGGATAAGGTGATTTAAAGTATGATATAAAAAATATTTTAAATATAAAATAATTAAAGTATAATAAAATATAACATAGTTACCAAAAAAATATATAATAAATATAAAATATTTAAAATAATAAAATACTAATAATTAATTTTAAAAATTATTTTTATTTTATCTCAAGGCTCTCTATAAAATTATTCTAATAATTTAACTATATGTAAAGTAAAAACTAAAAATGAATATTTAAAATTATAAAAAATTAATTTAAGTTAAACAATATTTTCAAAATTTTAAAAATTATATATTTTATCATATAAATTTGTCTTTTTATATAATTTAAAAAAATTAAAATTATAAAAAAATAAAATCAAATAAAATATGAAAACATTCCAAATAAAAAAGAAAAATTTTAAAATCAAAGTAAAATTATAATGTTATCCTGGTTATGAGGATAAAATATCATTCATATCCTGAGTCTCTTATCTCATTAATTTATATAGTACATTTAAACATTCATATTGAGTCGTCTCATTAATTTGGTACATTTAATGGAATTGATTTCTTTGTATGCTAACTCAAAGTTTGAACTAAAATAGTTAAGATTTATTGAATAGTGATTGTAATAAAGTCAAAACTAAAATGTATTTAAATTAGGAAAAGTTTAACAAGGACCACTCAAAATGTGATCTATGTATAAATCATGATTTTTTGTCATTGATTTATTATTAAAATAAATCAACGAATGAAATTAAAAGATTAAATTTTACATATTTTAATTAGTAATACTTAAATTAGTATAAAAATTTAATTATATAATTTTTTAATGAATAATTATACTTACAAAAAATTTACAAATTTTAATTAGTAATTTTTATACACTCAAATCTATATATAAATACTATCATATTATAAAAGGATTGGTCCATTTATGGACCCAAATGGGTCATGATAGAAGGCTCCTTTAAATCAATCCATTTAAAACTAGATTGGACTTTGAACTGTTAAATAGAAATGTTCAAAGTTTTGATGCTACACCGAAGTGGAATAGGGTTTTTTTATATAATTATATATTTCATAAATATATGATATTACCTACGAAAAATAATATACATAAGTTTTTTTGGGTACAAATATACATAAGTTATTCATATAAGTAAAATTAATGAAGAAAATATTAAAATATATCTTTAATATTATTAATATATATTATTAAATTGACTCATGAGGCTTGGAACAAGTGACGGATCCAGAAATTTTAGACAATTAAACAAAGATAATATTATTAATACATAAGTGTAAAAAATGAATAATTATAAATAATTATTATAATTTTAAATAATAGATAAATACAATATTATATGAGTATATTCATGTATTAAATTACATGAGTGTTATTAAAAAATAAAAAATAATATTATATAAATTTTAATTTTTATTATTATAAATTTATTAATTTATCTATATATAAGGACAAAATTTATACATATAACAAAATGAAAAATATATATATACTTATATAAGATTAAAAAATATTATAAAATAGAATGGGAACGCCCACTCTTCAAAACGTGGATCCGTCCGTGCTTGGGGCTTATGGGTTGGCCAAAGGATGGCTTTTGATATGGGCTTTTTAGAAGGGTCCTAGTTGAGACGCACTCTAAATGTACTTGGCTATTGGCTTTGTATGGTTGTGAGGAGTGGCACCCGTGTGCTCCTCTGATGGAATCAATTAGATTGCTCATGAGCTTGACTTGAGGTTAATCTTCATCATATATACAAAGAAGCTAATTATTGTGCTGACGCTCTTGTGAAGAACGGTCATGACTATCCGCTTGGTTATCATTTCTGTGAGTCCTGTTGTTTTCTTGGCTAATTGTATTAGCACTACTCATTTCTAGCGTATTCTAGATTGTTAGTTTGATTTGGCCCTGGCCCTTATGGCCTAATGTCTATATAAAAAAAGTAAATACTATTTTTATTAAGATTAAACTATTAATTTTATTTTTCAAATATCTACTTGATATTAATTTGGTTCTTTAAAAAATTTTGACATCAAATTGATCTTTAAAAAATTTAAAATGACATAAAAAATGATCATTCTATCAAACTCTATATATTATAAAAAAGAATTATTTTGATGTCATTTTAAATATTTAAAAGATTAATTTAATGTCAAAATATTTGAAAAACTAAATTAATGTTAAGTAAATCTTTAGAGGACTAAACTAATAATTTAATCTTTTTTTAACATTTATTTTATAAAATTATTTTTTTCATAAAAACAAATAGATGCTATTGTTGTTTTTTTTTCTTTTGCTAGATAGATTATTGTTGTTTTTTTTCTCCCCTTTTCACAAGATAGATGCTATTGTCCAAAGCTAGGCCAATGCAACTGATATTTTCTGTAATAGAAAAAATATTTTTCACACAAAATTTTTTGACACTCTCAAAATTTAAATATCATTATCTAGATGATTGTATGGCTACTAATTGAATTTAAGTATAAAACTTAATAATAAAAAAAAACAGAAACTATAAACATTAAGATATTTAAAAATTAAAATATCAATAAATTATTGCATAAATTTAGTGCACTCAAGTTGAGTATATTAAATCAATTATATTATTAATTAATAAATAATTATGAACATTAATTATTAATTAACCATCATAATTAATAATAATTAAAAAATGTGATTAACTTAATACACCGAACTTAAATACTATAAGTTTATGCAAGAATTTTTTAAAAATAATTTTTTTTTTGTTTTCCAATGTATTTCTTACCTAATAAGTGAAAGACTAATATCTCAGAATACAGTTAGACAGCTTAAGTAGAGATCTATCACAACATTATTATTTTCATACATATGAATCTTGAAATCGAACTTAAGATCACATGTTTAAGGAATTCGATTTCCTTTCACTCGAGCAAAGACATATTGGTCTTTGAAAAATATTTTTGTAACATATGATTGTGCACTGATACCTTTGATGACTTCCGTCTTTTGGCTAAACAATACTGAATAGTGAATCCACACAGGAACGAAGGGCACAACAATGTCAAAAGAAACTCAAAGAAATGTTCATACTTTGATAAAGAGTGACTTTTATGATGGACCCATTATCTCGATGAACCCTCAAAACAACTAGTCATAATTAGGTTTTCCCCCCCTAAAAACCAGATCTAAATCCATTATTCGCCACTATCGTCAACCACCACACGCAACCAGGAACCACCTCGTCGCCATCGGTCGCGCCTCCAACCTTGGAGCTCCATCCACAACCTGCACCCCTCACCGAACCCAGACCAGTTACGCCCCGCCACCTAAAAACAACATCCTCGTTATTTGTTCCTTCGACCCAATCCAGCACATCACTACCAGCCACTCATCACTGTGCCGTCGTTGGACCAATTACCCACCACCACGCACCCCTATGACCCAAAATAATAGCAACCTCATCTTCTACTCCTTCGACCCAATCAGGCACCCACTGTAAGCCCTAAGCCGCTATGATCCATCGTCATGTTGCCATGCCATTCTTCAATATACCAGAGCCATTGGACATCGTGCCCGTCGTCGTCCTTCGCTGCCTAAAACCACCAAATTGCACAAGAGGATTATGAGGTAAGCTCGACACGAACTGAATCAGAGTCGTGTGAATTTGATATCTGCCATAACTGAGACTCACCTCACCATGTCTAGATTTGCAAGTCACTGCCACAACGTGTAGGAACTAAATTGAAACCAAACCAAAGTTATTGGATGATTTGCTCGTCGTCATCTTCTGCTACTCAAAATTGTCAGATCTAGAATAGGTGCAAACTATTTTTTTTTTCATCTTTCATTACTTACTACACAAGTAACCCATCTTCAATTCTAACCATTCAGCCTGTTTTTTTTCATATCATACAATTCAAAAAGAATAATTCATCAATAGATCCAAACATAATGATCTATCGTATACATGGTCTTGATAAAAAATGGATCATGATCATTTTTTTATTGTCAAAAATAAGAAAAGATTTAATTAATTAAAAATACATATTTAAATTTATATATTACATAATAATATATATATATTTTTATTACATGTGATATTAATAAATTTTACTCTTTATAAATAATAAGACAACTCTTGTATCAAGGAAGATAGGATCCGTTTCCATAAAGAATAGCTAGTTTCGCTCCGCTCCACCATTATTGTCAGTATTCACTATTTTAGGCAATTCCGTTTCGCGTCTCTCTCCAACGTGTCTCGAGCTTTCTGTTTTGTATACCTGGCTGGCCATCCCTCTTACAACTAACCCAGGTTTACACCTGTCTCTTTCATGTGTTGCCCTGCCCTGATGTCGACCTCCACTCCATTAACCATTAGCACACTGCACTAACCTCCCAAACTATGCCACTCTTCACTCCTATTTTTTACTATATTAAAGCCACCTTTCCATTAGTAATTCTAATTTTATTGGCGGCTGATACATATTTTCCCCACTCTCATTTTCAATTCCTACGCGTTTATTTTATGAGCTCTTCGCCATAAAGAATCACACGCCTTTAATAATGCCGATTTCGATGTTTTTCCCCTTTCTTATTTCTTTCCTGCTTTTATGCCTCATGTTTCTTATGACTTATTAGGGGCAAAAAAATTTAAAAAGGAGAAAGGCGTAATGGTCCGACATATAGTCTGATTGCACCTTTTAAGAGCACTTCTCATATCTTAATAACTAAGAAAAAAATTTGATTGTCGGCAACATTCTACAATCTACTACTATACAACTTCCAGAGAATGACGCATAGAGACATCAAATGAGAAAATGCTACTGTGGAATTATCTTTAATCTTTTTTGAATTTACATATAGCTAGCAAAGTAAATTATCTATGTCCTTTGTAACATTTGTGTTTACCTCATCCCTCTATTTCCATTTGTTTTGGTACATGGATCCCTCAATTTCTACTAATAGCTTAAAAAAAACATTGATATTATTCCTAGCTTGTGTAAAACAAACCCAGTACTATCATTAAATGCGTCTTGATACATGTGCAAAAAGTGTGCTTTTATACATCACTTAACCGCCTTTATGAATGCATTTTCTCATCCATAAGAAAAATTTGGCCCAAGGACAATCATTTGGACTATGTTAGAATGTGTTTATTTTATGGTGAGGAATTCCAAACTGGCATTTATTTATATTGAATGAATAAAAAATTTGTTTGATTAAAAGTTAATAAATTTTAAACGGATGTTCATTAAAATAAATTTTATCTCTAATTGATAATAGAATAAAAGTAAAAAATTATTATTTTTAAATTTTAAGTTACAATTTTATTTTTATTATTTATTTTATTAAATTTTTTTTTTAAAATATTTTTAAAATATAAATTATGTTATTATAAATTTTACGTTTAACCAAACTTAAATTTACAAATTCAAATTGATTCAAACGTAAATTATAATCTAAACAAACACTTAAGCATTAGAGTATCTATAACAATGTTTTTAAATTCGAACTGAAATTAAAACAACGAAATTTTTGAATTGTAATTTAATTAATTCAATTAATTTAATTTATAATTAAATTAAAAATATAATTAATTTATAATTTAATTAATTAAATTGATTTTAAAAACACTGATTTATAACATTGTTTAATATTTTTTGTTAATTTAATATTTACTTATCACAAAAAAAAAAACCATTGATCTAATTGATAAAAACCTCGAGCGTTCACCGGCAAGTGAAAAAGTTAATGAACAAGTGCGGTTATACATGAACAGTAAAATTGGAACAAAGTGAGCAAGTGTGGTGATGCATGACCATTACACCACAAAGCCAATATCTAAAACAAGCTTTCTTGATATGCTATACTATATGATGTTGAGTTTCATATCATAAATGTAAAGTTCAGGGCTGACATATAGACCATATATTTAGATACATTGTGATTTTTTTTACTTTCCACCTTCAATTTTTCCTGTTTTGCCTCCTATCAGATACACGTGATGCAGGATTTGGGAGAGGACATGCATGGCAAGTAAAGCAGCGACTCTAGTGCGTTTGAGAACCAGTGGAGGGGTCTACCCTAAACCGAGAAGGCCGCAAAAACAACGGTCTCATCTCATTGCTAATTAATGTCATCTCGTGGGGACAGAGAACTATCATGCACCACCCAATAAACTTCTGTCCCACACTTCACTTTCTCTCCATTCATTCCACAATTCAGATTTACCCATCTATCACATGGATTCTGGAGTAACAATAATAAATCATAAGAATTTCCTTTTAATCCATTTTGATTAGAACTATACAAAGGCACAAGTATATTCACCTGAGATGTTAAAACTAGATCTATAAATCCTTGAGGTATATAGGATATATACAATCCAATTCAGCCTCAATGCTTCCCACCCCTTTTCTTTAACACCGACTTGAGAAATAACAAACAAACAAGCAAGAACCCCAGAACTGCAAACCCTCCCACTGCAAGAGCCACAGTCCTGTCCGTGTGTCGATGCTCGCTTGGCCCTGATCCAATCAAACACAAAATACAAGCTTTTATTAAACTCTGACTAAACACACAACCACAAGTGTAAATCTTACAAAAAGAGACCCACCTACCCATATCCCACTAAACCCTTCCCGAACCCCACTTCTCAAATCCCCTAATGACATTTGGCCCAACATTTAAAATCAATGAGACAAAGAACTTATATCAGTACTACACAAACTCAAATCTTATAAGTATATTACATTGCATTTTTTCCACTATAAAAAAATAATTAATTTCCTATTTTTTAAAGGGCCTCTTGGGGTGAATGGTTTCTAAAATTCCTTTTAGCTCATTGGGATATAGGCACAAACACGCATAAAAACACCTGCATAAATAGATCTTCTAATATTCCAAATTAATCGAATGAAACTTGTGATCAAAATATATCAAAACAAGGTGACATAACCATTCATCTCTATTGTTTTACCTGGCGAAGATGACAAGCTGGGCACCCCATTGGGGTAAAAGCTATAACTGATATAACAACCGTGCAGATAAACCTGCGCAGAAATTGAGTCACCACACTGAACTTTGGCCTGATCCTCAGCACTCCTCACACAATTCCCACAATCATCATTTCCCAAATCACCCTCACACTGTCCCAACACATAGAGAGACATGTAGCTCCCAGTGTAGAACAAGTTCCCAACACTCTTCACACCATTCTCAACCATATCAAACGCCGAGTCCCTCGTCCCCTCAAACCCACCACCGCCACCATCACTGGCCTTCTTGGACCCGCAAATCTTGTAGAGCAGCTGAGTCTGAGAGACCTGCTTGAACCCGACCACCTCGTACCTCAGGTAGCACCCGCTGAGCTGCACTCTCGCCGCTGCCACGTCACCACCGCAGAGCTTGCCCAGCATGTCGGGGATCTTGCTGACGCAGGTGTAGCAATCGGAGTTGGTGAGGTCACCCCTGCATTGGTACACGCCTGTGATTGCGTTCTGGCCGTCGCCGGAGGTCGTGGCGGCGAAGGCCTTCTGGGAAGACTGTGATACCAGAGAGGACAAGAGCGATTTGAGGTTCTGAGAGTAAACCCCAGATGGGTCTTGAAGCTTCTGCTCTGCACAGCCCTTGTACACCAAGTTTGTGGTGTCTGCTGCTGAAGTAGGACGAAGAAGAAGGAGAATGAAAGCTATGAAGAGAGGAAGAAAGAGGAGCGTGTAGCGTTTTATGAGCTCACCCATTTGGTCAATTGGAGAAAAGAATAAAAAAAATTTGCACTCACTCCATGAAGGGAGGTTCTACAGAGCATAGGGGAAAAAATCACTGGGTTTTTGGGTTTCTTTGGTTTTTGGCTTTTACTTGTTTTTCCCTGCTTGTTTCTTGCTTTATATGCAGCCACATGTCAGTAGTAGTTGTGTAGTACTATTAGTAATTGTGATTTTTTTATATCATTTTTATATTATTTTTATATTTTTAATAATTTTATATTAAATAATACATATTTTTTTTATATTTTATTTAATATAATTTATTATATATATATATTTTATTATTTTCTTTTACTAATTTTAACATTTTTAAAAAGAATATCGATAATATATATATTTTTTAAGTTATAAGATAATTTTTTTATTATTAATTATATTACTTTATTTTACGTAATCATAATTATAAAAAAATAAATAAAAAATAATATAAAAATATCATTTTTCTACTAATAGTAATATCACTATGGGGGATCTTTTCTCTGCCTCAACCTCAATCAAGCTTAAGCCTGATTGATTAGTGTCTAACAGAGATCAATCATAAAATGGATGTTTTTAACTGAAAACTAGTAGTAGTAGCTTAGTGCCATAATTGATCGTCTTGAGTTGTTAGTCAACCGGAGGTTGAATAAATTATTGGTGGCTTAATTAAATACTTGGAAGCGATTATGGTCTGAAAGGAAATGCGATTTGACGATGATCTGATTCTGTTGCAAACTTGGACATAATGTTAAAAGTCCATGAGATTATTTTGACCAAAAGGCATCAAAGGTAACTTTAGAACGCACTGAACAAAATCAACATATATCAATTTTTGCAGCCAGAGGGGGACCGTGTTCCTGTGCGGTGCTGGCGCCGTGCGCAGTGGCAGCTATGCTCGGATTTGAGCGCGTGGGCCCCCTGAGGGTAATGAGCGTTTAGGCATTCAGCAACGGGGCATTTATTTATGAAAAATATATCTTTTTTATACTCATTATAATATTTGTGTGAGATATTATATTTAATATGGGTGTAATTAGATATTTTTATATATTATATATAAAATTAAAATAAATGTATTATAATATTATATTATTTGGATATCGTGTTGTGAGTAATGAAATAATAGAAATTCTTATTTATTTATTTGTGTACTCGAGGACGGGGTATTTATTTAAGGAGCCTAGCTAGCAATAATAGCACCTTGCCGTATACACACTGGACCAATGATACGAGTGTGGAATTAGAAGCAAAAGACAAGGAGAATAATGAGTCTGACAAAGAGAAAGAGCCTAGTCATAGGCTCATTCGAGAAAAGAGAAAATCACTATGGATGGATGACTATATTTGATGTTCGTTATATTATTTTTTTGTTATTGTTTCTTTAGAAATATTTTCTTGTTAGTTATACTTTTAACCTTGTATTTCGGTTAGTCCTTGTTTTATGAATTACTGTACACTTATCAATAGATCTTGAATTGTAGGAAATGAAAAAAATAACTATAAACAATACAAGAATGAAAGGAAGAAAATTCAGAAAATTGTTGGACAAATTCTACTGTTTAAATTACCTTCTTCTTTTCTCTGGAGTCCTCCTCTACCCGAAAGAGAAATTCTGATCCCACTATCATCAACCAGCCTTTTTGCCTCGTTGGAGCGTTGAAGTGTTAATATGTTTGGGTTGGATTATATTCTTAAATTATTTGCCTTTTTTTATTTTTTTTATTATTTATGATATATTTGAATAATTTTTTAATAATTTTTTATGAAATTTAATATATTATAATAGTTTTTTATAATTTTGAAATTAATAATTTTATATTATAAATTATTTTAAAAATTTTGAAATTTAATATCATTTTATTTTTAATTAAATAATTTTTTTAATTATTATATATTTCTAATAATTTAATTCATAAAAATAATTTTTTATATCATTCAAATAAAATATATTATTTTAAATTTACTTTTTATCCAATATATTTAAACATAAAATTAATTTTATTATAATTGATTATATAATAATTGATTATTAAAATAATTAAAATTTTCATAATTAATCTAAATACATACTAAATTTACAAGTTCATACTTAAAATTTTTATGGTGTCTTAATTAGTATATTTTGTAAGATGAGTTGTTAAGTATTTATTAAATTTTGATAAATATCATATCTTAAAAAAATTGATATTATAAAATTGCCCGAGTGAATTGAGGACGCAAATTTTTTTAGAATAAAAGTTATTTATATATTTATTTAATATAATAAAGTCCTTATAGATAATTTAAAAAAAAAAATCTCAAATTTTGAAAGAGTTAAAGGTGGCATTTAATGGCTGAGATAAAAATTGTATGTACGCTCACATCTAATCCGTTGAGCGCATGTCCTGTAAAAAGGAAAGTAGAATTTTAGATAGTCTTGGGTTTGTATATATATATTATTAAAATTTTTACTTGATATTTTTTTATAATTATAAAAATAATATATTTTATGAAAAAATTGGTAAAATAAAAAAATCTTATTGCTATAATTTTTTCACAAAATATTCAAAACATAAAATAAAGTAAATTAATATAATATAATATTATTATTATAATTAATATATATATATATATATTAAAAAAACCGCACCTTTTGTGTTCCTTTTTTTACAAGCAAAATAGCAAATATATATATATATATATATATTATATTTGTCTATGAATTATAATGTAAAAGATAATTACTGTCGCGATCGGGATCACTAGAGGATAATGACTTAAATTAAAAAATTTAGGAGTCGCCACTAATTTTATTTTTATTAAAAAAATTAAAAAATCAAAAAAAGATGGTCTACGTTCAAAACTCAAATGAGTCAAGATCTAATTATTACGAGAGAAGGGTAGAGACTTAATCCTGCAAAGCAAATTTTAATATATCCGCCCTAAGGCATTGTTCCTTAAATCAGTTGTGTAATCTCTTGATAACTTTTGAAAATATTTATTTTATCCTTTTTTTGTAAAAAAAAATAAACGAAATTAACAAATAAATTAGAAAAATTTAATTTTGACTTGATAGAATTGCGATTTTGCTCCTATGTATCCTCAGATGTAATGAAAAATTCAAAGTCACGTCGTTCTTTATAAAATACTTGTGGGTTAGTTATTTTTAACTTAAAAAAAAGAATCATCAAGTTGTCGCAACTCAGATGATTATAAATATTACAGGATCAACAAGTTGTCACAACTCAGTTAATCTCATTTTATTAAAAAAAATTATGTTTAAAAATTTGATTCATCAAGTTGTCACAACTCAAATGATTATAACAGTTACATGATTAACAAAACTATTATAACTCAATTAATCTTATTTTATTTTTTTTTAAAGGTTCAATTATTATTTTATGATTTTTTTCTCATCATTCTCTTATTATTATTTTTATATATTTTCAAAAAATTTATTCCTTTTCTTGTTTCACTTCAAAAAGCTCAAACACAAATTTTAGAAAACCACATTTCTTAGAAGACTAATAATTAAAGCCCAAACAATACATAAAAACAAACTTGGCCTCAAAATAAATAAAATCAGCAGCACAATTTCTTTCACTTTTCCTATTTCTATTTTTATTTCTTTTTTTTTATTTTTTTCTCCAGCAAATATATATATATAAAACTTAAAGCAACAGAAACATTAAAAAATTAATCCAAAGAGAAGAAACAAACAAGAACAAAACCACGATGTTGGGTACTGAGGCTGTGTACTTTGCCGATGTCGTAGGTGTAACACCCCAAACTTTTTATGTATTAAACAGTAATTTTGACCGTTAACAGAAATCTACTTTTTAGTGATTTCTGTGTGCTGTAAAACTATTTTGAATATTCTGTCTGCATATTTGATCGTTTTGAGTAATTTGCTCCGTGTCAAGAAAATAATAATTTTCGGGCCGGAAAAATCTACGTAAATTAATTTTTACTGTTTAGTCTTAATTAATTTACGTAATCTGATTTGATATTTGTGAGTTTTGTAATTTTTGTGATTTTATGTGTGATTTTGAAATTTTTACTGTTTGTGGGCCCCACGAGGTGTATATGGGCCCAGGTTGCCATACGTGGGCCCAAGTGGGTCCATAAAATGAAAAAATTTTCTACGATAGAAAAATTTGTATTGTTTAGACGGAGAAGGGGATCTTACTAAACCCTGAATCAAACGCTTTTAGAAAATTTCTTTATCAGTATTTTGTCTTGTATTTAATTATCGAGACGATAAAAATACGATTTATATTTTGTGAGGTTATAATGGATAAAAATAAAATTCTAAATTATTAAAATATTATTAAGATAACATTAGTGGTTTGGATATCCACTATTAATTTAATTACATTAGAAATTAATCTTGATTTAATTAACGGTGGAGATTTAATCTTAAAAGTAAATAGGATCAATTATAACCGTTGGATTGAAATTAAATCAAGGGTAGGGATTTAATCTTCTAAATGGCTATGACCATTATCAACCCTTGGATGTAAAATTAATCAATGGTGGAGATGGATCATTAATGACCATTGGATTTGGATTTAGATCAATGGTGGAGAATTGGTCATCAAAAATGATTCAATCATTTTGGACCCTGATGAAAAGTTTGAAGGTGTAATCTTGACCATTCATTTTTGGAGACACATCTAAGGGATAGGGTTTAAAGAGAAGATCCATTCATAATAAGTCTTCTACCTATAATTTAATCCTATTTTACCTATAATGTTTAAATTAATATCTAAAATGACTAAAAACAAAATGGCTATCAAATTGTCATATTTTTGCATGCAAAGAGGGGGGGACGGTTTGGAGAAAGCAAGGATGAAGGAGACAAGATTAGTATAGGCTTTTTAGAAAAAAAAAAATGAAGACAATTCAAATGTCAAGACAATTTCCTATTGATCATTAATGTTTATGTCTTTCAAACTTCACTTTTTCTTCTCTCTAATTGCATGCTACGACAATGCACTCCTTTGAAGACTAAAAACACTCATTTTTATATTTCATAATATCATTTCTTCATTCTTCCACTTAAGCCTTTCAAGAAAACCAAAGAAACTCCATTTCTCTCCCAAAAACACACCATTCGCCAAACACTCCAACTCACTCTTCCATCACTTTTTAATTTCATACAACCTTTTCTTGAATCCTTTCATCATTCTAAGAACCTTTAGTTTCTTCTAATTCTTCCATTTTGAAGGACTTTTACCAAGATCAAGTTCTGAGCTTTTTTTTTGGTTGTAAGAAAACTTCATTTATTCTTTTCTTTTTCATTTCTAAACCATGTTTGATCCATGGTTCTTCTTGTTCAAAGCTTGATATACTAATTTTCTTGTATTTGTTTCATGTTTAAGAACTTGTATTGGTGGAGATCTTGCTCCAAAGACAAAGCAACAAGCTTCTTTGGTGGTTCTTGAAGAGTAAGAGGAGATTCATCTCACCAACCAAGCATGGTGGTGAGGGATGGTTTTATATTTGATGGATGGTGAATCCATGCGAGAATTTCTATCCACCACATGTAATAATTTGTGTGTGTGTTATGTGCTTTAATTATTTTTGCTTATGCTTGATATATTTTGCATCATTTACTTGTGTTTGCATGCTTAGTAAAATTTTTAATTGCTTATATGGTAAGCATGATATGCATGATGATATATGTTGAATATATTAGGATGGATGTATGTTGAAATAAGTAAAATTTTGGCTCCAAAGGCCATGGAGGTGGTCACGGTTTTGAGCTTCCAAGACTAGGGTTTTTATTGAAATTTTTCAAGAACAATGAAGTTGATTTTTAGTCGCTTGAACTAAAATAAATTTCAGCCAAGACAATTAAATTAGTGTTCACAAAAATGATATTTCCATAAATGATAAAATTGGATGATTTGAGAAGTAAAGGAGATAACAAGAGGGTTTGTTTTATAAAAAGAGTGTCTGGTTTTAAGTAGTATTTTCATGAAGTTATTTTGTGTAGAAATAAAGAATGAAAATTATTCAAGATAGAAGAAAAATATTTCATGGTTCCAATGGTCCATCTATAAGGTTTTGATAATTTAGAAAAAAATGTTTTGATGCAATAAAATATAAGAATTTTCAAATAAGGACTTTGGAAAGGAATTTAAGTGTTGAACTTTAAATTATCTTAAGAAGAATTAATTTTTAGAAGTGATTTAGAAATATAAAAGAAAACGTTTGTAACTTAAACATAGAATTTGATTTAATGTTTAGAAGTGATTTAGAAATATAAAAGGAAACGTTTGTAACTTAAAATTTCTAACGTAGAATTTAAGTATTAGGTTTTGGAAAATGTTAGGAAATTTAAATTTTGAAATAGTAATTAAATCAATTAAATATGATTTGGTAAGAGTAAATCAATAAAAAGTGATTTTGAGAAAATATAAGTACGGAAGGGATTTTTGATTGAGAATAGAAAGAGAATAATGCAAGAAATTATATTTTTATAAGAAATGTTCAAAATAATATTTTTAAAGTTAAGAAATATTTTGTGAAGGGTAAAAACGGTAAAAAATCGATTTACGTAACTCAAAAACGTAATTTTTAAGTTACGCGATTTGAAAAACGTTAAAATATTTCTACGCGATTTATAACGCGTTTAAATATTTTACACGATCAAAATGTTGTAGAAAATTTACTATGCGATTTAAAAATAAAAGCTTATTTTTACGCAATACAGTAGAAAATAGTTTCACAATTTTTAAACGTAATAAAAAATGTTACAAATTATTAACGTAATTCGAAAATATTTTGCGAATGAGAAAAATACGGTAATGTGATTTAACTTGTTTATTATACAATAAACCTTACAGTTAAAAACAATATATGAATACTTGTATAAGAAATTGAGAAGTTTGCTGTAATTGGCATTAATCCATTTTACGAACGAAAAACAGTATTTGAATCTGGAATGAGAAATTATGTGATTTACCTTTGGTTGGTAATTGGTGCATTACACATGCATTGAAAATGGTCCAACTGGATTGAATATGGCTAATTGCTTAGGAGAAACGTACACCTCTTGAAATGGGTGCGATATGCGTAGTGTAGGTCACCTGGTTGACCTTGGGGGCATCGGGGTGCGGGTTGCTCGCAATGGGCGATTGGTAGCTCTTCTGCACCGTGAGTTAGGCCGATGCAACACACCGATGATCCGACCGAGACACTATTCTTAATTGAGATCACAAAGATCATCGTGTATGTGCTAGATGTGCAAGATATAATTATAGCATTTGGTCGAGGCACGAGATAAGATCTTTTCGATCAATTTCTCCGACTTGAGTATTAGCTCCATGGAGTAGGTCATTAGTCTACGTGCGTGCGTGCATGAAACCGAGCATCTATATCTATGTGATGGTGTTTGTGTAATTATTTTGTGTTTTAAACAATGATAGTGGCATGATGGTAATTATTATTCTTGCACTATGATGATGGCATAATTGTGATCGTGATATGATATTTTTGGTATAATATGTTGTTTGTATTATCTCTGTCTTTATTATCTTTGGTATTGACGTAGGTGATCTCACCTCTTTGTATGTATATCGTATATTGTATTTATATTGGGTGAAGACGTTGAGAAAGATACGGTACTAGAAGGAGAAGAGGAATTACTTCTCACATCGTGAACCGAGTTCTAACAATATGACGTCAAGAGTCGGTTTCTTCGAATATGTACGTTTACAATTTCACGGAGGAGTAGAATGGAGGACAAGTCCCGATGAGTGAGGACTCATTTACGAGGGGTACTGACTTTATCGTATTAGTAGGGTCAGTATCGTGGGGATCCATTTTTCTCGTGTGACGATCTTTGTTCATGTTGAATTTCCGTTGCATATCGGGCGACATTGGGACACTAGAAATTATGTCCCAACGGAAATCAACATAGTGTCATCGGCCGGACCTGTCCGTAGGGCTAATCGTCACAATGGATTCCTACTGTTTTGAGGAACACGAGAAGGACCCGTCTGAGGGTCTTACCTTAGTTAAGCTTGGGCAAGTGTGAACTCTGATATAAGTTATGTCTGTAATTATTTAAGTGTGTTTATTGTTTCAATAAATGGTTTGTAATAAATAAAACTGACAGCACGTGTGAAATATGTATATGATGTAATTTATGTGTGGGATTGTTGTATCATAATTTTATTTTCCGCTAAGTTTATTTTATTGTTAAAAAAAAAAATTACAACTCATATTTTTATCACAATATCACACTATATGACTATTGAGGGTATTTGAGTAATTAAAGTAACATAAATGTGACATCCTACGGTGGGTGTTACAGCAAGGGTGGGGCTCGATGGCGGCTTCCGATGGACAAACGGTTGGGCGTGGGTGCGGAGCAGTTAGGATCCGCAATCTAGTTTGACTGGTGCGGGTCGGATGACGTCGGGTTGGAGTTCGTGGAGCGGCGGTTCGCGTCCTGGGGTGGAGCGGCGCTGTGGTTCACGTCCTGGGGTGGTGATGGGATAATTAAAAGTTTCAAACCCAAGTGCAGGTTGTTTCAAATAGTAAATTCTCAAGAGTCCGAGGTCGATCCACAGGGAATTGATGAAAAAAATTATTTGAGATAAAGAGCAAATTTGTCACAATACTAAAGGTGATAAAAGTTTTTCACAAATAAAAAGGATTTGTTTGGGTTAGGAGATCCACTATTGGTAATAAATTAAAGACAATATTATTTCTTTTTATAACTCAATTGAAATCACACATAATGAAGGTTCCAATCGGAAGATTTAACATTCAAAGTTCAATTTAGATTATACATGTAATCATATTATGATTCTAATAATTATATAACAATGCTTGCAAATGGTCTCAAACATCCACTGTATCAACGTCTTATCTACAATGAATCAAGATCTTCATTACACAAAAAAAAGTTTCTAAATTGATCGGAAATAACATACAACACATATAAAGATCACATGAAAATATATCATTTAAGCACAAGAAGGAAATTAATCTAACATCAACTTATTACCAAAAGTTTCACTCTTTCAAACAAGCAAAATGAAAATTAGTTACTCATGAATCAAGAAGAAAGAAGGAGAGAAAAAGAAGACGATGAACATAACTTTAATTAAGAAGAATAGAAAACTACACAAATGAAATAATTAACATACAAACATGAAAGTAAATTCTAAGCTAACACCACGAAATAATCAGTCCTTGCCTTCTTTTATAGAGTCAGAAGAGTACAAAATGCCAAAAGAGATGGTGAATGATGAGAACAAAATGCCAAAATAGTTGTTTGATGATGATGAATGGGTGGATTCTTGTCTCCGAAATGTTTCACTTTTGAGCTCATGGCATGCATCATTCTTGTCTCCTAAACCCTAAACTCTTTCACTCAAGCAAAATAAAAATTAGTTACTCATGAATCAAGAAGAAAGAATGAGAGAAAAAGAAGATGATGAACATAACTTTAATTAAGAATAATAAAAAATTACACAAATGAAACAATTAACATATAAACATGAAAGTAAATTCTAAGCTAACACCACGAAATGATCAGCCCTTGCCTCCTTTTATAGAGTTAGAAGAGTACAAAATGCCAAAAGAGATGATGAATGATGAGAACAAAATGCTAAAATAGTTGTTTGATGATGATGAATGAGTGGATTCTTGTCTTCGAAATGTTTCACTTTTGAGCTTATGGCATGCGTCATTTTTTGGCCAAGTGGTCTTCATGAAAGTTCTAGAGAATTGTCTTAAGTTTCAAATGTCGTCAGTTTCAGCTCAATTGGACGCCCACAACCCGAGATATGACGCAATTACTGCTCATGGGTCAGGTCCAACTTCAGCTCCTCTATTCTGACTTCCAAGCCCAATATCTCCTTCAAAACTTACAATCCAACTTTTGTGTTCTTCATAAAAGTTGTTGAAATGAGTCTTAACCTTCCACTGTCAAAATTTCAGAATTGTTGAACTCCTATAGCCCGAGCCTAATGAGTGCATAGAAGTCAAGGTGTCAGGTTCAAAATTCTAGATTTTGCTTTAACTCCAATTTGAGTTATCCAAACGTGTGTTCCCGATCTTGAGATCTTCATGAAAGTTGTAGAAATTTGTTTTAACTTTAAAACAAGATCAAAATCACATTCATCAAATATTTGTAACTCAAATTATAGCTAGTTTACTGAAAAAAGCCAAGTGAGAAGATTATACAATGAATAAAATATATTGCTATCAATGTGACTATTGTTATCAAGTGAATAGTTATTTGAAAATTATCTTAACTTTCCAACAAGACTAGAATCACATTAATCAGATAATTACAACTCAAATTATGGCCACTTTACTTAAGAATGCAATCACCCAAGTTAATGATAATTTAAGCAATAATTTATTCAATGATCCAATTAAGCTTAATTTCATAAAATGTGACAAAATCAACTTAATCAAGCCAAATTGAACCTTAAAAAGTCTAATAAGAAGATTATAAAATGAATAAAATATATTATTATCAGGTGGTCAGCACGGTGCGACTCCAGTCTTCCAGTTTGGGTTCGCGTGGGTTCGGCTAGGTCCAACCGGTTCCCGGATCTGGATGAAATGGTGCGGCTGGGTTGGGCGTTACGGTGCCATTGTGTGGTGGTGGTTTAGGTGGAGATGGTGAAGTGAGTACGGAAGCTTGGGGTAGGATGGTGGCTATGGTGGCTTTATGGTGGAGAGGGTAGTTATGGAGGTTTGATGGAGGTTGATGGTGAGTTTGTGGTGGTTGAAGGTGAGTGTGGAGAATATGATGATGATGGTGGTGTCGAAGATGCAATGGCTGCTGGAAGGTGTGGGAGAATGGTGAAGGTGATGATGGCTTGGTTGAAAATGGATGTGGTAGAGATGAAAAGGTATGTTGGTGGGTGATTTATTATGGGGGCTACGATGGAAGATGGAGATTGATGTTGCTGTGTGCGTGGGAAGAGAAAAATAGAGAAAAAAATGTTGTGGCTTGATAATCACATATTTTATTCATTAAGAAACCCTTATGTTTAGTCATTTACACTCTCTATATTCTTAATTGATTGAGTTTGGTATGATTTTGTGAGTTTGAGAAAAGGTGGTCCAATTGAATATTTTCAAGCATTATTGAGATTTGATACTGTTTCTGTATTTTGGCCATAACTTGAGTTCCTAATATCTGATGAACATGAATTTTACCTTGTAGGAAAGCTAAGAGGAAGTTCTACAACTTTGATGAAGAGCTCGAAGTCCCAAAAAGATGTCTAAAGGACCTAAGTTTATATGGAAGTCAGAATACGGGTTCTATCAGTAGAATCCGAACAGTGTGCACTCATAAAATCATATCTCAAGATGTAATAATGAAGATGAGCTCAAATTTGGACAGTGGATAGTCAAGATCCAAATAAACAACTTTCATGAAGAACACTTTTTGAAAAAAGGAAGTCTAGTAGGTCATTTTGAGCTTGCAAGTCGGAACCGAGGAGCTGAAGTTGGGTTTGAGCAACCTACGGTATTTGGGACATATCTTGGGCTGAAGGAAGCCAAATTGGACGAACCAGCTATCCATTTTATAGCCAAGACAAGGATCTACAACTTTCATGAAGAGCACTTTTTGTGGATCTGAAGTATAGTTGGTCATTTTTGGCTTCCAAGTCAGACACGAAATTTTCGTCCTCAACCACCCACTCATCCATCCACTAATCCACTCATCCACTCATCCACTAATCCACCCACTCATCCACTCATACACTAATCCAACCACTTAACCACTCCACCCACTCATCCACTAATCCACCCACTCATCCATCCACTCACCCATTCATGTCCATAATTTCTCACTCACCAAAAGTCCTTTGACATTTTCCACTCAACCAACCCACTTAACCATTCGACTCACTCATCCACTAAACCAACCCACTCAACCATTCCACTCAAATACTCCACTCACTCACCCACTCATCCACTCACTCCCCTTTGTCATTTTGTTACCCTAGACTTCTATAAAAGGCACCATTGGCTATCATTTCTTGCATGTATTCTCCTTCATTTCTCTCTAAGTTTCTTCTTACTTCTTCATAGTTTCTCATAGTTTTGTATATTTTGATGCTCCCCTTCATGGTAATGGAGGGCTAAGCTACTTTGGGCCAATTTAGAACTCTTGAAGAGATTGTGGTTTGGATTCTTGAGACTTTGGTTATGCATTGTATTTGATTTGTAATTGAATTCCTCTTTTCTTCTTCTTTCTTCTTCTTTTTGATCTTGAATGCATGAATGGTGATTCTATTTATGTTGATCTGATTTGATCTTAGTTTAAGATTGAGATTTGTAATGAAACTTAGAACTAATTGATCTAAACTAATCACATAAATGAAGATTGAGATTTGTGATGAAACTGAACCGATTGATCTAAATTAATCACAAATTTAGGAGTTCTTGATTTGTCTTTAAGTTAATTGAATTCGGTGCTTGAAATTAACATAGATTTTCATGAATGGTGCGATTGCGGATTTGTGTTTATCACTTGTTAATTGAATTCTAGACGATCGTCTAGTATGAATTTTGGATTTGATGCAGAGATCTCGGTTAGATCCAAATTAACAATTCAATTGCTTTTCTATGATTAATCCACCCAATCTTGGACAGGTTTCTAAATTGACTACTTTTAATTGTCATTTCTTCCGTTAATTTTGTTAAATACGATCTTAAACTAAACCCTCCTTTTAACTTTCACTTGATTTGATTAAATTGCATCTATAATCCTCGTGGAGATGATCCTGTGTTGTCAATAAAAAGCTTAGGTAATAACTTTTTATAATTTTACTTAAAATTCGGCGCTCATATATTTTCTCTCTGCTTGAGGATTTATAAAGAGAAATTAGGGTTAGAAGGATATGAATTTTAGACTCAAGTTTAGTGGGTTTTGGGTTAGAATGAATATGGGTTGTCCTCTATTTGATGAGTCACAAATTAGTTTGGGCTCAATGTAGGTAGTTTGAGAGATATTGAGTCATCATCTTTATTTATTTATTTTTGTTTATTTATTTATTATTATTGTTTTGCCCAGGACAAAATTGGGTGACTAACTATTGATCATTTAATATTTAATATAACTATTTTTTTTACTTTTTTCAATTCATAAATCTTCATATAATAAAGAAAATACTCTTTTAAAATGAACACATAAAAATATATTTATCTTTAATTTAAAATAGTATATTTTGATCTTAACTCACTAAATAATTTATGGGTGAATACATCTTTATTTACTAACTTTAATTTTTTTATTTAATAATATGGTTAATAATTTTCGGTCATTCATCAAATATTTTCTGCATTCATCCCTATATATAATCAATTAATTAATAAATATAATCAATCAATAAATCAATAAATATAATCAATTAATTAATATAATTAATAATAATTATAATTAATATATAAAAAAATACATGACCTAAAATTATGTCATACTTCATCCAAATTCATTAGCAAATGTATTAAGCTTTTGACATGTAGTAAATACATTACCTAATTTTTCATCAAGTGTTATCGATGTAACAACTTAAAAAATATTGACACGTGTAAAAAAATGTCACATATACATAAAAAAAATAGAAATAAAAAAATAAAACAAAATATTACAAAGAGAAAAAAAGAACAAAAATTACAAAGAAAATTGATTAAAAAAAGCTTAGAGCTAAGAAGTTGAATGTCAAATTATTTATTTAATTAATGTGTTATTTTTATTTAGCCTAATTAAATTGTATGAATTAAGTATATATGTTAAAAAGTATTAAGAATTAGAATATATTGAGTATTATTTAACAATATTGATATAGATTATTGTAATTTTTTAGATATATATATTTTCAATTGTCACTAAAATATTTATCAACCTAAGAGTTTGTTTTTTTGTGATAGAAATTGGCATTAGTGGTTAATTTGATGTAACTTTGATAATAAAAGTGCAAAATTCAAGATTTAATTTGTAATTTAATTTTATATAAAAATATCATTAATGAACTTTTATCTAGATATTTAATATTTAATAATATTCAATAATAATTATATAAAAAGATAAATTTTTTACATTAAGACTTAGTTTGATATACTTTTCAAAAATATGAGTGAAAAGTTAAGAGAATAATTTCAATATTATTTCATTTTGTATTTCATCCATGAACCTTTTTATATGACGGTACATTAAAATAACTATAACTGATAATATAATTTTTACATTATGATTAATTTTGGTATAATCTTAAGAAAAAAGTTATGATTGTACTACTTAAAAATATTGATTATTAAACAATATGATTGTATAATAGAAAAAATAATTGTAAAAAATGGAGAATCAATGTGATAGGAGCAAGAATAGTAACATAGAAACATGTTAGTGACAAGATTTATATTCTTAAATTGGATTTAATACCATCAAATATTGAAAACGATAAAAATCAATATTTCATAAAAAATATGAACCAATACCTTAATGAAGAGAATCTATAGCGATAAAAATTTAAATGAGTAAAAAATAAAAAATTGATACCTAATATGGACTAAAATCAAAATGAGTAATTCAAAAAAAAAAACAAATGAGTAAAAATATATTAAATGATATTAAAAATATAGAGTCTAAAATTAAAATTAATTGAAACTACATAAATAAATTATTTATTTTAATTTTTTCTCTAATTATCCCTTGCATTGCATAAGTATAAAAATATTAATGTGTACAATACAACAAGTCAATAATGTTTATTTACATAAATCAAAATTTATAAATTTACTCCCTCAATCTAATTTTCTTTTCAGTGAAAAAAAAAATACAAATACTTTACTAAGTGCCACCCTAATTTAGAACGTATTTGTAGCTTGGCTTATATGGACTAATTTAATCCTTATTAATAAAAAGTCTTTTTCCACAAAAGAAAAAAACTAAGCACCACCACCACATAACGTTTTAAAGTTTAAACTACAACTGATCACATCATAGGTTGAAATTTATAAATTTCGTTTTTTTTTTATTTTGACGTTTTTTTTTTTTGCCAATTTTAAAGTGTCTAAACTCAAAATCCAATAAAATTACATAAAAAAAGGTTTTTAAATTTTTTGTTGTTGTGACAATTCTATCAAATCTATCAAATGCTTAATTGAATGTATTTGATAGATACAAAGTGAATGTAAGAACTTGAAATTAAATTTTGCCTTTACCTTTTCCCTTCTTTTGTTAGGAGAGAAAATAGGTCACACAATTGGTCGAGAGCTTATAACCTGACCTATTTAAAGTTTGTCCACCTAACTCGCTTAATAAAGAAGTTAAGTCAAGGTTTTTTAAAAGTTTTTTTAGTTAAACAGATCAAACTTCAAGTATTTGAAAAATCTTTTCAAACCTAATAAATTAGTCTATTTAATTATAAATATTATTATTATATATATATATTTTAAAATTTTAATATTTATATGATATAATTAATTTAATAAATAATATAATTTTTTTAAAAAGCATAGGTTCATGAGCCTATAGAAAGGTCTAAACTCATTAGCTATTTAGAATATGTCTGTTAGTCTATTTAAATATCTTATTGTAAATAAAACATTAAAATAGACTTTTAGGTCAAGTTAGACTTTTAAAAAATCAAGTTAGACATTAAAAATTAGCTTATGTTAGATAAATAAGCCAAACTCAAACCTTATATTTAGAAAACATATTATACATATTTAAGGCAAGACCTAACCTGATCCGTTTCCACCCCAATCTCCCGTGCATGTGAAAAAAATTAGGTTAAAATATCAAAGATTTCTTGAATCAACTATCAATGACAAAAAAAAACTTAATTAAATGTATCAAATAAAAAAAAATGCTTAATGAAATGCAGCAACATATTTTTTTAACAAGATAATTATTAGCCTTTAGTTTTATTAATTTTGTAAAGACAAGTTTAACAAAACCTAATGTAAGACAAAGCTTAGTAACGTGTATTGGTCTGAGTGGAAGAGACTTCGGTTCTTTAAGTATGTAATCTTATATTCGATTTTAGAATTTATGTGTATGAAAATAATATTGTTAGAAGAGATTCTCACTTAGACACCTAATTATATATTAAGAGATTAATCTCTCACCTATTAAATGAAATAAATGAATATGCGAGTTTGCCTCGTTCACGACATACCACAATTAAACAGACCGATGCAGATTGACCCGCACATTAAATAGACAGGCAAAACACCAATATGCGTCTGCACTGCTTAAAATAGCAGACTTGCTAGCTGGTCTACGGACCACACCCTTTATTTTTTTTTTGTTGCTTTTTAAATGGCCAAAAAAGGGGTTGGGCCTAAATTGTTGGGCTACCTCCAATTGGACCATTATATCACTTAAAAGCCAAATACTCAAAGTCTTAAATTAAATTGTCATAAATTAAATTTTAAGTTGTCATATAATTTTTTAAGTAACTTTTAATTTTGATCACATATATCTTTATATAATTAATATTTATTTTTCATTTATAATAAAATTTATAATTAATATTTATAAATAAATATATATATATATATATATATATAAAATATATATATATATATATATATATATATATATATATTATGCGAACTCACAGACTAGTCTGCAAATCCACGGTTCAAAACTCATTTAATCCTGAGTTAATGCATATCTCAGCCCATATACTTATCTTTATCGGGTGAGGATACTCCGAGAAAAAAATATAAGCCAAAGCTCAAATCCTACCCCCACAACTAAATTTATATACAAATGTAATTATAGTTATGTATTAGCACTTAAAAATTCTTTTTTTTTTTCAGCTTTTTAAAGTTGAAGAGGAGATATTATCTTATTTTGTGGTGGGAACTACCAACTTCATCAAAGCTTAAAGTAATACTTAAAAAAACCTACTAATGAGGAAAAAAATATATGAATTTGGAGCATTTAAATTTAGTATATTAGTTAATTACATTATTAATTAATAAATAATTTTTTAATTAATTATTATAATATATCATAGTTACCGATATACTTAATTTAATTTACCTAAACTTAAATATTTTAACTTGACGTAAGAATTTATCGCGAATGCAACACGAGTAACAGTAATCAACTAGGACTTTTATTATGGACACTTTAATCCTATCCAACCCTCATTGGCTAATTAAAGTAAAAAGATGAGTAAAAAATGTTGGGCCAAAGGCAATTGTTTTTGCCTTTAAAGGAGGGGGCAAAAGTTAAAAAAAAAAAAAACTAAAATTCAAAGGAGTTATTCGGGGAGAAGTGATCCCTACAAAATAATTTTTATATTTTTACATCAAATAATATATACATTTTTTTTTACATTTTATTTAATATTATTTATTATATATATATATTTATTACTTTCTCTACTCGATCACATATTTTAAAATGAGTATAAATAATAATATACACTCTTAAAAAGAAATATAAGACTAACATTTTTCCCCACAAAATTAGCATCAAGAATTCCAAAAGACCTTGCTCTGGTTGGAGGTTCTAATTTGATAAAATAATAGGTATGAAATTATAAATACCATATAATAAAAGCATATTTAATTTATTTCCTTGGCTTAAACATTTTGTACAAAAAAATAATGTTATTTTTTTATACTAAAATTTATACACCTATCTCTTATACCTATCATTCTTAAAAAAAATGATTCAAACTAAATTGTTTTTTCTGCCAAGTTAAATTTTTTTTTTTTTTTAAAAATGTTCAAAAGTATGTGAATGTTAAAAACTCAACTAATTTAAACAAAATTAAAAATATAAATATAAAATTGATTAAATCCCATGTGGGTTCAAATGAAAAGAAATGCATTAGATTAAATCAATTTTTTATTTTAATTTTGAAAAATTAATATAGTTTAAACTGAATCTTTATAATTTTAAATTGAAAAATTTTATTGTAAACTTTTTTAACATTATTTAATGAAGGTTGACACATTATAAAAAGTATAGGTTTTTCTAAAACGAAAATTTCATAAATTTATTTTTTTTGCGAATTTAACTATATATTTAAATTATTTATATTTATATTTTACTATTTTATTTGAATGGTTAAATTTCTTTGATTATAAAATTTTATTAAAAAATTAGTGTTAAAATGTTATGAAAATTATATTTATTTATTTATTTTTATAATAATATATCTAAAAACTGATTCAATGGGATCAATTTTTAAAAGTTTTATACTTTCATAGACATTATCCAAATTGTATCCAAAAAACTAATTAATCCAAATGTACAATGATGCAATATATTCACTATTGTATAATGATAAAGATAATACATTTTACTGATTTGTCAAAATATTTTTTTTTATGCATAACTAAGGAAGGTTATAAAATAGATTTTGTTGAAATTATAAATTGTATATAATAAAAGCTTTATTTAATGGCAAATGCAAAAACTTATTTGTACTTGGGTAAAATTTGAGTTAGAATTTTCCATTTATAATTTAAAAAGGACATGTCCTTTACTAAATTTTTTCCTTTAATAAAACTGAATGCATAAATTTTTTGCCAAATACTGTTAATTTTTTTTAAAAAATAACTGTGAAAGTATGTGAATGTTAAAACTCAACTAATTTAAACAAAATTAAATATTCTAAAATATTAAGAAAATTGATTAAATAAAAAACAAAATTCAAATTGAAAATTGAAAAAATTGATTAGATTAAATCAATTTTTTATTTTAATTTTGAAAAATTAATATAGTTTAAACTGAATCTTTATAGAGCTTAAATGTGATGAATTGTTATTGTAAAGTTTTTTTCACTATTATTTAATGATATGTTGACACATTATTGATAAAAGTTAGATTTTTCTAAATTGAGGTTGTGATAAATTAATTTTTTTTAATAATTTAACAATATATAATTAAATTATTTGCTAATTAAATGAAACTGCTGGTTATTTAAATGGGTTAAATTCTCTTTTGGGCCACTAAAAAATAATTTGGGCCTACTTTTAAAAAAATATAAAAGAAGTTGAAAAATCGACTGATTTTGGCATTTGAATTAGACTGATCGAATAATATTATGTAAAAACTGATTGAATGGGATCAATAAGCTTTATCTTTCAAGACATTATCCAAATTGATCGAAAAACACCTCTAATCCTAATCCAAAGAAATGATGCAAGAAAATTCACTATTGTAAAAAAGGCTAAAGTAATGTGATCACGTTTTACTGATTTGTCACAAATGTTTTTTTTTTTTTCAGCATAACTAAGGAAGGTTAACACAATAGATTTTGGTGTGGTGGTTAAGAAATTGTATTTCGTACTTTGATTGTTTGGGCTCAAACTTATTTTCTTGGGTAAAATTTGAGTTAGAACTTTTGACTAGCTTCTAAGATAATTAAGGACATTATTTTAGTAATTATTTTTTTCCTTTATGCATGATACTTAATGTGAATTTTTAAACATTTTATTAATTACTGATTATATTTAATAAACATTTAATAACTCACTATAAATTCTATACTTATTAGAATACTATAGCTATTCTTAATAATTAAATATTCTAAATATATTAAGCAAATATGTCTTAAGCAAAACCTGCAAATTCCGGGATTGACCCGGCAGATTGGACACTCGTAACCGTGTGTACCAAAAACAAGAAAAAGAAGTGAGGACAACGTGAGCATGACGCGCTTCCATGGGAGGTGAGAGAGAGGGTCCATTCCTGATTACAACTCCGCAGACCACAGTCATCGCCTGGGTTGGGTTTCACTCCTCATTCTTCACTGTCACTGTAAAAACCTAACACCCAAAACCCAAAACCCAAAACAAGCGGCAAATCATCATAATCAAAGTGAATGTGAAACACAAGGTCAGGTGGACAAAGCCAGGTAAAATGAAACGCTACTCTACTATTCATAATTCATAATTCATCATCATTTCATTTCATTTTGCCCTATTTCTCCCCCAATTTCATTCCCTCCCCTCCCAAAACCAATTAACAATAATAGAAAAACACTTCACAATTCAAAAAACGCAGGTAAACCTTCCATGTTCAAAACCCTTGTTTCCTTCCTCAACATTCCTCACCACATTGTTCCGTTTGTTTGTTTCTCGCAGGTTAAAGCTTCTCTTTTTCCCCTTTTTACTATGATTATGAAATGTGTGCGTGCGTGTCTATCATTTCTCGCTTTGACTTTCATTTTCTCGGTTTTTACTTCCTTTGTCTGACGATTCAATTCTGTTTTTCTGTTGTTCTGGGTCACTTACAGGTTTTGATTGAGGTTTGCCTGAGTAGTTGTAGTTTTTTTTTGGGCTAGTGGGTATGGCTGTGAACATGTGTAAACTACAGAGTCTATGCCTGTGAAGTGTGAACATGTTCTCTCTGTGTGTGCGTTTTCTTTTTTTTTTTTATTTGTCTGTTCCTTTGTTTAATTTCTTAGTGGGTTCTTTCACTCAATTCACTGTCAGTCAATTTGCATTTGCCTGTCTTATGGAAGTTAGCCAGAAGCATTGGCTGCTTGCTCATTTCCATTCTTGTATGTTTCCCATTTCCCATTTTCTTTGATTTGTTCATCCAAGGATGGGCATAATACAATAGGCGTATTAGCTGTTATATATGTAGTTGAAACACACACTATAACCCTTTGTTAAAGGGGGTGTTGTTGGCAAATCCTCCCCAGGTTTGCTTGATAGACTGATCAAGGTTTCAGGTGCAACACCTGTTTTAAACTATGGTGCACATGATTTCAAATTCAAAACTTGATGACATACATTTAGTTTTTAAGAACTTTTCCCAAACGGAATATTGGTAGAATAAGACAAAATACCGAGTTTTCTTTTGATTGAATTTATTTTCTTATTGTGTGCATTTTTGGTTGAACTGCTTAGTTTTGTAATTATTGAAAACTTGGCTAACTGATATTTCTGTAATCTCCCCTTCTTTTTACTTTTTAAGTTACTACCAGAACAATGTTGAGGTTTGCTAGCTACTCATAAATCATATATTGTATTTTCCCGTCACAGAAATCTTTGAAATTTAATTGCATTTTGCATTGGGAAGCCTGTACCAGAAGTAACTGTTGGCTGATCATAAATGGCACGCAATCCAAAAGTGGTAGCGGCCTATCGTGCAATGGCAAACCTTGGGATTCATGAATCAAAAGTGAAGCCAGTATTAAAGAAACTCCTTAAGTTGTATGATAAAAACTGGGAACTTATTGAAGAAGAGAACTATAGAGCTTTGGCAGATGCAATATTCGAGGAGGACGAAAATAAGGTGTATTTCCCACTTTATCATCTATTTTTTTTTGTTTATTCACACTCTGGTCTATTCTAAATACTCTCACCCATTGTCTGATATTATTCAACAGGTGCCAGAGCCAGACCAGAGAAAGAAAAGCAAGAAAGTTGATGTACATAATACTTGTTATTCTATGTTGCTGAGTTTATCTGCATTTCTTTCTTGATCTTAAGCCTTTAGCTGCTGAAATGTCTTCTGGATTTTCAAACAACCAGGAAGAAGAGGTAGATGATGAAGAAGCTCATATGCGTGAAGAGCCACTGCGACCTTTGAAGAGGTTGCGTTTAAGAGGACAAGAGGCTCAATCTTCGCATCCACTGACTAGCTGTGGCCCCAGCTCAGTTGCCTCTCCATTGAAAACGCCCAAATTAGAATATGACACAGTAACTGAAAGTAGTTCCGAACTGCAGCCTCAAAGCACAGCAGTGTTATCTGATGGAAATGCAAGGAATGAAGTGCGTCAAGTTCCACCACGAGATGTCATTGTTGACAAGGGAAAGCAACCTGTATCACCTCAAGTTACTCCCAGACGGAGAAGATTTATATCTGAAAGAGCTCCCCCAGCAGTACCATTTAAAGAACCAACAGTTGAACCAGGAGCCTCTCTGTTGCTGAAAAACAAAATACCTCATCCTCATGCTTTGATCAAGCCCAAGGATGAGCCTATTGATGACATGGCAGATTATGAGGTTCCCATTGCAGTGATTCCTCCTGGTATTCTACTGAGTACTGACTATGCCTTGATGGGAAGTTTCTTGCTTTCTGTCTGTGTTTGTTTTTAGTGGTATAACATCTTGATGGTGACTTTTACTTCGTGGTCAACTTTTGTTGAATCCAATAATAAGTACTATTTTTGTTGGTAATGCTGCAGAGTAGATGGGGAAATTTTCTTAGGAAAATACAGGAAAAAAACTTTAATGCCAAGTTGCCAACATTCCTCAAAAGAAGTAAAGAAGTCAATATGCAAATTTTGGATTAGCTGTAAAATAATTTTAGTTGAATTGAACTTGAGTAAATTTTTAACCTTAAATGCCAGCATTTAACAAGAGCCCACCATATGCTTTCAGTGCCATATGCAATATGCAAGTCTCTACTTGCATCTCTACTGTACAACTTCTGCGTTTCTAGAAAGTCTGTCATGAGATGCTCTATGTTGGCTGTTGCTTGTATATGTGGAAGGCACCCAGTTACTGGCGTCAGAAGTGGTCTTATATTTCAGTCTTAAAACCAAGGAAAATGTTACTTTTGTGCCATTTATTTTTTTATTAAATTATTGTGTTTCTGTTTTTCTTTTCTTTTAGTTATTGTGTTGCCAAATCACTTTCAATTTTGTATTGATGAATGTTTGATGAGTTTTGTTTTGGATTTATTCTTTTTTATAAAAAAAATGGATTTATTCTACCTTAAAAGAACCATCAAGTGGAAGGGACTCTTCAATGAATAATGGTGCAGCTGAAAAGCAAGATGACCATGACACAGTGGCATTGCAATGCAGAGATGAAGAAGTTGGAGGTGAAGATATTCTTCCTTCCTCAAATGAAGAAGTGGAGTCTAATGTTGAGATAGCCTCGTTACCAATGGGAGAGGTAAAAATTTATCTGAGCTGCAGCTCAGTTCTTGGGGTTCCTGATTTTTACTTTCCTTCTTGTGATCAACTTCTAAAAATGATGGAGGATAAATGTCTGCAATCATATAAAATCACTGGCCCAAAATTTCCTGTCCTGAAACTGTTGAGAGATATGTGTGACTGCATTTTGGAATTTGGAACTGATTCAAATGCTGACTCACAGGAAGGATCTGTAAAGATAACACCAACTGTTGACGTGTCAAAGAAACCTGAGGCAAATGGCGTCGGAGGAAATAAAGATTCCATCATTCCTTCTTGCATTTCAAGATCAATCAATGATAAGTCTTCTGCAGCCTTGGTTGCACCTCAAATTTCCACTTCTCTACCCTGCCTGAGTGGTCTGGATGATGCTGTACTAGTTTCCAAGAAGGTCGGAAATAATGGTTTCTTAGAAAGTGATGACAGGATGGAGTTGGAGGATGCTATATCTCCAAATTCACGTGGTTTAGTGGTTGTTCCAAAGCATCAGCTTACGACTGATGATATAAGGACTTTTGATGATGTTAATGACCTAACAAAGGGAGAAGAAAAGTTGAAAATTTCATGGGTGAATACTACTACTACTGATTTCCCACCGCCCTTTCACTACATGTGCCAAAACCTTGTGTTCCAAGATGCTTATGTTAATATTTCTCTATCTCGTATTGGGAATGATGATTGTTGTTCGACTTGTATGGGCAATTGTGTCTTGTCTTCTAAACCGTGTTCTTGTGCAAATAAAACTGGGGGTGAATTTGCATACACTGCACAAGGCCTACTAAAGGAAGAGTTCTTGGAAGAGTGTATTGCCATCAGCCGCAACCCTCAACATTATTTCTATTGCAAAGAGTGCCCACTTGAAAGATCAAAGAATGATGATTGTTTAGAACCATGTAAAGGACACTTAAAGAGGAAGTTTGTTAAAGAGTGCTGGAGCAAATGTGGCTGTGGGAAACACTGTGGCAATCGGGTTGTCCAGCGAGGAATAACTTGCAAGTTGCAGGTGGGTGTTTAAGTAATCTTTACCACTGGTAAACAAATACATTTTCTTCAATGTTGAGTTCAATGAGGTGACATTAAAACATTATTTTCATTCTTAAATGCATTTTTTCTTGATAGAACATTTTTTAAATATGTTTTATCTGTAAACCCAAAAAAAAGTTTTATCTTATAATTATCTGCAACACAGGTGTTTTTAACTTCAGAAGGAAAAGGGTGGGGTCTTCGCACCTTAGAGGACCTTGCAAAAGGTGCATTTGTATGTGAGTTTGTTGGAGAAATTTTAACCGTGGAAGAGTTGCATGAGAGGAACCTGAAATATCCCAAAAATGGGAAATATACGTACCCAATTCTATTGGATGCAGATTGGGATTCAGGAGTTATGAAGGATAAAGAAGCTCTTTGCTTGGATGCAGCATCGTATGGAAACGCTGCTAGGTTTATTAATCACAGGTATTAAATTCATTTATCTAGTTGTTGTGATTTGAAATTAGGTGCTTCATAGAATAAACACTTGCCTAATGTATGAAGACAAAATATCAGGCAAAAAGTTTCAACTTAAACGAACTATGTGAAGGAAAAAAATCATTGTAGTGAAAATGTCTTCAATTTTGATATGACTTGATATGCTGGAATTGCTTGAGAGAAATCCTCTCAGCACTCATTCAATATATACAGCAAGGAATAACAAGTAATTACAAAGGGGATCAATCAATATCCCATAATAATAGGAGTTTCCTAATATAGTTAACTAACAGAAAAATCAAATCAAAATAAATCCTAATCTAATCACAATCAGATCAGAATATACAATAATTAATACTCCCTCTCAAGCTGGTGCATATACATCATAAGCACCAGGCTTGTTATATATGTATGTCATCCTTGGACCCCGCATAGCCTTGGTGAGAACATCTGCAAGTTGATCATTAGAGTTTACAAATGAAGTATTGATCTCCCCTGAAATGAGCTTTTCTTGAATGAAATGACAATTAATTTCTATATGCTTAGTTCGTTCATGAAAGACATGATTAGAAGCAATGTGCAAAGCTGCTTGATTATCACAAATCAATTTCAAAGAGCCTATCTCACAAAACTTCAATTCTTGAAGTAAATGTTTTAGCCATATAAGTTCACATGTAGTGAGGGTCATGGCTTGATATTCTGCTTCTGCGCTTGATCTCGCGACTATATTATACTTTTTACTCTTCCAAGAAATAAGATTGCCCCTAGTGAAAACACAATATCCAAAAGTTGACCTCCTATCACTAGGAGATCCTGCCCAGTCAGCATCTATGTAGGCAATAATATCTGTGTGGCCTCTGTTCTCATAGATTAGTCCCTTTCCAGGAGACCCCTTAATATATCGTAAGATGCGAACTGCTGCATCCTAATGACTATCACAAGTGGAGTTAAGGAACTGACTTACAATACTAACAACAAAGGATATATCTGGTCTGGTCATAGTGAGATAATTCAATTTTCCCACCAACCTCCGATATTGTCCTGGGTCTGAGTATGACTCTCCCTGATTTGGCATAAGCTTAACATTCGGATCCATAGGAGTATCGATTGGCTTACAATCTAGCATCCCAGTTTCTTCCAGAATGTCAAGTGCATATTTTCTTTGACAGATGACAATGCTTGTCTTTGATTGAGCAACTTCGATCCCAAGGAAATATCATAACTTGCCCAAATCCTTGGTTTGGAAATGTTGGAACAAGTGTTATTTTAGACCATTGATCCTTTCATGATCATCACCTGTGATTACAATATCATCCACATAGACCACAAGATAAATGAACTTATTAGACAATGAATGTTTATAGAACACAGAGTGGTCCACCTCACTACGGACCATACCAAACTGCTGTATGGCGTTGCTAAACCTCCCAAACCAAGCCCGAGGAGACTGTTTTAGGCCATATAACGACTTCCTCAGTTTGCAAACAAGACTTGACCCCCCCTGAGCAATAAACCTAGGTGGTTGCTCCATATAAATCTCCTCCTCCCAATCACCATGTAAAAAGGCATTTTTAATATCTAATTGATACAAAGGCCAACAATGCATGACAACCATCGACAAAAAAAGATGAACAAAGGCCATTTTAGCAACAGGAGAAAGTATCACCATAATCGAGACCATAAATTTGAGTGTACCCTTTTGCCACAAGATGAGCCTTCAACCGGTCCACCGTGCTATCGGGACCAACTTTGACAGTGAAAACCCAACGACAGCCAACCGTAGACTTCCCAGGAGGGGACGGAACAAGTCCATGTATGATTAGATTCCGGGGCTATCATCTCACAAAGCATAGTCTGTCGCCACCTGGGATGGGATAGTGCTTCCTGAACAGTTTTAGGAATAGAAATGGATGACAAGGCAGAGACAAAGGCATAATGGGAAGAAGATAAACGATAATAGCTCAAAAAATTATAAATAGGATGAGGATTACGGGAAAAACGAGTACCTTTGCGAAGAGCGATGGGCAGGTCAGTTGGAGGCTCGGGGTGGGCCAGAATAGGTGGAGATGCAGGAGCAGGAGGTGAATCACTGGTGTCTAGAATAGGGGCAGCTTCCGGAATCTCAAGACGTGGACGACGTTGGTAAGTGAGATGAAATGGCTGGACAGGATACTCCAAGGCCGGTGAATTTTCGGTCATCTGTGGCATAGAAGGAATAGAGATGGGAGAATCAAAAGATGGAATAGGTTATACCTGAGAGATAGATTCTAGCACAACCGGTGAGACAAAATAAGGTGTATCCTCAAAGAAGGTGACATTTGCGGAGATGTAAAAACGATGGGTGGACGGAGAATATCACTGGTACCCCTTTTGGACACGAGAATAACTGAGAAAGACACACTTCACAACACGGGCAACCAGCTTGTCTAGACTTGGAGCAACATCATGGACAAAACAAGTAGAACCGAAAACACTGGGTGGAACAATATAAAGGGATTCCTTAGGATATAAAAGAGAGTGAGGAATCTGATTATTGAGAACAGAAGATGACATACGATTTATTAAATAACCTGCAATGAGAACATCACCACTCCAAAATTTTAAAGGGACGTTGGCATGTAATAAAAGAGTGCGAGCTATTTCAACTATATGACGAAGTTTGCACTCAGCTACACCATTTTGTTGAGGTGTGTGAGGACAACTAGATTAATGAACCATACCATGAGAGGCCATGAAAGAATTGAAAGGGGCAAAAAAATATTCTTTTGCATTATCACTATGTAAGACACGAATAGTTCGACCAAACTGATTGAGAATTTCGTTGCAAAAATTTTGAAAAACAGTAAATAACTTAGAATGTTCTTTCATTAAGAATAACCAACTATATCTTGAGAAATCATCAATAAAAGTAACAAAGTACTGATATCCCAAGACAGACACGACACGACACGGTTAGGACCCCAAACATCAGAATGAACAATATCAAAAAGAGACTCTAAACGACCCGTAACCTTGCTTGGAAAGGAAGCCCGAACGTGTTTTCGAAGTTGACATGACTCATACTCCAAGGATTGTAGATGAGAGAAATGAAGAATCATTTTCTTGAGTTTATTCAGACTCAGATGACTCAAACGACGGTGAAGAAGGCTAGGTGATTTTGTGGCAGCACATATGGTTGAGGACGGAGGCTGCAGATAATAGAGACCACGTGATCCAGATCTTGCTCTAATCGTCTGTCCCGTATTCTGGTCCTGGATAAGGAAAGAATTAGAAGTAAAGGTTATGGAACAATTGAGAGATCGAGTAAGTTGACTAATAGAAATTAAATTAAAAGGACACTCAGGTACAAATAAAACTGAATTCAAAGATAGAGAGGGATGAGGTGAAGCTTGACCAATGCCAGTGGCCATTGTTTTAGAGCCATCAGCAATAGGAAATGAATGAGAGAAACAAATCGTAGAATTACCAGTATGGACTATAGTTACTGAAGATGAGACTTGTTGGCTGGCCTTAAGTTGAAGGTACTCCTTGTATTCACTGGTTGAAAAGAGATTCTGAATGTCGCTTCCAAATTCAATTTTCTTATCAGCAGAACTCGATGCCTGAGATTGGGTTACATTAGCTGTCTTCTCAGAAAAACCATGCAGAGAATAACACTTGTCTTGAGTATGTCCCGTGCGCTTGCAATAAAAACACTGAGGGCGATCACCTCTACCACGACCGCCTCTTCCACCACGCCCACGACCTCGACTTCCACGATCTACTGAGTTTGAGACAAAAGCTGAAGATTTTGAAACTGTCTGAGAACCAATGTTAGATGTCTCCTCCAATGAGGAAACGCGAAGTAAACGATCAATGAGTTCCTCCACCGTAGGAATATTAGGATTGGTCAAACATTGATATCGAACAGATTCAAAATTTTTATGTAGACCGTGGAGAATGAAGACCATATACATGTTATCAAGTTTTTCTAGTACCTTTGTAAGATCATCTCCTGATAGGATGAGTTTGATGTCTTCAATGACTGACTGTGCTCTGTTTAGGTAAGAAGGAAGGTCAAGGTCCGTCATCTGGAGTGTGGCTAAGTTATGGACAGAATCATAGAGGCGTTGTATATCATTAGAATACACACTCCGAGCCTTCTTCCATATGTCATGGCATGTTTTGTAAGAATGAAAGTGCACCAATAACTTCGGATCAATAGATTGCCATAGTAAAGACACCAACTGATAATCAGCCCTTTTCCACTCATCACGCACATCAACAGCAATGTCTGCTTCCTTCTTGATGAGGTGCTCATAGAGACCTTGACCTAAAAACCACACTTCAACAGCATTATACCAATCTACAAAATTCTTACAATTAAGTTTTTTTGAAGTTATAGTGGGGCTGCCAGAGAAGGCAAACAAAATGAGATTTTTCTTTGCAGGTCCAAAATTGTCAGAGGTAGCGGTAGATGAATGGGTTGCAGAAGCCATTGTGAAGAGAGAAATCGACCCATAAAGTTTTGACCACCAGAACGGAGAGAGGAGACGCCGATGAGTAGAACGGGACAAGCGGCGAGTCAAACGGAGGCCGGGACGGTGGTGCGTGGCCTGCACGCGCCGTCAGGACAAGCTGAAAGAAGCCACGCGTAAGGGTGCGTGGCAGGGGCCTTTGGCGAGCTACTCAGAGGGACGGTTGGCCGGATGCTTCTGAGATGATTCGTGCCCTCACCTTGGTGGTGGAGGGTCCGGAGGTTAGGGTTCCAGTCGTGATAGTGACTTAGAATCGCGACGGGAAGTGGAGATGTGTCCCTAGTTTGAAACCTGCTATGGATACCAACTTGATATGCTGGAATTGCTTGAGAGAAATCCTCTCAGCACTCATTCAATATATACAACAAGGAATAACAAGTAATTACAAAGGGGATCAATAAATATCCCATAATAATAGGAGATTCCTAATATAGTTAACTAACAGAAAAATCAAATCAAAATAAATCTTAATCTAATCACAATCAAATCAAAATATAGAATTAGAATATACAATCAGAATATGCAATAATCAACAATATGTATTTAACTATTTATATAAACAAGATAAATACTTTTATGGTGGAACGTGAAAGAAGTTTACTATTCTATTGTAGACCATTTTCACTTAGTTTTTAATTTTTGACACAAATGCTGTTCTAATTTTCCTAATAGGAAAGGAAATTTTTTGATGTAATTATTGAATTCTGTTTAGACAACAAGTACTTCATATAAAAGATGAAGCAGAATTAGGATGGAAGTGGTTTAATTTAGTTATGTACAGATTATGAAATTAATGACAGGATTTGAGCAGACCAAGGTTCTTTCCATCTGCAGGCTGTGGATGGTATTATTGTGTTACTGTTAACTATGAATTTCTTTGAAAGATTGGATGGGTAGACATTGGACTCATTATTTGGAAATTGTAAATTAGTATATTTTTAATGATTCTATTTCATTTTGGCAGATGTTTTGATGCTAACTTGGTTGAGATCCCTGTTGAAATTGAGGCCCCAGATCATCACTACTATCATGTGAGAAGTTAGCAAATCCTCAAAATTCCATCTGCAGTTTTTAATATGGTGGTTGGCAAGACAGACTCTCTGTAGAACACGTTGCTTACTGATGCTTTTAATGTGTTCAAATGTGCAGTTTGCCTTCTTCACATCCAGAAAAATAGCAGCACAGGAAGAGCTCACTTGGGTGCGTGGGTTTGGTTCTGTAATATGTTGTTTGGTGAATGGTCCTATCTATATGGCATCGATTGCTTCAGTTTTTTTTTTTTTAATAGTGCATATTAATTGTTATTTATTCTCAAGTAGGGCACAAATTAGCAAAGACAAACAAGGTTGAGATAATTTGATTAAATCATGGTTGAAGTAAAGTTGTATTTGTTGCTGGCTTCTAAATTGAAAATTGCTATGTACACTGGTTAATTCGCACTTTGTACACTATTTGTTTCGGTTATACTGACTACTAAACATCTTCATAGCTTCTCACTTTTGTGCAGTTCATTTCTTCAAATTATTTAATTAACCTATCAATTGATTTTTTCTCTAGAAAAGCTTAAATGCATGGTGTTTCTGCAGGATTATGGCATCAACTTTGATGACCATGATCAGCCTGTCGAGCTGTTCCGGTGTAGATGTGGCAGTAAATTCTGCAGGAATATGAAGCGATCAAATAGTAAGTTCAATCTTCCATTTATGGGGTAATGGGTATAAATCTGAGCATTTTTGTGGGCACCTGTGTAAAAGAAAGTGGATGTAGAAAAGCTAAAATTTTAGTTTGTGAATACAGCTCAAGAAAAAAAAAGCTGTTGAATTTTTCACGGAAGTTGAAATATTTAACTTTTTGAGAACAACTTGTACCAAACTCGCTCTTGGGCTTTTCTGCAAAACTCTTATCCAAAATGCCATCGAGTAGTTATGGTGTTATAGTTATCTTAATGATTATGAATTAATGATGAATCCCTTGGATGCTAGTTATTGGTGGAAATTATCTTGTGATTTTTGTGAAACTCTTTTAATGATTACATTTTTATGTCTTTATCAAGTTATTTTATTTATTTTTTTTGATATTATGATATTACTAATTCATTTTACTCTTTCATAATGCAGGATCCATTAGATCGTCGATTGCAAGATGATAGCCATTCTCTGATAAACCAATTTTGCTGTCAGAGCATGCCATGGATGAGTAGTAACATGACCCAACTTACTGAATTAGTCTCTTTTTATTTTATTTTTTATTGTTTTGCTTGAAGGTTGGAGACTAGTTACTTTGTACAGCCATCTGAGAACTATTAGTTAGTCATGGCCAAAAAGGAAAAAAGAAAACAACCTTTAGGCAGTAGCAATTCTGAATCTTTATTGTTTTACTGCAGCATCCGTAGGGGTTTCTTCAATGCCAATGGATAGTTGTGTTTGGATATTTTTGTTGTGCTAAATGCATGACAGATTAATTGTTAAGAAAACTTTTCTTTTATTTCCTGTTGAAACAACTTGAAAGCTGAAAAGGATGGAAACCCGTTTTGCCATTGCTACGATCTGAAATCAGAATAACTGGTGTGGCGTCCCTTCCTAAAATAAAGGGATCAAAGTCACCAAACATAAAGCTTAAAGTTAGCCCAAAAGTAAAAAGAATGGACCTTTCTTGTGGTGGTAAAAAAGAAAAAATCAAAGGCACTAGGGTATAAATCATTTCATGAGTAATAGCTCATTAACGCCAACATTTTAGTGGCAACAAGGTTGTACTTGCCCCAAAATGAAAAGACAAATACAGTACTAGTGTAGCTAATTATTGTCTCACGTATGTAGGCTCTAGTAGGCAATGCAGATTGGGATACTCAGCTTGGTCGCTATACGCTTGATCAAAGTATCAACAAAAAGAATCAGAGTCGTAAATAAGCATACGTATACAAGGGTCAGTCTGTCTCCGCATAAGCTTAGTGTGTGTTTGAATTAGAGTTTGTAAACGTAAGTTTGAATCAATTTAATTTTGTAAATTTTAATTTGATTAAAAATGAATTTACAGTAATGTGATTTATATTTGAGAACTTATGTTTCAAAAGTAATTTTGAGAAAATGAATGTTAGAGAAAAATGAATTTCAATAGGTATATTTATTGCTTTTAGCCAAACAGTTGTTAGATGCAAAAAAACATGCAAACTATCAAATACACAAAGTTTTGCACCGTTCAGGAATTTTAAACTTATGTTTGCAGCCTCCAACGAATTTTTATCGGATAACCAAACACACACTTCGTAGTTGCAGTTACAAAATTTCTATGTACACATGATAAAGAAAATAAAATAAATGAGTGCCATCAGATTAAGTTTACAATATTATATGATAAAATTTTAAAAATATTTAAACCGTATCAAAGGGTGTGTAATGTAAGTATTTTTCTCAAGAAAAAAACGGGTAGTTGTGTCACGACACTTCAATATGAAACTGACCCGACCTAGTATTGGGCCGGGTATAAGAGGAGAGAATCCCTCAAGAAAAGGCCATGACATTTTGGGCCCAGGTCCATGGTGATTCTTAAACCCTAGTCTGAGAGTGGGAGACGAGAGCAGCACACACATATATATATACACAGTAGAAAAAGGGTAAACGAGGGTTTGCTTTGTGTTGTATGATCGTGAATCAACAATGTCGAAGAGAGGTATGGTTTTCTGGTTGTGGATGAGTAGATAACTTAAGTAAGATTGGAATGTTAATTATTAGGGTTTGTTGGTGTGTATGTGTCAGGTAGGGGTGGATCGGCGGGGAACAAGTTCCGGATGTCGCTGGGTTTGCCGGTGGCGGCGACGGTGAACTGCGCGGACAACACGGGGGCAAAGAATCTGTACATCATATCGGTGAAGGGGATCAAGGGTCGCCTCAACCGTCTGCCCTCGGCTTGCGTGGGTGACATGGTGATGGCCACCGTGAAGAAGGGAAAGCCCGATCTCCGCAAGAAGGTCCTGCCAGCTGTCATCGTCCGCCAGCGCAAGCCTTTTCGCCGAAAGGACGGTGTTTACATGTACTTCGAAGGTCCTCATTTTCATTCTCATTTCTCGGAAATCTTCTCTGCCTTGTTAGTTTTGATGTCTCATGTTATGGTATATTAGCATGCATCTGCTATGGATTCTGCATCTATGTGCCAACAATTGGACAATTGACCCTAATCAGTACCTTTCAGCTAAGATTTTTTTTTTTTTTTGCATTGCATAGCTCTAGTCTTTTCATGTATTTATTTCCCATTCGGAATGAGTTTAATTGATTTTAAGTTTTAATCTTTGCCGCTGGAATTGGTCACTGTTCTATTCAATTGCTTCTCAGTATCCAAATAATTGTGTTAATGTTATAGAAGTGAGTTAAGGAACACTTTATTACCGGTAGATATTTAGTAAGGTTTTTGTTATTCACCTCTCATTGACTTTTGTGTTTCCTACTAATATACCGTGTTTAATGATAATTCTTGCTTAAATTTTCTTTGTTGCTTTTGTTTAGACCTGGATTTTAGTTGTTGTGGCTCATATTTCCTATCCTTTACTTTTTATGTGCTTATGTTAGTGGACAACTGTTTACTTGTTAGTTTTTGGTTTCTGCAGATAATGCTGGTGTCATTGTGAATCCCAAGGGTGAAATGAAAGGTAATATCTTTTCTTAGATTATATCTTCTATTTATGCATGTTAGTAAGGAGGTCATAGACATGAAGCCATCTGGGTAGTTTGTGTTTGTATGTCTTCAACAATTGCTATTCAAGCATAATATTATAATATTATTTTCAGTTATTATAATCAAAGTTTTTTTTCTCAAGATGCTTATTTGCTAAACTTAATGTAGGTCTGCTTCTGAAATGGATAAAAGTTTTTCAAAATAATAATAAAAAAATAGAAAAAGGATGATCACCTCAAAATGTTACTTGTTGGTCTTCTGGTGTGCCATTTGACTTCCGTTATATATAGCTGGTTCTATGTATTGCGCTTTTGGTTCTGGTCTTAATTCGGTGTCATACTGTAATTGTAGGTTCTGCTATCACTGGTCCAATTGGCAAGGAGTGTGCTGATCTGTGGCCTAGGATTGCAAGTGCAGCCAACGCTATTGTTTAAGTTGGATTTCTAGTATTATATGATCATGTTTCTCCTATTCAAAATTGTCTCTGATATTGTTTTTAGGTTGAATCGTACTCAAGTGACAAATATAGTTTATCTTTCCGTAACTTTTCGGTGAGAAGTGTTTTGATGAGATTAATTGCTTTAATAGGGTTGTTCCTGTTTATTCTTGTGTTCTAATTTATTATGCAATCCGCTTACTAGTCTCCTACTTTTTCTTCTTTATAGTGTTGATGCTATGTTATGATGTATTTTATGACCGGAGGTTGCTATTTGCCAAGAGGGTTTGGTTTAATATTTCGAAAATTAACGTGTTTTCCAGGGCTTTATGCCAAGGTCATCAAGCATGTCTCCTTTTAATCCAGAAGAGACTTCATTTTGCACTTATTTATTTAATCGAAAGAAAAGAAAGGGATTTGTTCTTTTTTCTGATTCAGACCAGAAGAGACTGTAATTGCCACGTTTTATCAAAAATAGAAGATAAGTGTTTGCCGCAATGGCAACTGTTTTCAAATTAGATTCAGGTTTCATGGAACGTAATGTAAATTTTTATTCAGATTACTATCTGTCAGTTCTGTTTCATTGTTGATTTGCTTTTTATAGTTTTAGAACCGTGGTATTATTTGTGAAGCTGTGACATGTGAAAACTGCTATCTGGTTCTGTATTTATGGTGGGTGGCAACAAGTTGGTCCTGTTTCATTGCTGGGTATAGCAGCTGTCGCTTGATGGTGGTGCATCGGAGAAGATGGTGGTATGGGTGGGTTACGGATGGTGAGACGTTGGTGGTGGTTCAGAGGTGACTTGTAGGCTTCCATGTGCAAGTATATATGGTGTAATGGTGGTTTTCATGTAAAATTTTAAAAAATTTATTAACGGAGGTAAAGTTAAAGGTCCATTACTATGTTTGACGTATACTATACCAAATGGTCTATCATAAACGCAGCTGTAGGTTTGACATATGTTAAAAAAAAATTTGAAAAAAAAGTTGAAATATAAAATTGAAAATTTATTACACATAACATATTTTATATAAAAATAACAAGTTAATATAATTTTTTATAAACATAACAAGTTACTTATTAATTTGCATAATTAATTTTATACAAACATAACATGTCTCAAATAAATAAATACACATAAGTACATAATAAATTAATATATTTTATTAATTTAAGTATAATTTAAATTGAACTAAACTAATATGTTTCAATATTCATAAACAATAACTTACTTTAATAAATTGAAGTCAATGGCATCATATATACTATGTTGATTGACATAATTATTTATTTTATTTTATATTTTTTTAAGACACTGCAGTTCTTAAAATATGAAGTTAGAGATTTAAATTTTTTATTTAAAAGACTGAGAATTTGAGAGTGAGTGATCGTAATAATGACTTGTGAGAATGAGTGTACTGTCTGTGTGTAAGCGCTTTTGTCTTTTGTTAGACTTCAAAGTGGAACAACGTCATTCCACTATATGAGTCTTTCTTTTTTTTTTGGTGGTCATTTAGTTGTTGTTAAAAATTGCGGTTAAAAAACTTTTTAATTGCTACTAAACAATTTTTTTTTTAATTTAAGAATAAAAAATGTGGGTGGGTTGGGTATTCATGAGTTAGACATTTCTAAACTTACTATCCAACCCACAGATTACGAGTTAGATATTTTTCAACTCTACCTAACCTGTAAACCTGACTCAACCTGCAATTTATGAGTTGAGTTGAATCGAAACTTATGGATTTATAAATTGACCTGACCCGCTTGACACTTCTAATTATGAATATTTAGATACTTTGTTTTCCTACTTGCGCTGACCTTAGCTTGAACGGAGCTTTTTCTACCCTTTATGCAAGGTATTAATGGTTTTTTATTTTTCACAAAACGGGGCCAAGGCCCAAGATAAGGAAAAACTAAATCTTTTTGTTTCTTTGGATGACATCTATAAATTAGTGAGAAGATGAGTTTGAATACTATTTTAAAAATCGAATCAAATCGACTAGTTAAATTATAAATCAACCTTATCTTTAGTTCAAATATTTTTCGATTCACTCACACTTTACTCACGATTCAATTATAAATTTAACCAATTAAATCAATTAAACTATAATTTGAAAGTATGGCCAATTCAATCTCTAGTTTAGTTTTCATACCATTAGTTTGAAAGAATGTTAAGATTTCATGATTCCTTACCTCATTCGAACTCCCTATTTGCATGGTTTTTTTTTTAATAAGATGCAATGCAATCTGCAATTCCATTTCACATCAATACCTTGGACTCGGTGACTTTTACTTCTAAGAGAGGCAAAGGTGAAAGCATGAAATATTAGGATGTGGTGACTCCTTGTTTGACCGACTAGTTTGGAGCCTTGTCCGTCAATGTCCTATGGCCAACCATCATTTCTGACTCAACCAATTTTTCTTAGAAAATTATCTATCCATTTATTTTGTAGATATCCACTCTGTCAATAAGTTATAACTGCCCTACCTACATTTTAAAGTTTTGCATCAATTATTAGCGCCTTCCTTATATAGACTTGGTCACAACTAATGTTTTAAAAATTGAAGAGGCAAAATTTTTGACTTATGATTTTATTGATTCAACTGATTAAGTTTGTGATTAAACTGTGAATGAATCAAAACATGTTCAAATTAAAAATATTACTAATTCATACTTTAATTGATTCAGTCTGATTTTTAAAATATTGGATACAGTGAGGGGGAGAAAAATTTTGAGAAGTGGATTTATTATTATTATTATTATTATTTTTAAATTTTGCATAAGAACGTCAATATTAGTTTCTTGTCATTGTTTGCCTTGAATTCATGATATTTAGCAGTTTTACACCTTTACGGGATGAAGTGGTTAAATAGCAGGAGATTGATGACAACCAGAAATATGGAGTAACCTCTGTCATACATGTTGTGAGACTGACACACGTATGGTGTTCCTCTGCCTTACTCGATTCAAATTAAAAAGGGTTCTAGTTCTAAATGTTAGAGGAGGATTTAATTTGTAAATAAATATGGATGCAATATTATATCTTCTTTTGTTTGGTGAATATATGCAGATTTTTCTTTTACCTTTTGATGTATGTAAGCATGACATCATCTATCCCTCAAATCTTACTGTGATTTCATTTGGGACTTACTTATTTTTTGGTACAAAAAGGATTAGGGGAGGGAAGGTTGCCAATTCCAAAGTTAAAGTATGCTACAAGTTTCAATAGGAGTTTATAATGATCCTTCCAAATGATCTATCAAAGAAATATCAACCACACAAATCGAACCCAAGAGGCCAAGACCTTTGCATCGAGGTAGTCCGATCCTATCCTCATTGGCCGACTTTATTTTATCTATATGACACGAAGAAAAAGCTAGAGAATTCTGATATGGTTGCTTTCATGCTTTTAAGTATGAATGGCGTGTACCTTTATGTCTGAGGACCATCAAAGGAAAATTTGCGACTTCTTTGAGTAAAACACGGTAAATCACAAATTATATACACTATGCAAGTAGCAACTCGTATAGAAGACTCTTCCAAAAAGTGCTTGAACATCCCACTGATGTTACACCACTAGAGGGCTGTTTTCAATCCATACTCCATACTGGGACCATTATTAATCTTTGGAAAGGTAGCAAACTAGGGTTTGATCACTTAATGCACTATATTTGATACCTGCTATTGTGCAGTGGACACTTGAAAACTCGCCTTTCTTACTTTCTTCCAGTCCAATTCCTCATGATGCATTTCTTATAGCAATACACATATTGTCAGTTGACACGATACTGACCTGAAGTGTCAGGCATGCACTGCATAAATCAAAATATCAGTGTTTTATAGCTCTCAAAGAACTCAGTTCTTGAAAGTTCAGAGCAAAATGAGAGTTAGCTCTTCAGTGACACTTAGTGATGTCCAAAGAAGGGGGCTACTTGGGTGTGGCCCTGCATCAAGTTTTCTCAGGCAGCTAGTTTGTAAGTTGAAGAGTAGCTGGAAGCAAGCTATGGGATGGCATAGGAGCAGTCCACAGGCACAGTACAGCTATGATTTTCACAGTTATTGTCTTAACTTCAGTGATGGTCCTTCAAACGACCATATCCCTCCCCGTTTTGGCTGATGATCTCTCTCTCTCTTCTCTTTTCTGAATTATGAATAAGTTTCCCTACAGTTTGTTGTCATTCTATAGCCATATGATAAAATACTTTGTAAATTACATAATTGTAAAATGACTTCAGCTATTTGTCATTCACTCTTTTCTTATCATGAGCATGGTTGAAAGTTAAAACTTGGAATTAAGGCATATGTCATATGACTTTCAACCTTATTCAGTTTCTGGCATTGTGATTATAGAACTGTTTTTAGTGGCTTATGCAAATTTACATCCTTTTCTTCATTTTGGGATCCATCCTGAATTCATTTTACAATGGTATGTATCTAACTTCAAGTGATCACTTGGATGAGATGTCCTCTTATCCTACTTTCCTAGGCTGTCTCTTTGTTGCAATTCATATTTCATTCTTTCCATATCTACTTTTTAGGCAGGGATGTAGAAACTAGTAATAATGCAAAGAAAACATTACCCAAGATCAGTACCTACCTCATTCATTTGTCTACAAAAAAAAAAAAGGTCAAAAAGAGCAGGCAAAAGCAAAATGGCTCCCTGTAGCTGGAACATATATATATTTTCTAGCTTTGTTTCTTTCTTGGGTCCCCCATTGTCAATTCTATCAATCCTTCTGTCAACCAACTTGATAGTCTTGATTAGCGATTTAATCAATTGCTAAAATCCATGTGTGTCTGGGAATCCAAAGGTTAAAGGATGAACCGTGTACATTTGATAATAAATATGACCTAAACATCTTTTCAAACAGAATCTTGATTGATGATAAATTGTCACTGGCAATAATATCTACAGAAACCTAGATATGATCAATATGTTAAAAATATTTATGTATAAGCATCAAATAATCATTGAGCGTGATTATTTCATCCTTATGTATAAATACTTACTCAGATTGGTTCTTTTTTGTAACTTTTTCTAATATCTAAGAAGACAACCAAGCCTTCTTCCCTGTGATAAAGTAATACATATAACTGTTTAGGAGCGGAGAAGAAGGACAAAAAGTGAAAATCTTTGAAAAGCCTACTTGAAACGGTGCCATATCTTCTTCTTCTAAAGGGAAGATAAAATTTCATGTCTTTCCTAGAATAAGGAGCCCGTAATCTGTGGCACTGATGGCGGACCTAAATTCTTATTAGAAGGAGTGAACATTAGCCGAAAGAAGTTTTTCTTCCAACCTGAAATACCGAAGAACGGATAGATTATTATATGATAGCTGTAAGATCAAGAATTTAATTTCTTACAATTTTTCTTATCAATGGCATTCTAATTTATTCTATTAATTTATAAATAAGTAAAGCACATATTTTAGTCCGATAAAATTTAAAAAGAGAATAAATTGTCTCATTTTAAAGTTAAAATCTATCACAAATCTTAAGAAAAACTTATAGTGATATATATAGATAAGTAACCAATAAAAATCAAATCAAGACCATTTTGTCTTGGGAAAAAATTGGAACCATTTGAACATCTAACATACACGAAATATTGACTTCATCTTCAAGTTAGAGGTTTTAAATTGAATCCTCCATATACAACCGGCCAATGGAAAATTGAATCTTATATATAAACAAAGAGAAATGATGATTAGTAAGAAACAATTTTCGTGTAAAGCCTTACGAATGAACAGTATCTCACCATGTATGCATTTTTGTTTAGTTTTTAATTACCCATGTATGGTCATGCATCTCCTAACTAGCCAACAGGCCATTCGTGCATTTTCGTAGGAACAAATTTCGTACGAAATAGTATAAGTCGTAAAAAAATGCACTTATTATTTTTTGTCATATTTTTTTTTTTACATTAATTTTATGCATTTTATAAAATGGTGGATAACATGACAGGTCGTATACATTCTTTTCACGAAACAGAAGAGGTCAAGAAGAAGGATATTGAAGAAGATACGGCTCTTACAAAATTCCCTATCACAAACTTAGGATTTACAGTCTAAACCGATATGATTAGATACGTATCCTTACACATCCAAGAAAGTGGAACAAAATAATAAGGCTCACATGCATGCCATTTGATGAAGTGTTATTGAAATCAATTAATGCTTTGTAATTATAACTCATTGCAACTGACTAATAATACGTATTCACTAATGGGGGACAATCTGAGTGCCTTTTTTTTTTTTTTTCCGGGGGTGTAAATAGACAATCGCTGAGTTGCCAGCAATAATCTCCCCTCCCCTTTTGTCCAACCGGAGTACTTCATGAATCAAAATAAGAGTATAAATTAGTTTAAATAATTCGATGAACTTAAAAAATTAAATTAAATTAATTAATTTGGTTCGATTTAGATAATCGAGTGTAATGAGATAAAATTCAATCAAAATTAATCAGAATTGATTCAGTTTTTAGTTTTTATAATTTGAAACTTGAATCAAACTCAATTGACTCAATATAATTTTTTTTTTTTTTTTTCCTTATGAACCCAACCCCGACTTAACCTTGTTTTCATATTTATTTTTATTTTTTTATATTTTTATGAACATACATATTCTAACTCGTAGATATGATCATAACTAACTCGTTTTACATTGATTTGGTTCGATTTGATTTTTCAACAAAAAAATACAAAACTCGAATCAAATCAAGCCAATAACTTTAGATTGATTTGAATATTTTTTATATCTCAAACTTTAACTAACTCGATCTAATTATACTCATAAATCAAAACGTTGAATTACAAGCCATCCATTAATGTTAATGTTATATGTTATCCATATTTTTTTCTCTTATTTTATACATTTTATATATTCTTACATTTGCCTCTAAATCTTTATGCATAACAAAATTACGTTAACACCTTTTGTATTATTTTCATATAATTTGATGGATCTAAATTAGGTCTGAGTCACACATCCTTAGAAAAAGAGAGTGTAATTAGACATTTTCAATATATTATACTAGCATCTTGGATATTCTCATACAATTTTTGTTGCGTAAATTTTACACCAATTTAATTTATAATCAAATTTCTGCACACAAAATCCACAATGTGTATTAATGTGTGGGACAAAAAAAAAGTGTATTAATGTATCAAAAAAAATGTGTGGGACAAAAATATCAAATAGCTATGTCGGAAAGTAGAGTAAAAAAGTGATATTAATCATTTTTCTGTTGCACCATGTGATTTTCAGTAGGAAGGAGGAAAGGTCATCACAGCGTGTCCCACCCACACTGCATTTCACGCCTATGTATATATGTTCCATTCACCCAGTCTCCATTTTCATAGAGTCCTTCCATCTCTCTCACCTCTCTTTTGTGCAAATGGCCAAGTTTCTGGCACTCTCACTAATCATTTCAAGCCTCTTCATTGGTTTAGTGAGTGCAGATTGGAACATATTGAACAAGAGATGGAGAAAAGGAGTTGGAGACAACTTGAAGACATACTGCGGGAGTTGGAGGATCAATGTTGAACTAAACAACATTAGGGGGTTCAGTGTTGTGCCTCAAGAATGTGTGGAGCATGTGAAGAAATACATGACTTCATCTCAGTACAAGGCTGACTCCGAGAGGGTAGTGGAGGAGGTTAGGCTCTATTTGAGTGGGTGCTGCACTTTGAAAGATGATGGCAAAGATTCCTGGATTTTTGATATTGACGAGACCCTTTTGTCCACAATTCCTTATTATAAGAAGCATGGTTTTGGGTAAGTGCCAAATGGTAAGCTTCTTGTTTTATTATTATAGTGCACATCTAATTAGTTTTTGATGTTACTCTATACTCTGTAGTCGTGGGAGCCGTTCAGACATTAACTAATTTATTGTAATGATGATAACTATATCTAGGTGTCCGCACTCAGGATTATGAATTCATCTCACATATATGAAAAAGCTCATATTGTTGTTTACTAGTTGGAATTAATAATGTTTAATAAATCAGGGAAGCATTCAAATACAAAGGAAAAACATGGAAATATTTGTTCTCAAGTTTCTAGTTTGGATGAATCTAGGAGAATCATCTTGGTGCTCTTCACACTATGAGAGAGTATATGTGCTGTTTGCTTATTCATCTTTTTCACATCTTTGAGTCAACTTTTGCTACTGACACATATTACCAAATATTTAGGCTATTACTATCAGACTCGTTACTTAATTAGGATTTCGAGTATATCAAATGTGCAACAACTTGGATCCAACTGGTGCAAAACTGGTTCTTGTCTTTACTGGTTAACATCTTATGAAATCTATTTAATTTAGTAGGTTCAATTTGTTTATTTTATGGTCAATCTTCTAAATAGGAAGTCCAGTGAGTGGTGGGTCATCCAATGATGGTTCTGTGCATATATGTAATTTACTCCATCTTTTATTTCCATTGACGAATTTTCTCAAAGTTGTTTCAAGAATTTTAGCCAAAATCCCGTCTTCATGCTAGCTTCCTTGTTAAAGTTTAGAACTTGGGCCACTATCCCGTCTTCATGCTGGCTTGATACTTTATGTTTAAAGATAGATTCAAAGGAGGAAAGGTGAATCAGTTGATTACCTACTCTGATGTAACCTGTACACACACCCAATGAATCCAGAAGAACCATTATCTTAATTAAAACATTGTAATGACATCCATCACTTATGATTATATCTACTCCAAAGTACCACTCACAATCAAAAGATTATAGCTATCCCTACACATGAATAATGCTTGGTTCACATTAAAACTAAGCACATCATCTCACATCTGTGTGAGGTGGTAGAATCAGAGTGTGGTGTATGAAAAACGAAGTGGAACTTAGTGTAATGAGATAGTAAAAATTATATAAATGTGAGGTAATGTGAGTGTAAGTATATATAAATAGTATTATTTATATACATATCACTTCACGTGTGTATAATTTTTATCATCTGATTATAACTTATCCTATGTTATTTTCTATACAATCACACTTTGAGTCTGTCACATGCCCAAATGTGAGGTGTTGTGTCTCAAAAGAATGTGCAAATAGCATTTTTTCAACCAAAAAAGTACCACACATAATCAACAAGAAACTGTGTTAAAGGACTATATTGGATCTTATTAGTATTAGGATTTAATTTTGAAATACATTAGTACTAAATTTAAACTCTTGGATTACTAACACCAGGGGAGAAAAGCTGAATGCAACCTCTTTGGAAGCATGGATGAAGGAAAGCAAGGCACCGGCTCTAGATCACACACTCGAGCTCTTCCATGAAATCAAGAACAGAGGGATCAATATCTTTCTGATTTCTTCAAGAAGGGAAACCCTTAGATCTCCCACTGTAGATAACCTTGTGAAGGTTGGGTACCATGGATGGACCAGTCTTACATTGAGGTAATTAATCTATTGTAAAGTTCTTTTTGACCACTGAGTTCATGATAAATACAGTCACCTATTCATGTGAGATACATAATCGATTTCATGTGAGACTCATGTGACTCTGCAAGTGTGCTCACCCAATATAATTACTCATTTACTTTATCCTCCACCCACAATTGATAAATCACCTTTATTATATGAAAGCAATAGTTATTTTATTAAAGTAAGAGTCTGTGAACTATGTCGGCAGGGGTCTTGATGATGAATTATTGGAAGTGAGAAAATACCATTCCAAGGTGAGGCAACAATTGGTTGATGAAGGCTACCGCATATGGGGCATAGTTGGAGATCAATGGAGCAGTTTTGAGGGGCTTCCATTTGCAAAGAGAACATTCAAACTACCGAATTCTATGTACTACATAGCATAAATTTCTCATTGTTTACCTATTCCGTATGAACATACTTCAACTTTATTAGCATGAGCATAAGCTACTGTCTCTTTTTTCTTGGGGTGCTAGCCCTTCATCCATGTCAAAGGTTTATCATATAAATATGGAACATATGTTATTCTATTACTGTCTTGCGCCAAATCAAAATAAAAGAGCTTTTATGTCGGGAAAAGAAAAAGGCTATTTAAAAGGATCATGACCAAGTTGATGACTTTCTTTCTTTGCTTCCACAAAGAAACGTAACCCATATCTATTTTCTTCTTTTTTTCAATTAGAATAGATACGCTGTAAAATATACTAATTAATGTTCTATAAAACGAACTTTCAAGTGTCAAATGGTTGCTGACATGTTTTTCAATAACGTATTTGTAAAATAATAATATCAAATTTCATTGACTGTTAAACGATTAACAATACTACTCAATGTGGAAATACCAAGTATTTCTCACCATGTCAATTTGTTTATTGTCCTTCTCATCTTTTCTAGGGTAATTGCACAGAGTATACTCTTTCTGTCTTATTGTCCAAACAGAAATAATAAGAAAACAAAAAGTATAATGGGAGGTGGGGGATGGTAATGTCAATTTTTCATACTTTACTGCCATTGTGTAACAGTATGCAAATGTGTGATATATCTTCAATAATTAACACTTCAATAAGTAAAAGTTGCCATATTCCTTTGAGCTAGAGAGAATCAGAAGAAAATTTGATGGGATTCACGTTGGGTTTCCTTTTCCTCTAATTAATAATGCCCAACCACAAAAAAATTATCTAGTAAAAAATTAGAAGATTCATCTGAGCCCCACATTTGCATGAATTTTATGTGATAAATTAATCCCTATTTTTCTTATTTGGTATTATAATTTTTTTAATACTGATTCTTATATTTTCTCTTTAGGTTTTGGTTCATTAGAGATTAATATTTTAATAAATAGAAAGTGTATGGACTAATCTTTACAAAAAAAAAAAAAAATAGGGATTAGTTTTTTAATATATAAAATTATAGAGATTAAAATATAAATAAATAAAAAATATAAGAACTAATACTTTAATATAATGAGTAAAATCCAAATAAATAAAATATAAGAATCGATCCAAAACCGAAATGTTTAGCTATTATTCGGACTAAAATCTTAATATATATAAAAGCAACCAAATTTCAAAAATCAATTTTTTTTCTTCTTCTTGAAATGGTATTAAATTTAGGGCTGTTTATTTTGTTTCATACTTCTCCCTATAATAGCTAACCAAACCTCACGTGCACACCGTTAGATATTTTCTGTGTGCACACCAATCACAAAACCTCCGCAGTCCTACGTTAGTGAAAGTGATGTGATCGCACCACCATTCCCTTCCACCACGTAACCGAGTTTGCATTGCACGCGCTCCATTGGCGCGTTGAACTTGCATTGCGCTGTGGGTATTCCCCCAAAAGGCCAAGAGGGGCAAAGGCGCATTCGTTCGTCACCGTTCACTTCCAAGTTCCAACCTTGGTCTTCGCCGGTGACGGAATTTAAAAACTCCCGCGCCTCTGTCTCCACAATTACCCTCCGATTCGGAAAGCCCTTTTGGTTCCAATTCCCTGAGCTTCTCGTGAACCTTTCTGGGTAAGAATTCGATTTCGTAAATTTCTAATTTATGGTGTGTCTTTTCTGTTATTTTCCAAAATACCCTTTTCTTCAATTTTCCGTTTTCCGTTGGTTGTTGGGCCCAATTCGCATTGGGGTCTCACTTCTCTTCCCTCCTATTTCGTGTATGCTTCTTGTTGATTTCCTTCATTGGTAGGAAGTCTGTTGCTTATTCACAGAAAAAAGTGTTTTTTTTTTTTCGCCTTTTGATGTTAATTCAATAGATTATTAGTTTACATTCCTGTTGCTATGCACATCATGTGAAGGTTTGATTGTGGAGTATGAATTGGTTTCTAATTGATTTTTTGATTGTTTTTTTAATGGGTTATTAGCTAAGGGGAAGTATTTGATCATCAGTTTGTGCATTGCTTTTTTGATGTTGTTGAGGAAGTCAATAAATGATGCTTCCTTGTGTATATTGTTGGGACTTGGGGATTGGTGGGTAAATAAGTATTGCATAGTGAGCACCTGAGTGGTTTTATAAATGCTTTGTATTTTGCTTCTTAAGTAACCCTCTGAACTGTATCAAAACAATAGGAAAGAAACTGAAAATGGGTATGAAGTAAAATACTGAAAGCACTTATATTGTTACTCATCGTATGTCAGTTCGAATAATATATATAATAATGAAAATCGATATTTCCTATCTCCGTGGGAGAGAACATATGTTTTTTCTCATAAGCCTTGTGGGACACTTAAAACTGTTTTTTTTTTCTCTGCTGAAGCTTGCCATTCTTAATCTATGTTTTGTTTGTAAACTAAAGCTGTAGTGAGCAATATCAATAGTTAAATCGATTGTTAACCATGATATTCCTATATGCACACTTCAATGGGATTTGTAATTGTCAGACTGGTTCATATTACATGATAATAGTAATGAAGTTTTTTCTAATGTCTAGAGCAAGTCTCTTTTTGGATCTCTTGCTTCATCATCTGTTTATCAGGCTAGTCTATTATCATACTTAAAGGATCATCAAGCATGCTCCTAAGAATTTCACTCTAGTCCCCTTCTTTTTCATTTCATGTTGTGATATTTAGAAGCAAATGCATTCATTTTTTCTATGTAGTTGATTACTGTAACATTAAATATATGTCTGGTTTTTTTGGTATCATATGTCAAAGTGTTGCAGCTTATTGTGCCAAATGTAAGTGTACCGATGCATACTCTGTTGTCTGTTATTTAAACAGTTGTATCTCCCAATAAAATGTATGTTAAAATTTTTCTGCTGCATGGATGCTGAAACCTGTCCTGCCAATCACAGTAATGACGTTTTTTTTCTAAGATATGCATGTGGATAGTTTTGGAAGAAAATTAATTTGTGAATCTACTTGGGAAGTGTAGCTTAATGCATACCACTCATTGGCTCATTGATTTTGTGTTTCTAAGATAGAATTGTGGTTATCTGATAGCATATACATGTTATTGTTCAACCCATCAGCTCAACATGACTTTTTTTAAAATGATAGCATATACTATTTTGTTTAATGATAAACTGTATAATTGTAAACCCTATGATATTTTTCATATATCTGATTATGCTTACTGCTTGATGAGAGAGAAAGGTGTTGTGACATATTTTGGGACCTAAACTGCAACGAAGTATGAAGTATTATCAGGCATTCAATATTTATCTTATATGCAACTTTGAGGTTTGTGATCAACAGCTATGATGGTTTAAGGGTTTTTGACATTAATATGTTCCTTCTATCAAGTTTAGACTTGTGTTTAAGCTTGAGCATGCTCTTTATTACAGTCTTACTTTCATGATGGGGTTTTATAATCTTCAGAAGCAATATTCTCACAAGCAAGTTGCTTTCTATTGGTTAACTTCTGATGCTAAAGACTAAAGAGTTCTTTTTTCTTTCACAAGTGTGAAGATTGATGACAAATTGTCTGGTTTGGGCATCAAGAACAAAAAGCAATCTGTGTACTATTTTGCTGGTGAGCATTACCATCTGAGGGAAAATGTAAAGTCTAAGCTTTTATCAATTGACTGGACAACTGATACTTTATCTTTTCAATTAACAATTTAGGAAAATAATGGAAGCACGCCCTGCTTTCTCCATTGAAAGATCAAGTGCAAAGCAACTCAATAACATGGGGGTTTCTGGAGCACTTCCTTCATCGTTGCCTGTCCTTCCAACGCCTCTAGAAGAAACATACCCCAAACTATCTGATTCACTGCCGGCTTTTGTGGAAAAAGAGCTTTCAACAAGACCTTTTACTCATTCAAGTCATTTAAGTTCCAGCGGAGCAGTTGGGCATATGTTCTCGTCTTCTCCTGGATATTCAACTGATCTTCATCACTCATCCCTTTCACCTCATGAAAAACACTCGAGAAATGCTCATTTTATTTCACAGTCATTGAGTAACATGGCTTCATTGCCATTATCTTATTCTTCAAATAATGGACCAATACCTTTTACGACATCAACCCATTATCCCAAAGGAAACAGTGCTTCCTGGCATACAGATTCCCTGCCTAGCTTTCATGATTTTCCTGCGAATACCTCCATTGATAATAGTCAAGTAGAGAGCAGTGCCTGCACTATTATGGCATCTGAGGAGCATTCTAAGCGAAATGATTGGCAGGAGTGGGCTGACCAGCTTATCAGTGATGATGACACTTTGACTTCTAATTGGAATGATCTTCTTGCTGACAACATTCAAGATCTTGAACCAAAGGTTAAGTTTTTCATTACTCAAATCAATATTAGCTTGCAGAGTAAACTGATTAGTAATTTATTCAAGGAATGTGTTAGGATCTCATTTTGTTTCTTTAGGTGGTGTGCCAGGTTTCAAAAACATCTTCACAATTTCCAGCAGGATACCAATCCGAAGGCCATCAGCAACTTCCTGCTTCATCTGGAGAAAACCGTGTTGGTGCTGCCCCATCTTCCTCAGCAAATTCTGCGCCTGCCAAGCCACGGATGCGTTGGACACCTGAGCTTCATGAGGCCTTTGTGGAGGCTGTCAACCAACTTGGTGGGAGTGAAAGTATGTTCATCTTTCTCTCTTTGCAAAGTAAGGCCTTAGTTTGTTAAACTTTTGTCATTATTTTTCCCTGTTTTCTTTTTACAGGAGCTACCCCTAAGGGTGTGCTGAAGCTCATGAAAGTTGAAGGATTAACTATATATCATGTTAAAAGCCACTTGCAGGCAAGTGCAATTTGCTTTATCTTCCTAGGTTTGTTTCCTTGCATGCTTTTGATGAAACATATTGCTCCATGAAATGCAGAAATACAGGACAGCTAGATATAGGCCAGAGTCATCTGAAGGTACATAAGATATGCATTGTATTCTATATACCTTAAGTATAGATACAAGTTTTGCATATTGGTTAGGATGAGGATCTCATTGGCTATTGAATAACTTTTTGAAGTATGAAATATGAAGTTTTTGCAAAATTTACTATAGGATTAAAAGCTTTTATCATGTAGATGATTCTCATCAAATTTCATGTTAAACACCTAGTGGGAAAAGGCTTGGTTGTTGTTGTTGTTGTATGCTTTTCAAACATAAGAAAATGTCACCTTATATAAGAAGTTATTGAATGGTGCAAGTGTGTAAAGTCTTAAGTTGGTGTCAGTGGCTCTTAACCCTTTGTCTAAAATATTTTGATTATATGTTTTCTGCTTCTCCTTTTGTTCATGGTGTCGGATTTATTTATTTTTTCTCTTTGTGCTGCTGTTTTGAGGAAGCAGTTTAAGATTAAAGTTCCTATGGATTCTTCTCCTATATTTTGCATAAGTGAGTTGTGAAGTTGCTAAATGTAACTTGTTTTAGAAGCTATGTTGCACATATATGGCTATGCAGATACAAGTACTGTATCCAGTAAAGTAAGGCAAGGGGATGTGGGAATTTGGTGAAAAATCTAGGCTACAAACACCATATATATGGACATACATACAAATATCTCGGTATGCACTAGCATGTGCATAAATCCACTTTTTTATTATATTTTTATATGAAAACCGAAGAGAATCGAAGAGTTTTGGATTTTCAGATAACGAGTTAAGTACCTAGTAGCAACTATAGTTTCCTATATTTTAATTTTAAGTTAAGATTTGTATATTTTAGAGATTATGAGACCTAAGTCTAACTCTATGAAATCTGTTATTGACCTGGTGTTCTGTATTTGATGTCTGAAGTAGTGTGTCTTAAGTCTCTTCCTTGAAATCTAGAGTGATGCTCCTCTGTGTAGTCATATAATGTTCAATTTGTTGATCACTGTTGGCAGGATCTGTGGAGAAAAAACCAAGTCCCATTGAAGAGATGTCATCTCTAGATTTGAAAACGTAAGTAAACTATATACTGCTATTTTAAGTAACTTCTGTTATGTAGTATTGCTGTATTTCTATTACTATTGATATATGAACTTGTTAGACAACATTTTGTTCTCTAATGTGACGTTGCTAATGCAAACATTTTCCATAGATTTTAAATAGTTTATATGTGGCACCTTAGCTCTTACCGTCAATGTCTAAATCAACCTAAAGGTATAAGAGAATGTGGCTTTTGACATTTGAAATGTGGGCATAAGTTTTCCGTCTATCATTGATGTTAGTCATTTGTTTTGTTTGGAGGGAAAAGTTGCATGTCCAATTATGCTGGTAATTACATTCTAGAGATTGACACTAACACTAACAGCACTGGCATGTAACTTGCATGGAGTTTTAGCCCTGTAAGTTTATTTTTTCTGCTGGCAGTAATTAGCCATATCTTATAACTTAACCAGAGAAGAGAACAGATAAACAGAAAATCTGGGGAAGCTTAAAGAATGAATATAAGGAATAAAATAAAAGAGAAGGAGGATTTTTAGACAGACCATCGATGCAGTCTGCAGCAAGGTCCTCTGTGGATTAGAATATAAGGATCAGGAAGGGACTTTTTGAGAGTTCCCAGGGATCCAGGATTAAGGCTACAAGAGGGTTAATATTTAATGCTTCTCTGTAGAGTGTTTGGTCATATTTCACACACAGATATGCACAGACATGAATAGTAATTGTTATGCTGACTTTACCTACCATTGCATTGTTGACAGTGGTATTGAGATCACTGAAGCTTTGCGACTGCAGATGGAGGTTCAGAAGCGGTTGCATGAACAGCTTGAGGTATGAACTTTGTTCTTTTGGGAATTTCCTTCTGATATGTTCATTGAATTGTTAGAAGACTAGAAATGTAATTCAAAGGCTTGTTTGCAAGCTCTATTTCTGTTGCAGTTGCCATGAATATAGAAATTCATCATTTATAGCTTATAGTGGAATTAGTGACAATAAACTTCTTTTAGGACTTAGTAGTATTGAAATGAACTTCAAGTGATGTTTGTGTGCTTGGTGAAAGGAATTGAAGGAATATAACTTGCCTATAAAGAAAGGAGTTAATATTGTTTACTATTCCTTTCATTTTCTGTATTTTAATTCCTTTTTTTTTTTAAGTGCAAAGTTGTCTAATTAGAGTGTGTCTTAGTGGCAAAATTGTAGTTTTCAATAGATGATCAGTTTAATATGCATTAAAAATGTGAATATCTCAATAGTTATTAGATTAGATTTATATTTCATTGAATATACTTGTGGTACCTTTTTTTGTAAAGAAGAATTCATTAAGAAAAGAAAGAGTACAAAACAGGAGGATCACGAATCCTCCAAAAGCTACAAAGAAAACAGCAGCAAAGAGAAAAAGGGAAAAAAATACATCAGCTCAAAAGAGCAACCCAGCCCCTTTGCATGTATGACTTAGAAACACCCTTAAAAAACCCATGAGGGGAAACCCGCAAAGAGGCTAAGAAAACAAGCCTGTCCCATAAAAGTTGTGGAGGAAGATAAGTATTGCTAAAGTTTCTGGAATTACACCCTAACCAAATACACTGGACTCCATCAAAAAGATCACACTGACAAAGCACCTTTTTGTCCTTTCTACTCCCAAAACCTTTATAACCTCCAAATCAGTCGGACGTATCCAGCAATCTCTGAACAGCCCAAACGGCTTACACCAAAGTTGCCAAGCTACCTCACAAAGCAAAGGAGGTGATGTTAATTCTCTTTATGCTCTTATCCATTGAAATTCGGTTGTTTCTCTTTTCTATGGATTAGAAATTAGATATTAACCATACACAAAGCATATTCATTTACAGGTGATGCCCATATATATCCTTGACTTGTTGTCTTGTTGAAGAGATTGAACTTTCCTCTTTAAGACTTGCACACTTTCTCTCGAATCTTATGTTCTTTTTTTACCTTTTGATTTTAAGAGGATCAAAAGAATATGTTTACTATATTTAGCCACGTGGACTACGGGTATCTTTGGCTACATTGACGAGAACTTTTGTTTCTTCTATGGTGAATTGGAGATTGAACTAATTTCTATAATATTATTTGGCATGTAGGTTATGCCTATAGAATTTAGGGGTATGGTGCTTCTGTTATATCACATACATGAATTGTCCAAGGCATTATACTTGTTTCTCTTATGGTTATCATGTCTTTTGTCATGGGCTGATACAGTTTTCTCCCTTTATTTCTCTGCGTTAGATTCAAAGAAATCTACAGTTGCGAATAGAAGAACAAGGAAGGTACCTCCAGATGATGTTTGAGAAGCAATGCAAATCTGGCATTGAACCATTTAAGGCATCATCATCTGCCATTGAGAGTCCATCTGGATTGTCTTCTGATGCTGTGAAGGATTCTCCTGCCAAAAGTGAATTGGAAACCTCCAAAGTGGACCATTGCAGGTCAGGACCTGATCAAGCTAATGGCAGTACCACAGTTGAGGAAAGCTCGCTGGAAGTGGGTGGGAAGCAGGATGCTCCTGAAAGTCAAGCTTCTGAGAGTCCTGAGCAACATGCTAGTGAAGATAGTGCTCAAGCCCCAAAGCGTCTAAGGACAAATGAGTAAGCCATATGATCTGCTGAATCAGCATTGAACTGACAAGACGATACTGATTCATTAAAGATTTTATTTTGTCTAGAGCTCCATAACTTGAGTTCCTCCTGTCCTATTGTGTTCAATGAGGACTTGCATGTGTACCTTTCATTTGATTAAAAATGATGGGTCAAAATTTTGACCATGACGTATTTCAACATCTTTATTTGGTATCCTGGTTAGGATGAGATTCTAGTGTACAGAACAGATAATGGCTACACCTCAAATCGTAGGTGAGGTGAGGAATTAGGACAATATCTTACCAACGTCCTACAATCCAAATTTTTAGGTTGGTGTGTACCACATCTCTAATATGAACTGTTTATTTTAACTGTACCGAATTTTTTTAAAAGGAAGGGTACAGTTCTAGTTCTTACTTCGTTCTTCTTACCAATTATGGTACTGTAGGACATATTTTGCAGGTGGCCCTAATAACAATTATTATCTCCTCTATTTTCAATTCAACAAAAGGAGGTTTGTGTTTCACTTGACTGTATTTTATTTGGCCATTTGTTTCGGTTGGAATAGAGCCATAAATCGTGAAGGCAATGGGAGGCCTCACGTCTTAGCCAGAAGAGGGGAAAAGGCATTAATGACTATAATATGGCCGAACCATTTTACCATAAGAAAAAATGGGTGAGCTATATGCTCTTATGTAAGTGTAAATGTACATTAAAGAAAAGTAAGGAATCGTACTCCAATTAGACTTGGCAATGAGATGGGTTGGGACGGTTTTTGCTTAACCTTACCACGCACCCGCCCCGTAATCTTAGGTATTAAAACTCACACTCACTCTTTAAGAAAAATATCAAAATTTGAATCAATCTTGTCTAATTCTGTGCTTATGAATATTTCAAATTGAGGGAGGATTAACTTATATCAGTGTAAATTTTTTTTGACTTACATTCATTTTTAACTGTTAGATCCATTTTCATCTAATGGTTACTTTTAATGAAATAATCTCAACCATTAGATGAAAGTAGATCTAACGATTGAAAATGAAACAGTAAGAAAAAAACTTACACTCCTATTGCAGTTCTTGATCTCCCTCTTTCGAATTAAGTTTATAAAATAATTAAGCACTATCTCAAAATTAATTCATTATTTCATAAATTAAAAAATATGTTTAAGATAAACATTAAACTAATGACGATAATTAATAAAATTAATTATATTAATGAATAAATTACTCATAATTTCTATTTATATGTAAGATGCGAATATGAGCGAATTGACTTTAAACTCACACTCGCTCGCGACCCTCCCCATATGAGATAAGTACCTGCATGAAGGGTTTAAATTATCAAGTCTATATCTAATTTAAATCATAACCCATTTAAGATGAGAGAATTGAGAGCTGTATAATATTTTAAAATTATTAAGATATTATTTTTATTGTTATCATCTGATGGTGTTTATTACTATTATATCATTAAAAATAATTTTAAATATAAGATTTAAATATTAATATAATTATTTATTAGTTATTATATATACAAAACTAAGAAATAATATCTTTATAAAGGACAAGCTAGATGTTTAACATATTCAAATATCTAAGATGTAACTGTACCAAAAAAGATATCTAAGATGTAATAGCAAACATGTGAATCTTACATGGTAAATGTCTGGACTCCTAAGATCAGGTTTGCAGCAAATTCAGTTGATGCTGGTTGACCTAGTCCATTTACTTCTTTTGTGCTTAAACTAGGTATCTTTTATTCAGTATTACTAATCATATATACTTATAAGCATACTATTTCATTTTTACATATTTTTTAATATTTGATTATAGTTGGTTTTATCTTATTTTTTGCATATTCACTTTGATTCTGTCACTTATATGAAGATGTAAGAAGATGTAACTTATTTGTTTTTTTTAAATATCTTTTATTTGATAAGTGAGACACTAATTTCAAGAGATAAAGTCAAGCGTCCAAACGAAAAAAAGATGTGACTTGTTAATGAGGTAAAACGAACATTTTCTTATGACATATATTGTACGTGTACTCTGCACCTTAGTTAAGACTCTTATTGTGTATATTTAACATTTTTTAACAATGTTACATATGTACAAACACATTATTTTACATTTGAATAAATTTTATTATCTTATTACAATTGAGTTCATTTAATTTTTTGTATATTTATATTCTGAATTTATTATATAAATATGAACAGATGTATTTTTAAGTAATGTGTACAGAGAATTATTCTAACTTTTTTTTTTGTTATTATCATTTTACAAATATTTTTAAAATGAGTAAATCCTTATTTTGTCTTTAAAACTATAAACATTGACCATATTAATTCTTGAAATTATAATTTGTCAATAAAATTAATCTTTATAAGAGGATTAATATGACTGATAGTAATGATGAATTTAATTAATGAATTACAATTTCAAAATTTAATATGACCAATTCTTAAAATTAATGGCTAATATGACTAAGGGTTACAATTAGAGGGAATTAAATAAGGGTTTACTCTTTTTAAAACATTGATTTTGGCGGGGTTTTCTCTCATTCTCGTCACTCCATTTTACTTCATTCAATCACAAACACTCTGATCATCCCTCGTCACATTTTTCATCACTTATTCCCTCACTTTGGCACTCAGAATTCATCATAAGAACCATTTTTCCAGAAAGGAATGAACACACACAGCATTTCATTTTCACTGGGCACCACCGTTCACAACCTGCAGCACCCAACTCCTCCATCTCCAGGTCGCCTGCTTCCCATCTCAAAGTGGCGTGAGTTTCCGCCGCCGGCAACCACCGTATACACCTACCGGACACCACTGAACCTTCCTTGCCTCAACGTAGCCACCAAGGCCCCGTCGTATCTGATACGGTGCTGCTGCATCCCGGTATTTTTTTTTTTTAATGTTTTCTTTTTGTTTTAGGTTAGCGTTTGTGCGGGCTGATTTTGTTTGATTCGATCTGATAGTAACATAATATGCGCCTAATGGATTATACATTGTGTCAAAGTCAACTCCTAATTATTTAGCATTTTAATTCAGAAATGCTAGCATTGCTGTTTTAATTATAGTTCAAATAAACTTCAATGCAAAAATTGTAGTCCAGAAAAAAACTTATAGCCAATATACCATATTTAAGAGTTAGGTCTGATAGCTACTAACACATAAAATTATAGAGCACACAAAAATTATCGTGGTTTAACGATTTGTGTACTTTTATCAAATCCCATTTTATTGATAGAAATTAATAAATTGCAATATCTCTAAATCACATACACTCACAAGCCCAAAACTCAATTACACCCAATACTCTTTTGTTCATGGTTTTCTCTACCTCTCACACATTTCAGCTACACATGCTCACTTTCTGTCTGCCAACACACAGGGTCACCACACTCAAAAACCAATCCGGCACACAAATTTTAAATTAAAGTATATGTTTGCTTTTCTATTTCGTATCATTACCAACAACTCTACAGCCAGTCATTACGACTGGGTTAGTGATGAGACACTTGAATAGTTGGCATGAGATTTCATGTTCAAACTTCGGTATCACCATTTTGCCAAAACAACTCTATAACTAACGACAAAACTTGAGTTCATATCTTTATGTCCATTACATCCATTCCACTAATCAAGTTATGATATATGTGTAATTTTTTAAAAAAGAGAGTAGGAGAGAGAACATTAATAAACACATATCATAACTTGATTGGTAGAATAGATGTAATGGATATAAAAGAAATGCATCTAAGTTTTATCCTATAACTAAAAACCACCAGCCTTATCTTTTTTATTTTCTTGCAAAAAATAGTCTTTTTTTTTTATTTTACAATTTATGTCAATAATCCCAAAATGCTTCACACAAATTTGCTTCACGCAAGACTAGGTATGGTAAAAACCCCACAGTCAGATCCCACATGGTTCTATTTCTAAAACCTCATAAGCTTGCTTATGGTTATCATGCCAAATGGCTCGGTAAGATAAGCCTGATTGGTAATGGTAGCTGATAGATCTTGTGCGACAGAACGCATCATGGGTCTGCACTCGGGAGCCGCACTCGTGCATGCCAAAGCTATGCTCACTATGACCACTACTGCATTAGCTAATCGGCCTCTTGGAGGTGGAAGCTGTTGGTCTACCACATCTATCAGGAGCACCTGTGGCTGTGGATCCTCCGTTGATGATAGAGACTTAATTGAAGACAGGGTAGCCAAGAGATCTCCAGGGTGCTTTCCCATCATTATCTCCAATACCACCACTCCAAAGCTATAGACATCACACTTGTCAGTGACCCTCATAGTTTGTGCTAGTTCTGCAAATTTCAAATTTTGATAGTGATCCTTTAATGTATATCAAAAGAGTATATTTGGGTTGCACTGGAATTTTAAAATGGTTGGAGTAAGTACCTGGAGCCATGTAGCCATAGGAACCGGCCACTGAGGTCCAGCTTGAAGTGTTGGAGCTTAGCAGCTTTGCTATGCCAAAATCTGCAAGATGGGGTTCAAATTCTGAGTCCAGTAATATGTTATTCATCGTTATATCTCGGTGGACAATTGGTGGGGAGCAGTCACTGTGCAGGTGAGCAATTGCATGTGCTATTCCATGCACAATTTTCACCCTTGTACGCCAGCTTAGCTCCAAGTTTCCTTCTTCTCCGTACAGAACTTTTCCCAAGCTGCCTCTGTCTGCAAATTCATAAATCAAGAACATTTGTCTCCTCCAGGAACAGAAACCATAAAGCTTTATTATATTGCGGTGCCTCACTCCTGTAAGTATTCTTATCTCATTTTCAAAACTCTGAAGATTCACTGCTGGAATGTCATCAGAGTCTGAGATATTGAGCCTTTTAACAGCAACAACTTGACCTGTAGGTAATTCTGCTCTGAAAACACTTCCAAATCCTCCTATTCCAATGCAGTACCTGTCATTGAAGTCATTGGTGGCCTCTACAATTTCAGCAAATGTGAATCTTGCATCTCTTCCCTGTACCATGCGAAGAAATTGATCATTCTTTTGAATGGTTTTGGACTCTTCGTCAAGGACTTTAGCTTGCCGACCGAATCTTAGGATTCCAACAACGATCATCACAATAAATAGTACCCCACAAAATGGTATAATGACACCATGAAGAACCATTTTTTTAACCCCTCCGGAGTAGTCTGGAGAGGATACTGTGGAGCAAGGAGTTAACCCTTTTGGCTCGCCACACAAACCTGAGTTCCCAACATAAGCTTCAGCAGTCGTTTTTTGGAAAATACCACCAGTTGGGATTGAACCAGTCAAGTTGTTGTAAGAAAAATCTACAGATTGAAGGCTGAGCATGTGTGAAAGGGATTGTGGGATTGTCTCCAACAGATGGTTGTGTGAGACGTTGAGAATCTCCAATGATGCAAGCTTTTCAAGGTTTTGAGGAATTGCCCCAGAAAAAGAGTTGCTGCTGAGGTCCAAGAGGTATTGGAGTGAGAACAGATTGCCAAGCTCTGATGGTATCTCCCCAGAGAGATTGTTATGGCTTAAATTCAGGCTCTGTAAGTGTTTACAATTACTGAGCTCTTTGGGTATTCTTCCACTGAAGTTGTTGTATGATAAATCAAGATAGTTAAGCTGATCCAATCTGCCAATACCCTGTGGGATTTCTCCTGACAAATGGTTCCTGCTCAAGTTGAACATGTAGAGATGGCTTAGATTTCCCAGTTCAGGTGGGATATTGCCAGTGAATTCATTGGAGTGCAGGCTTAGATATTGTAATTGACTCAACTTACTCAGCTCAGATGGAATTTTTCCTGAAAGTTTATTTCTACTCATTTCTATCTCGGTTAAGTTGACACATTCACCCCACTCAGGGGAGAGCTCACCAAAAACTTGATTCCCCCTAACTGAGAAAAAAACAAGATTTGGGTGAACCCCAAATGCTTCTGTGATGTTTTCAGTGAATTGATTTTCACCAAGCTCAACTCTAGTTAGTGCTGAACAATTTCTCAAGCACTTGGGCAATGGTCCAGAAAAGCTGTTGTTAATGGCTTTCAATAGACGAAGCTTGAAACCACTGCACAAATCTGGTGGCAGTTCTCCTGAGAAGCTGTTGTATGAAAGGAAGACATAAGCCAAAGAAGGACTGTGCTTTCCAAAATCTCTGGGAATGCTGCCCGAGAAGTTATTGTTGAACACCGAAAAATACGTTAAAGCAGTTAGTTGAGTAATGGTCTCTGGCAACTCTCCGTGTAAATTATTATCGTCGACATCAAAAGCTTGCAGTGAGGTTAAGTTTCCAATATCCATGGGAATGGTTCCAGAGAGTTTATTGAAGAAAAGATTCATGAATAAAATGTTTGTAAGATTCCAAATGGTTGGGGGAATTGGGCCAGAGAAGTGGTTTCCTTGAAGGTCTAACTCTGTCATTTCCTTCAGGTTTCCAATCTCTACAGGAATGGGACCAGAGAATTGGTTTCCTGAAAAGTCTAACACTGTCATTTTCTTCAGGTTTCCAATCTCTACTGGAATGGGACCAGAGAATTGGTTTTCTGAAAGGTCTAACTCAGTCATTTCCTTCAGGTTTCCAATCTCTGCAGGAATGGGACCAGAGAAGGTATTATCATACAAAAAGAGGATATTGATTTTTGTCAACAGGCCAATCTCTGGAGGAACCTCTCCCGTTAATTTATTGTTTTGGACTTGCAGAGAGATCAACCCAGTCCAGTTAGAGATCAATGAAGCTGAAATTTGACCAGAAAAGGAATTTCGTGAAAAGCCCAACTCTGATATTTTGGTCAGATTAGATAATGAGAAAGGCAAGTGACCAGTCAGATTATTCACAGCTAAACTCAGGAAGGCTAGATTTGTGCAAAGGCCAAGCTCAGAAGGGATTGTAGAGTTCAAAAAATTATCACTGAGATCAAGATGCCTTAGCTCCCTGAGTTGGCCTAAGGAGGAAGGAATTTCCCCTTGGGCTGAAACATTATTCAATTCAAGAAATTGAATTCCAGATATCAATCCTATTTCTGTGGGAATAGGGCCATTAAACTGGTTATTACCTATACGAAGTTCTTTGACATTAGAAAGCTTGGACACGTTGGATGACAGTTGTCCTTCTAGCCCACAGTTGGTGAGGTCGAGGTATTCAAGCTTTCCCAAATTGGTATACATGGATTCTGGTATTGTGCCATTCAAAAAGTTTTGAGAGAGGTCAAGGTATGTCAAGTTTTGGCACTCCATTATGAAACTTGGGAATTCAGAAGTGAATTCATTGAGATCCAGACCAAGGTAAGTTAAGGAAGGCATGCCTGAATATTGGGACCAGTCAGGAGGAGATATAAAGTAGTTAGCTCCGAGGTTCAGGTACCATACCTTGGGGAGATTCGTGAATTGATAGGGAATGGTACCGTTGATGTTGTTGAAGTAAAAATTAAGATATTGAAGTTCCTTTAGCTGGCCTAGCTCAGAAGGAAGTGTGCCTTCAAATAAGTTGTTTCCCAAGTCCAAGAAAGTGAGCTTGGAGAGGCTGCAAATTGCAGATGGTATTGACCCACCAAAACTGTTTCCATTGAGGTTGAGGCTGGTGAGGTTGGGAAGGGAAGCAAAATCCAAGTGAGTGAGGGTCCCAGTGAGATTGGCACCAGAGAAGTTTATCTTTGAGACAGTTGTATTTGTCTTGTCACAAACAATGGCATCCCAGACGCAAAGGTTACCAAGGTTGGTGAGAGACCATGAGTTGAGAGAGGGAGGAAGAGGAGGGGATAGACTGTTTTTCCATTTGTCGAGGGCTTCTGCTTCTGTTATTGGTGATGCTGTGATTTTCAATGGAAGCAAAGGAATCATGAGTATGTGAAAGAGAAGAGCATGAGCCTTTTGAACGGTTGCCATGTCTCAAACAGAATATGGTCTCTACGTTAAAAGCTTTGCATTCGAGCTAATGCTTTACTCTCTTGTATAAAAGAATCGATTTCTGTTAATGTTAAGGAGTTGAACATATTCTGACATTAGAATCCAACTAGGAATTAAATAAGCCAGTTTCTGTTCATACAAGTATTTAGATGTTATGTAACACGAGGATAGCAAAGCTATATGGGTGTGGTTCACTCACACTACGAGGATTGTGTTGAAAACTGTGTTATTTGAAAACCAAAATTCTCACATTACTTTATACATGGGTAAACGATAACTTAATTATAATTAACAAGGTGTATAAATTGGTTAACCAACTAGTAAAATGTTATCAGCTTATCATTAACAGATTATTCATTTGTTAATCAATTCATACACCTTGTTAATCAATAGATAAGTCATTATTTATTGGTGGTGTTCAATTAACATTTCTGTTTCTGATGTGATTAATCTATAGGGTGGGAATGCTATCGGAACCCAAAAAGTATTGGTATTTTAACAAAGAAATGCAAAGTGGAGAGTCTACTTGCAGTTCATTTGTTTGGATGACTCTATCGTTTTAGTGTTACTTTAACAAGCGCAATGTGATTTTTATTTTAAAAATATTTACTGACAGTCCAAATAATGTATTCATCTTCCACGTTTCATTCCATTACAAATAGGAGTATTTGCTGCACTTGCAATGAATCTTCTACCTATATTGACCATATGGAGCTCACGAAAATTCTAAATAGTAAATAGTTATTCGGTCCAAGTCCATGCCATGTTTGAAGGTTTATATCAAACGTTTTTTATTGTTTAAAATGTTTGATTTAAACCTTCAAACATGTATTTGTAGGGAAAAAATGATTTTTAAATAACAAATTATTTAGCTTGTAGAAAAAAAAATCAAGTATTTGTTTGAAATGTATTTATTTTAAATTATATTTTCAATCTGAGTTTATCTTTAATTTGCATTGCATAAAAAAATAGTAAAAACGGTGATATTGATGGCCAGGGATAATTTTTGTTTTTATTGTTATTTGTTTGTCGTGCTTTTCTAAGCATTTTTTGTGTGTTCATAAACGATGCAAGAGGCCCAAAAAGAAAAGAGATTACAATATTACACAAAATTGTTCTAGGAGTAGTACTCTCATTACATCACTTAAAAGTAATCCTCTAACTCTCACCGGGAGTTCAACCCATTCTTTAAACCCAGACTGACAGGAAATGCAGATTGGCCATGAATGCACATGAATTTCCTTCTCGCAATGTATGATTCACCTGAACAAACACTTTCTCTTTAATAACTCTTTCACTCTCCTGATCCATATTGGCATCGGTAGACTTGTTTCTAAGGATATGAGCAACTGCAGTTGAATCAAGTTCAAAAATAGTTCTCCTAAAATTTTTATTCACTCCAGTTGAAGATCTTTTCAGGCACCCCAAATTTCTGCCATCAAGACTCTTGTATCTCCCAAACTTCTAGTAAAACTAGTAATTCACTGGCCATAAGAGTTGCTGATAGGCCCTCCATACCCCACCTGGCTCAGCTCTTGCTTAAATGCCCCATCCTAAGTCTACTTTCACCCAATCCTACATAGGAGGAAGCCATCTAAATTGAAGCACCCGAGGAAGCATCTCATTACAGTGCTTTCTAAGTTTAAGAGCTTTTTTACTTTTCAAATGTACTTTTTTTTTTAAAAAAATAATTGAAGTATGATATTTACACACTAAAATAAACACAACATTTTTTACTTATATAATCTATGAATCCACTTGAATTTCACTTGATTTTATTTCCAAAATAAATATTAATAAAACTGAAAATTTCAAAATTCAATCTGAATTAAAGATAATTCTTTCGTCATTAAGTTTTCTGAGTGGTTAGAAATAATAAATATCTGACCTAATAATTCAGCATTTAATATCATTATTGTAAACCTAAGGAAAGGAATATATAATATATAATATATAATGGCTCTTAAAATTATTATTAAAATTTCAAATTTCAATCATAGGTTTAATTTCATTTAACACTCGACAATAGTGTGTTAATTTATTACTTTTTTTTAGCTGAAATTCAAGTTCTATTATTCTTATTCCAAAGAGTTATCAGCATGAAGAATAGGTATAAGAAAATCAGGGGTGGTTAGCAAAGATTCTATACTGCACCCTCTAGCAAAGTTGGCTAAAGCATAAGCCACCCAATTACAAGAACGAGGAACATATCCACAATCAAATGTTTAAACCAAGAAGTATACATGTAAATATCATTTAATAGAGACATTTTGTAAGAGTTATCTCTTACTCCCTCCTTAATGCACTTATACATATTGAAAGCATCTCCTTCCAGAAAATATGCGTGATACCCAGCTCCCATGCGCATAGAAGACCAGCTCTGACTACCAAAACTTCACCTTGGCGAGGATCTCTTAGCCCAACCAACTTCTGAGCTTTTGCTGCCACAAAATTACCTCTAGAATCCCGAATTACAATACCAATTCCATGAGCCTGATCTGCTGTAAATACTGCAACATCCACATTAACTTTGAACATAGGCGCACTTGGTTTTCTCCAGCCAGTCTGTTAATTTTCTATTAGAACTTTCTAGATTAACATTTAACAAGAGATCAACGAAGCAAGCAGAAATTTGACCAGAAAAGGAATTATCTGCTAATGCCAACTCTGATAGTTTGGCCAGGTTAGATAATGACAAAGGCAAGTGACCAGTCAGACTATTGGCTGCTAAACTCATGATCACACACAGCATTTCATTTTCACTGGCCATCCACCGTTCACAACCTGCAGCCAACAATCCACCAAGACCCCATTATATCCGATATGGTGCTGCTGCATCCAGGTATGTTTTTTTTCCTTTTATTTCTTTTTTCTTTTTAATGTTTTCTTTTTGTTTTAGGTTAGCGTTTGTGCAGGCTGATTTTGTTCCATTCAATCTGACAGTAAAATGCACCTAATGGATTATACATTATGTCAAAGTCAACTCCTAATTAATTAGCATTTTAATTAAGAAATACTAGCGTTGCTGTTTTAATTATAGTTCAAATAAACTTCTAAGCAAAAATTGTAGTTCACAAAGACCTTATAGCCAGTGTTTGGGATCCCCTCTTTTTAAGGAGAAATAGGAGAGTATCCTGTTCAATTAATCTGAACCTTTCATTTATAATATCAACAGTTTAAAATATAACGCATCACTACACCGTTTCACTACCGCACCTTTCAACATACTCCTCCCTCCTTCCACTACCTCCGTTTAACTCCTTCCAAGTCCCAATCCAAGAACCACTGCTCAAGCATAGAAGCACACAAGTTCTGGCACGCACACTAACCAAAAATTCCATTTGCTCTGGGATATTCTTGGAATTGAAGAGAAATTGGAGGGCTACTTTTGATGTGGGGTTGTCCCCCTGCTTCTTCAAACTTATCATAATTGGTAATCACTTGTGGCTGTGATGATGGTGGTAATGGCGGCGGTTGTGATGGTGATGGCGATGGTTTCTTTTCTTCTGCCATCAGCTTTGGCTTTTTGTGACTTGCCCTGTGCCCACCCAACACTTGAAAGGAAGGGAAAGTTCGGTTACAAGTTTTGCACTCATAAATAAAGAAACCAACTTTGGTGTTGGTAGCGGTGGCCATCTCAGCAAATTTTCGGCTACTAGTGCTACCCTTTTGTGTCTTATTATCATTACCATCATCATGATCATGATTTTCAACTTGCTGCTTTTGATGATGAGAATCCCCTCCTCCACCACCTCTTCCTTGAGCCAGGAGAATCAAGCAGTTAGCCATGTCTTCCTCTTCCTGATCGGTGCTCTCATAAGTGGTGGTGGTTGAGGAAAGAAAACGACCCATAATCACCGCTAACGTGATCCCCAGAAGTAGCACTTGAGCAGCTAGATGTCATCATAGTGGTGGCAGCAGCAACGTTAACACCACAAGGGGACAAAATTCTCAGCCTTTTGGTGCGTTTGCCCTTGGCTATGTGGGTGGCATCGTTGGACAATGGACAAACCCACCAGTTGTTCCTCCGTGCCTAAACCTTCCTTGTCCATTTCAGAGAACACAACATATGGGTATGAGTGAAACAAGAGAGAATGGAAGTTGCAGGTGGGAGACATGAGAAAATGGGTTTGAAGTTTCAGAAGTTGGGTCGTGACTCGTGAGGTGGAGCAATACTCGGATTCTGACATTGCTTTGAGCCTTAGTGAAACGATTTGTTTAAGTTGGAGTGATGGGTTATATTTTAAACCATTGATTTAGGGTTTTGCATAAGTGAAAGGTTAAGATTAATTGAACATAATACTCTCCTGTTCCTCCCAAATAGGAGAGGATACTAATCCATTTCTCTACTTCCACCAAATCCAATTTTGTTGATCTAAAATAATAAATTACAATCTCTATGAATCACATACACTCACAAGCCCAAAACTCAATTACACCCAATATTCTTATTCATGGTTTTCTCTACCTCTCACACAATCCAACAACACACGCTAACTTTCTGCCTGCCAACACAATTTTTTATACTTTAGAATATGTTTGTTTTTCTATTTCTTATCATAATCAACAACTCTACAACTAAAAACCACGGCCTTATATATGTATATATTTATTTATTTATTTTACAATTTATGGCAATAATCCCAAATTGCTTCACGCAAATTTGTTTCACACAAGACTAGTTATGGTAAATAAAAACCAGAGAGTCCTATCCTACATGGTTCTATTTCTGAAACCCCATAAGCTGGCTTATGGTTATCATGCCAAATGGCTCGGTAAGATAATCCTGCTGGGTAACCGATAAATTGTGAGCGACATAACGCATCATGGGTCTGGACACTGGAGCCACATGTGTGCATGCCAAAGCTATGGTCACTGCCAACATTACTGCATTAGCTAATAGGCCTCTTGGAGGTGGAAGTCGTTGGTCTAGCACATCTTTCAGAAGCACCTGTGGTTGTGGATCCTCCTTTGAAGATAAAAGCTTAATTGAAGACAGGGTAGCCAAGAGATCTCTAGGGTGCTTTCCCATCATTATCTCCAATACCACCACTCCAAAACTATAGACATCACACTTGTCAGTGACCCTCATAGTTTGTGCTAACTCTGCAAATTTCAAATTTTGTTAGTGACCCTTTAATGTATATGCCAAGAGTTTATATGGTTTACACTGGAATTGAATTTGATTGTGTGGTTGGAGTATGTACCTGGAGCCATGTAGCCATAGGAACCGGCCACTGAGGTCCACCTTCAAGTGTCGGAGCTTAGCTGCTTTGCTATGCCAAAATCTGCTAGATGGGATTCAAACTCTGAGTCCAGTAATATGTTATTCAACGTTACATATCGGTGCACAATTGGTGGGGAGCAGTCACTATGCAGGTAGGCAATTGCATGTTGTTGGACATTATAGTACATATTTGTTTCTTTATTTTTATTATTAGGATAAATTTAATTCTTATATTAGAACATATTTATTTTTTGTAATTTAATTTAATTTTAAGTAAGTAATTATTGTCATAAGCATATATAATATAGATCATACATGTATAATGATGATTAAGTAATAATATTTAGAAATATTCTTTCAAGTTAGTATCAGAACTCTCGATCTGGGAGCCTCTCTTGTTTCTGCTGCAATTAGCCTCCATTGCTGATCGGACCAACATTCATTGTTGGGTTTAGAGTCAACCTTCATCGTTGAGATTCTAACAACCTTCATTGTTGCCTTTAATCATAACCGGACCAACTTCGTCGGAGCCACCATCCTCAAGCCATAAGTGTCCAGATCTATCACAAATCGCCAGATCTGGCCGTCCTCCACCCAACAACCACGCCTAGCTTACTAGTTGCTGTCGTCTTCACCAGAGCTAGCGACCTGCGAGCAAATCTCAGAACCACTGTTCGCCGTCATCTTCACCAGAGCCGGCGACCAGCAAGCAGATCTTAGAACCACCGTTTGTCTCTTTGTGTTTATGTGTCCTCATCTCAGTCTCTTTGATCTCATCTTGTCTCTTCCTGTTTGTGTGTTCATCTTCTCAGCATGAAAAAAAAAAGAAAAAAAATAGGTTGGAAGTTAAACCATGAGTATGTCAGACGACGAGATTGCCAAAGTCATCCCACAACGCAGTGCAACATTGCCTCCACCTATGAATCCCATTGATCTCCTAGCCTTGCACTTTACCTCTCGCCTTAATTGAAAAAATTACTTGCAGTGGGCTCAAGTCATTCGTACTACGCTTAAGGGTCGTCGGAAGTTAAACCACATTGAAGGAACTGCCCCTGTAAAGGATGACCCTCACTTTAAGACATGAGATGATGAGAACTCTCTTATTATGACGTGACTCTAGAACTCTATGACTCTTGAGATTTGTAGAAACTGTATGTTCCTTCCTTCTTACGTAGATAACTCCAAAGTATTTGATGTTATCTAGTAGATAACTTCAATCGCTTTGCCGTTATCTACGTGAAAACGCCAACGTGGATGACGTTATCTAGTGGATAACTTCAAACGCTTTGTCGTTATCTACGTGGAAGTGCCAACATAGATGACGTTATCTACACGGACAGAAAAAAAAATGTCACGCTGGATAACAGAGTGACATTTTGTATTGATTGTAATGACATATGTTATATTTGTTTTTTAGTTAAACATTACAGAGCGACAGTTTGGTTGGACTATTGATGCTACATCGGGTTGTAGTATGACGGCCCTTCGAGAATATACTGAGCAGATCTTACATTCATTGTAGGAGTAGATTCTCGAATGACCGCTATACTAAAACTCGATGTAGCATCAGTAGTATAACCAAACTGTCACTTTGTAATGTCCGATTAAGAAACAAATATAATATATGCCATTACAATCAATATAAAATGTCACACTTTTGTCCAACATGATATTTTTTTTTCTGTCCACGTAGATAACGTCATCCACGTTGGCGCTTCCACATAAATAACACCAAAGCATTTGGAGTTATGTTATCCACTAGATAACGTCAAACGTTTTGGAGTTATTTACGTAGAAGCGTGTACGCGATAACATTATTACGTGGACAGAAAAAAAATAAAAAATATCACTCTGACAAAATAGTGATATTTTAATATATAATTTTAAAAGAATGATATTTTGATAAATAATTTTGCCATCAATAATAGTTTAATAAAAAAGTCTTAAAAACACATGTAAAACTCATAATTTAAAAAAATAAAAATGAAGGGCCAAATGCCCAGATGCGCTCCACAAGTCAGCTTAGTTCATTTTAAGATAATAAAAATTTGTATAGCTAAGATAGAAAATATCTCTCCCTTTTTTTTTTTTTTGCATAACAAAATATATCTCTTTAATATTATGGTCAACTCTTTTTCTTTTTTCTTTTTTTACTGGAGGTTGATATTTTATTTTAAATCTATATATGTAGTTTTTACATATAATTCTTAATCTTATTTAGTACGTGTGAGCTAGTAGTGGCAGATTTATGGAATTTGGAAGAAATTATAAGTGCAAATATTTGAATGATTTTATAATATATAATTAGTTGATAATATAAAAATGTTAATAAAAATTAGGTACGATAGTAAATGAGTTATACTTTTAAAAAGAAGATCAAAGTTTAAATTTAAAAAAAATATTAAAAATTTCATTTAATCACGGTAATGTTTTAAGAGTTAATCTCATAATCATTATTGTGGAGATAATTTACTAAAATAAATAGTTACGTGATACTCTGATCAAAGATCACATAAAATAATAATATAAAAAACTTTACACATTTGGACATTAAACAAAAAAAAAAAAAAGGTTACACATTTAATGAAATCTAAACTCTAAATCTTTATATTACATATTATAGTCTAACTAAATTGATGTATAACAAAAAAATATTCAACCTTTGCACCCAGTTACACCCAATTCACCAAATCCAATCGAATTTGATTGATGAAAATCAATAAATTACAATATCTTTACATCATACACTCAGAAGTCCAAAACTCAATTACACTCAATACTCTTAGCATGGCTGATAATTTTCTCTACCTCTCACTCTCACACTACTGCTACACACTCACTTTCTGCCGCCAATACACAGGGTCACCACACTCTCTAAGCCACAAAAACCAATCTAGCACATAATTTTTACATTTAAGAATATGTTGTTTTTCTATTTGTTGTCATTAACAACACCGTTACGTACAGGAATTAACTAGTGCTGGCGGGAATCGTCATTAACCACTGAAATGAAAGAACAACCGTCACATATTCCAATGTGTTGAGGCCCCTGGACGTCTTTTTGAGGAAGTCACCCATCAATAACCCACCAAATTTCCACTTTATTTTTTGTGCAAGCTTTGATAGTGCAAGATAAATGCAATTTGCTAATTCTGATAATTTGTTCATATATATTCTTCTTGTATGAGATTGATTTCTGTGTTTTGTAGAGGTTGCTAATGAGTTTATTGTGGTTTCTGGTATGCTCATGATTTCTCTTGATTCAGTGCTCACTTTGGTTGCACATAACCTACTTGATGAAAAGCCTGACCTACAGATTTTTTAGAGAATGCTTGGTAGTTAGTTGTGATTTAATTATTGAATTCCATAATTCGAATGTGTGTGAAATGGTCATGTTTCTTACTTTTCTTTTTCTCTCCGCATTGAGCATGAAATGGTCATTGTTAGTGCTGGTATATGAGAATATGCTATTCATTTTCTGAGTTAGGCTTTTCATTATGGTATTTGGTTGATTTTGGTCAATGGATTCTGCAAACACTTCTATCTATTGGCTTTGTGACCTTTAATTGTCAGGCTAAGATTACCTATATCAAAAATTTCAGAAATAAACTCATTAAATAACCAAAGAAAGACCTTTAGTTCTTTAAGGACCTTAATTTGTCTATTGAGGTTATTCTCTTCACGCACTCGCCAATCAGATGCTTAACAATGCAGGCTTGAAGGAGTAACACATATCTTTGCTATTAGACTGGGAGGTAACTATTCTCGGACCAAGCTAGTCTGGAAAAGAGGGAGACCGAATCCTCTGATCCAGGTAAGCTAAATTTGGATATCTGGTTACTGCCTTTAGTCTAATATGGGAGAAACAATTTTCTCTCTTTCCTTTTCTATGAAACCATTTTATGGCTGGTTAATGAAACTATTCTGTGAGTAGTTTTGCTTATGGTCTTATAGTGTGTTATGGATGTCAAAAGTCATTTAGTTGGAGAATTCATAGTTCTGTGCAATGTAAATTGTGCTCACTAAATGTGCATTATTAATTAATGACAATTTTCGGTGATGCTGACAAGCCTCAATGCCTCATTCAATGATAGGAAGAGCTATAAGTACTGTCTCAATCCATCATAATTCATAGGTGATCGTCTCAATCCAACTGCCTGTTTGATTTGAAGCAATAAGTACTGTCAACATCCTGATTTAGGGTCTGGCCGTTCTTAATAAGTAGTTTATTTTTTAGCTAATTATTCATTAATCATTTTTAACAAACATAAAAGGTTGGAACTTTCCCATTGCACACCACCATTATACCAAAACAACTCTATAACTAAAAACCACCAGCCTTATCTTTTTTATTTTCGTGCAAAAAAAAGTCTTTCTTTTTATTTTTTTCTTTTACAAAGTTACAATTTATGTCAATAATCCCATGCTTCACGCAAACCCCACAATCAGATCCTACACGGTTCTATTTCTGAAATCCCATAAGCTGGCTTATGGTTATCATTGCAAATGGCTCGGTAAGATAAGCCTGCTTGGTAATGGTAACCGATAGATCTTGTGCGACAGAGCGCATCGTGGGTCTGGACTCTGGAGCCGCACGCGTGCATGCCAAACCTATGCTCACTACAAATACTACTGCATGAGCTAATCGACCCCTTGGAGGTGGAAGCCGTTGGTCTAGCACATCTTTCAGAAGTACCTGTGGCTGTGGATCCTCCATTGATGATAAAGACTTAATCGAAAACAGGGTAGCCAAGAGATCTCCAGGGTGCTTTCCCATCATTATCTCCAATACCACCACTCCAAAACTATACACGTCACACTTGTCAGTGACCCTCATAGTTTGTGCTAGCTCTGCAAATTTCAAATTTTGTTAGTGACCCTTTGCTGTGTATGACAAGATTATATTTGGGTTACACTGGAATTAAATTGGTTGTGTGGTTAGAGTATGTACCTGGAGCCATGTAGCCATAGGAACCTGCCACTGAGGTCCAGCTTGAAGTGTTGGAGCTTAGCAGCTTTGCTGTGCCAAAATCTGCAAGACGGGGTTCAAAGTCTGAGTCCAGTAGTATGTTATTCGATGTTACATCCCGGTGCACAACTGGTGAGGAGCAATCACTGTGCAGGTAGGCAATTGCATGTGCTATTCCCTGCACAATTTTCACCCTTGTAGCCCAACTTAGCTCCAATTTTCCTTCCTCTCCATACAGCACTTTTCCCAAACTTCCTCTATCTACATATTCATAAACCAAGAACATTTGTTTCCCCCTGGAACAAAACCCATAAAGCCTTATTATATTGCGGTGCCTCACTCCTGTAAGTGTTCTTATCTCATTCTGAAAACTCTGGTGGTTCACTGCTGGAATGTCATCAGAGTCTGAGATATTCAGCCTTTTAACAGCAACAACTTGACCTGTAGATAATTCAGCTCTATAAACACTTCCAAATCCTCCTTTTCCAATGCAGTACTTGTCATTGAAGTCATTGGTGACCTTAACAAGTTCGGAAAATGTGAATTTTCCTTCTCTTCCCCATACCGCGCAAATAGATTGATCATTATTTTGAGTGCTTTTGGACTCTTCATCAAGGAGTTTGGCTTGCCGTCGAAATATTAGGATTCCAACACCAATAATAAATAGTACCCCACAAACTGGTATAATAATACCAAGAAGAACCTTTTTGTTAACTCCTCCTGATTTGTCTGGGGAAGAAGATACTGTGGGGCAAGGAGTTAATCCTTTTACCTCACCACACAAACCTGAGTTTCCAACATAAGCTTCAGCAGTTGCTGTTCGGAAAATACCACCAGTTGGGATTGAACCAGTCAAGTTGTTGTAAGAAAAATCAACAGATTGAAGGCTGGGCATACTTGAAAAGGATTTTGGGATGGTTCCTGACAGATAGTTGAATGAGACATTGAGAATCTCCAATGATGCAAGCTTGTCAAGGTTTTGAGGAATTGCCCCAGAAAAAGAGTTGCTGCTGAGGTCTAAGAAGTATTGGAGTGAGAACAGATTGCCAAGTTCATATGGTATCTCCCCGGATAAATTGTTATGGCTTAAATTCAGGCTCAGTAAGCGATCACAATTACTGAGCTCTTTAGGAATGCTTCCACTGAAGTTGTTATCTGATAAATCAAGATAATTAAGCTGAGCCAATCTGCCAAAATTCTCTGGGATTTCTCCTGACAAATGGTTCCTGCTCAAGTTGAACATGAAGAGCAGGCTTAGATTTCCCATTTCAGGTGGGATATTGCCAGTGAATTCATTGGAGTGCAGGCTTAGATATTGTAATCGACTCAACTTACTCAGCTGAGATGGAATTTTTCCAGAAAGTTTATTTCTGTCCATTTCCATCCTGGTCAAGTTGACACATTCACCCCACTCAGGGGAGAGCTCACCAACAAACTGATTTCCACTAAGTGAGATAAAAACAAGATTTGGGTGAACCCCAAATGCTTCTGTGAGGTTTCCAGTGAATTGATTTTCCTCAAGCTGAACTCTAGTTAGTGCTGAACAATTTCTCAAGCACTTAGGCAACTGTCCAGAAAAGCTGTTGTTAATTGCTTTCAATTCAACAAGCTTGAAACCACTGCACAAGTCAGAAGGCAGTTCTCCTGAGAAGCTGTTGTATGAAAAGTGGACATGAGACAAAGAAGGACTATGCTTTCCAAAATCTCTGGGAATGCTGCCCGAGAAGTTATTGCTGAACACCGAAAAATACGTTAAAGCAGTTAGTTGAGTAATGGTCTCTGGCAATTCTCCATGTAAATTATTATTGTCGACATCAAATTCTTGCAGTGAGGTTAAGTTTCCAATATCCATGGGAATGGTTCCAGAGAACTCATTGAAGAAAAGATTTATGACTGTAATGTTTGTAAGATTCCAAATGGTTGGAGGAATTGGACCAGAGAATTGGTTTGCTGAAAGGTCTAACTTAATCATTTCCTTCAGGTTTCCAATCTCTATAGGAATGGGACCAGAGAAGGTATTATTATACAAAAAGAGGATATTGATTTTTGTCAACAGGCCAATCTCTGGAGGAACCTCTCCCGTTAATTTATTGTTTTGGACTTGCAGAGAGATCAACCCAGTCCAGTTAGAGATCAGTGAAGCAGAAATTTGACCAGAAAAGGAATTTTCTGATAAGCCCAACTCTGATATTTTGGTCAGATTAGATAATGAGAAAGGCAAGTGACCAGTCAGATTATTCGCTGCTAAACTCAGGAAGGCTAGATTTGTGCAAAGGCCAAGCTCAGAAGGGATTGTAGAGTTCAAAAAATTATCACTGAGATCAAGATGCCTTAGCTCCCTGAGTTGGCCTAAGGAGGAAGGAATTGTGCCATTCAAAAAGTTAGAAGAGAGGTCAAGGTATGTCAAGTTTTGGCACTCCAGTATGAAACTTGGGAATTCAGAAGTGAATTCATTGAAACTCAAATCAAGGTAAGTTAAGGAAGGTATGCCTGAATATTGGGACCAGTCAGGAGGAGATATAAAGTAGTTACCTCCGAGGTTCAGGTACCATACCTTGGGGAGATTCGTGAGCTGATAGGGAATGGTACCGTTGAGATTGTTGTTGTTCTGAAAACTAAGATATTGAAGTTCCTTTAGCTGGCCTAGCTCAGAAGGCAGTGTGTCTTCAAATAAGTTGTATCCCAAGTCCAAGAAAGTGAGCTTGGAGAGGCTGCCAATTGCAGATGGTATTGAACCACCAAAACTGTTGCCACTGAGATTGAAGCTGGTGAGGTTGGGGAGGGAAGCAAAATCCAAGCCACTAAGCGTGCCGGTGAGATTGGCACTAGAGAAGTTTATCTCTGAGACAGTTGTATTAGTGTTGTCACAAACAATGGCACCCCATCTGCAAAGGTTGCCAAGGTTGTTGAGGGACCATGAGTTGAGAGAAAGAGGAAGAGGAGGGGATAGACTGTTTTTCCATTTGACAAGGGCTTCTGCTTCTGTTCTTGGTGATGCTGTGATTTTCAATGGAAGCAAAGATATCAGGAGTATATGAAAGAGAAGAGCATGAGCCTTCTGAGAAGATGTCATGTCTCACCTAGCATATGGCCTCTTAAAAGCTTTGCATTCGAGTTAATGCTTTACTCTCTTATATAAAAAAAAACGATTTCAGTTATGGTTTAGGAGTTGTCAAACATATTCTGACATTTAGAATCCAACTTGGAATTGGTTAAGGCATTCTATGTTCATAAAAGGCACAGACGAAATGTAAATTAGTAACTAGTTATTTGTAGGTAAGTTTCTAGATTTTAAAACTTTTACTTTTCAAATTTAGTTTTTTTTTTATTGATTTATGCTATTTACACAATAGAGAAAACAAAAACATTTGTCACTTACACGTCTTGCAACTTAACTTTGTATTCACTTGAATTTCAATTGAATACACTATATAAGCTTTTTCTTGCTGGCTCAAATTTTGCAATCACTTAATTTCTGTTTGTTATTTCAGTGTATATTTTTTAAATTTTTTATGGTTCCAATCATAAATATAAGTTAATGCATCTAACAAAAATATATATGCAAATGAAGAAATTAATCTATGTTATAGACAAGAATATAAAGAAGAAAATATAATATGAAATATAAGCTAAATTAAACTAAGCAATGTAATAATATAAGCATACACAACATAACTAATGCGATTATGTGAGAACTTGTCTTTAATGTTAATAACTTTTTTCTTCTTGTGATATTGGTAAGAATAATTCTAAGCCTTTTTAATTATATTTTTTAATAATCCTTCTAATTAATAAATAAAAAATAAAAAATATTTTTATGTTTTTAATATTAAATATATTTATTTTTTATTTAATTATTTTTATTAAATATTAAAAAATATTTTAATAAAATATAATAAAATTTGGTAAGATAAAAATATTATAATGGAACAAAAGTTAATTTATGGTCAAAGTTTCTTCAATGGATTAATCTTTGACTCTTCTTAACATTTTCCGTTTTGCGAATTATTCTCCTATTTTTGGGTCAAATTTATCTGCTCAACACCGTACTCCTATGTTAGAAGTCCATTCTCAGTTTTTATCTGTTTTTTTTTAAGTATAAGTCAACACATGCAATAAATACACAGTTCAAACTTCAAAGGTATTAAATTGCAATGACGTTTTTCAACTTTTCATATTCCAAAAGTCCTAACGAAAAACAAGAGTAGAAGAAAAATCTAAAAATGTCTTTGTCCGTCCCGGATAATATTCTTGCGTGTTCTGGTATAATACATCCTATGGTTTGAAAAATATTAAACATCTATAATTTTTTATTAGAGTTTTTGACCGAATGAATTAACAAATTTCTTAACTCCTAGATGGATGAATAGTCTTTATTATTTTTTTGATCCATCAATTATCCTTAAATTTTAACAAAATTTTAACTAATTTTTTTGATTACGTAACATTACTTATTTAATGTTGATCCAAGTCATTAGAAGTGATTTTTTTTTATTGCACTTAGGTGGTGCATAAAATCTTTGAAAAAATGTTAGAAAGTCAGAATTTTTATAAGAACTTTTTTGTCAAAATAATATGATATACTTGTTAACTTTTGGATAAATAAGTGATTCATACTACATTATATCCATTAACTACCTTTATATTTTGTAAAAATACAAGTAGCATTACTTAAATCTTTGAGAACGAAATATTACCTGAATTCTTCAAATCCGCTGGGATGCTGGACTGTCTAGGTGTGCAAAAGAGTGTTAGCTACTGAGATATGGAAAGGAAATAAGATTGGCCGATAGATAAGATAAGTGGAATACATATATTTTGAGAATGAAATTATTTATCTATTTAATAATATTTTTAAAGGGAGAAAAAAAGATTATGAAAACTGTAAAGTGATCTATCCAATTATTAAGTAAATAAATTAAGGGGGGAGGAAATGTGGGCGGGTGCCTCTATGCCCTCCCCTTCTAAGTTTCGTAGTGATTAAATAGGTGCTTGCACTTTTTGTTTTTTTAATTGCAGCCAGTTGGTTTTTATTTGATCCTTGGTCATTTATATCAAAATTAGAAGATTTATAAGGATATATTTTATGGTTTCTTAAAAATTTGATATAAGTAAAATTCGAACCAATAATCTTATGTTTATTCACGCATCACATATTTATCTATTATTAACTCAATTTGTTAAGAATAGGTGCTTGCTAGGGATAGCACTCACGCAGGGAGGGAGTTGGGAGTACCGTCCCTGCCTCTCCAATTTTCCCTCGTCCCTACCCCTGATCCCTGTCTCGGGAGAAAAATTCTCCTCATCCTCGGTCTCAACAAAAAATTGGAGAAACCCAAATATTATTTAAAATTTTTGAAAGAATTTAAAAATATATATAAAGTTATAAACAATTTTAATTTAAGTCAACAATATCATCAAATTAAAACAAGTTACTATAAAGTAGTATGTTTTTACTTTTTTAATTTTAAATTAATATAAAAATAATATAGATAGAAAGTACTAAAAGGAACACAATAGTAACACATATATATAATATAATTAATAATGATAATTTAATAATTTCTCTAGGATAGGGATCTCACGTGGGGCAGGGGATACGATCCCTATCCCTATCCCCGCATTTGTGCCTCAGGAGGATTTTTATCTCCGTCCCCATCTCAACAGAAGAAAATTCTCCAAATTCAAATATTTAAATGTAATAAAAACAAAGGAAAAAAATATAATCCCCTAGTTCTGACATGTATACTTGCTCAACACGGAAGTCAATCATGAATCTCAAGGTTGGCATTCTCTGAAATACCACTCAAAATTATGTTAGATAAAACTCAATATGAATGAGCAAAAATATTTATAAGTTTGAACTAATGATATTTCAGCCGTCACATGTATGAAAAATATTTTTCACTCTTTTTAACTCTTTATTTCTAAAATCATATCTAAGAGTCCAACATAATAATTCTTTTTAATTTTATTTCAAAAGAACGATTAAAAGAGTAAGTAACTCATTCTTTTTCCCTAATCCCATTTATAAGTTTGATCATTCTCAACCAATTGTACAAATTCAACTTTAATAAAGGAAAATTCCTTTAATAATCTCTAATCAAGGGGTAATTTCAACTAACTTTTCTTCTCATCTCATTGTTAAGATTCTTAACCAAATGTGCATTTTTCTCTAACAGTGAAGCATCTCTCAATATTATCTAATTATGACTATAATAATCTATAATTAAGGTGTCCCCTAATAATCTCTAATCTGGCCATATTAATCTCTATTAAGGTGTCCCTCAATTCTCTAATTACAACCATAATAATCTTTTGCACATTGATTCACTTATTTTCATGGGATGACATTTCATAAGTACTTATTCCAAAAAAATATTTAACATATAAATAACTTATAATAAATATTTTCTTAAAAAAATCATATATCATTATATTATAAATAATGCAAAAATAGGAACTTTCTTTCTAATAAAGAATGGTAATTAACCCAACTAATATCACATATATAAACATTTGGTTAGATGAAAAATTGGTGAAAAAGAATTAAAAAGAATAGCTCACGTTAAAAATGATAAAAAGAATCAATCACGCTAAGAATCCCAGTTTTCTTTTAGCATTTCAGTGTTTTTTATTCGAATAATTCATCAATCTATTCGAATAGCTCCACAATTTATAACTTTCTGAATAAAGTCTATTCAAATAGACAAAGAGTCTATTCAAGTAGATTTCTTTAAAATCTCAATTTGCAACATTCTGTTAATGTTTATTTGAATAGATGCAAGGTTTATTCGAATAAATCATTTGAAAATGCATTATTTGAAGTGTTTTTGACAAAGTTTATTCGAAGAGAACCAGAGTCTATTCGAATAAAACATTCAAAAATACATTGCTGACACTAGTGAATGCCATTTCTTGCCATTCTTTCACCAAAATAAATTAGAGTCAATAACAGAGGGTACAAATAGAAACAAAACAAATTGGACTAAGAGGTATGAGTGGAAGAAATAAAGATGAAAGAGTGAGTTTTTGCACTTCCTACCTCTTTATAAAATTATTACAAGTAAAAAGAAGGGAGTTTATTTATGGTTGAAAATGGAGGAGTTGGGTTGCAGAAAACAGAACAACTTCTGTTAATTGAGTGAATGTCTTATGTCACGACCGGGATCGCGGCGGGATAACGACTTAAATTACAAAATTTAAGGGAGTCGCCACCAATTTTTTTTTTAATTTGGAAAAAATTGGAAAACCAAAAATAATGGTCTACGTTAAAAAATTCAGGTTCGGGAGTCTGATTATGCACAGGGAAGGGTGGAGACTTAACCCCACAAAGACTTCTAATACATCCGCCTTAAGACGGTTACCTTAAATCAGTTGTGCAAATTTTTATAACTTTTAAAAATATTTATTTTACAAAGAAATAAATTATGAAAATTTAATTTTGAAAGAATCTTGTTCCAAAATTTCACTCAAAATCTTTTCGAGAAATGAACCATCAAACTGTCATAATTTAGATGATTCTAAAAGGGCAAAATTAACAAAGTTCGTCATAAATTTCAATTAATTTTATTTTCTTTTCACAAAGTTCAATTATTTTTATTTTATTATTATTTTTTTTAGAAATTTTCACACCTTTTATAAATAAATTATGAGAATTTAATTTCATTTCAAAATTTTACTCGAAAATTTTTTAGAAAATAAATCATCAAACTGTCACAATTTAGATGATTCTAAAAGCAAAAAATTAACAGTCGTCATTTTAAATTAATTTTATTTTCTTTTTACAAAGTTCAATTATTTTTATTCTATTGTTTTATATATATATATATATATATATATATATATATATATATATATAGAGTTAATTATTCATTTATTTATTTTAGTGAAAAGATAAAAGATAACAAAGAAATTAAAATTAAAATGTAAATGTGTAAAAACGTACAAGAGCCAATATGTACAAATGAAAGAGTTAAAGAAAAGGTATTAAGAACAACACAAACTCAACCCATTGAATCAAAGGAAATTTCGTTTCACCATCTATATAAAATAGACAAGAACCTTTTGGATAAAATTGTAAAAATTCAATTTGAAAAGAATTTTGTTTCAACATTTCACTTAAAAATTTTTAGAGAAATAAAGCATCAAACTGTCACAATTTAGATGATCCTAAAAAGGCAAGATTAGTAAGTCATCACAAATTTCAACCATCCTTGTTTTATTTTCTCCATACAAGGTTCAATTATTTTTTTTATTTTTATTTTATTTTTATTTTTACTTTTATCATTTTATTTTTACTTTTGTTTTCTACTCTTTATTTTTTCTAAAAAAAAACACCAACGATGCCTAAAGAAAAAGAAAGAAAAAAAAATTTACTAAACAAATAAAACTAAAAGGGAAAAGATAAACTACTAGCACAAAGGATAAACTACTAATAAAAAAGGAAAGGAAAGCTGATATTCATATAAAGCGTTTCACGTAGATTACTACCATTATTCCCATCATCCATATTCAAGTCTACTTATTTCTTTTTGGTCATTTCTTTTGTTCCAATTCAGAATGATTTGACCTTTTCTTTTCCACATTTTCAAACTTGATAAGAATGCAAATTGATGCATAGGAACCACTAGCCACACAATGGTCCATGCCTCCAGAATTCCTTCCCACATAAAGACACGTTAGGCACACATATAAGGCTTTATGCAATTCTGATCACAACAGGTTATCCAATTAGAAATTGCTATTAATTCGGAATCAAATGAAGTAACAAGTAGCTAAACTAGAGCACGGTCAACAAATGCAGGCTCCATAGGCAGCCATATGGAAAGAAATGTCATGGAACATGCAGAATCAAATCTCAGCCTGAATTCCATCATCAAGAGGAATGAAAAATCACAAGAAAAAAAAACATGATACAAGCACTTAGAACTCCAGCCAACCAACATCAAATTTGGATATTCACCAGAACATGTCTATGCTTCCAATCATTGACAAAATGGAGACTTATTATCGATAGGAAATAATTAGGATCAGGGACATCACAAAAACAATTGATAAGGAGTTAAACCGAGAACCACAATTATGATAAGAATTTTTCTTTCTCACTTCTATGAACGGACAACCATGAGCAGATATGCAAATTCTCTAGATGAAGCAAGCAATAATAAACACAATGAAATCTCTCTCAAGCATCTTCATCAACTGAAATCAGATTAATACTAATAATACAGAAGGTACCCCTGAGGAAAGGAACCAAAGATTCTAAACATGACACAGGACAGATTTTAAATAAATCCACACCAACATGACAAAAGGAGACAGGATAACAATGACACTAAATTGACTTCCCAAAATAGTATGATAGGATTTAATGAAATAAAAAAAAGGTCATGTACTCATAAAACAACACATACACGCATAATGGCTTCTTGTCAAATACCAGGCATACAACCTTGTTCAACAGATTCTAATATTCGAAGGAAGAAAAATGGTTACCTACTTGCTCAAGAAAGCATAGCCAAGTATCAATCCTCATCAGTTATTCAGTAGAGCAGATAAAAGGAACCAAAACAGCAAGCACCAAAACATTCTCCAATAGTTACTATCAATTTTCTCACAGACCATTCCAACATTTAGTCATGTAACTTGGGAGCAAAACGAACCAACATCATAGGAAAAGAATAATTTTATACATCAGAGCTCAACTCCAAACCTTATGTAAACTAGACTAAACAATCAAATGTCTCACAACACAAAGATGAAACCAGCAACTCAGATCAGGCAGAGAATAGATAGTTTAACCAAGAACAAAAACTCACAGAAATGCAAGGTTTGGGCACACAGTATCATATGTTCATTTCGTCAAACAAGCAGTAAGCAACATAAAATGGAAACTAAATGAAATAAGAAAATGGACCAAACCGCCATCTTCAATCAAGGTATCAGAACAGATTAAGAAACGAATGTGATAACTTCTATTCATAATATTCTCCATACAACCATGGCAGAAGGAAAGAAAAAAAAAAGAGAAGAAGAAAAAACGAAATTTACCGAGTGAAGGTCTTTCAAGAATAGCTCAAAAAACACCCGAAAAATTCTCTCTACAAAGTATTTATGCTAACCCCTCTAATTTTTCTCTCAGAGAACCCTCTTTCCAATCGAACACTCAGAGAGAAAATTCACCAAAGGGGAAAAGAAAACCGAACCCCTTTCTCGTCTTCATCCTTCGTATTTATGGTGGCTGGTTGGGTGAGAAAATGACGGTTGCTTGCTTCAGAGCGTTTGTCTTCTCAAATCTTCCATTTTTGTACTTCTTTTCTTTGTTCCACACAAACTCCACCTTCTGACTCCTGCAATCTACCCAAAAATGGCATCTTTGCGCTTTGAGCTTCGTCAGGACAGGAGTTGAGGTTGCTTGTAGTTCTAGTGTTGCAAACTTCGATTTCCTTCACGTCTTCCATTTTTGTGTGTTTTTCCTTTGCTCCACGCAAAACCCTCCCCACAAACGGTATCCTCGCGCCGTGAGTTCCAGCAAGAACGAGGATGGCGGTTGCTTGCAGCTGCTGCCATGGCGTGTGGGAGCTCGTGACGTAGACTGGTCGCGTGAGGGAGTGATGATGGCTGGCAGAGCTTAGAGTCTTGTGAAGTGGAGCTAGGGAGAGGGAGAGAAGGGAGAGGAGGCTGCTAGGGTTTGGAGGGATTGGAGAGGAGGCTGCTAGGGTATACGAAAATGGGAAGGGGGATCTGGGTCATGGGTATGGGTCATGGATCCTGGCTTGGTGGATCCGGTCGTGGGTCTGGGGCGATCGTGCCCAAACTCTTTCCTCTTTTTTTTTCTTTCTTGTTCTTTATTATATTTTTTTTTTGTTTTTCATTATATTTTTTAGATTTATTATTTTCTATATTATTATTATTAATAAATAAAATTAATTTAATTAATTTTAATTTAATTTTTTTTTTAAATTTTTAATAATAATAATTTTTTAATTTAAATTTTTTTTTAGTGTTCGGACAAAATTGGGTGTTCATTAGATTGCCGCTTCTTTACTTGCTTCTTACTAAATACTAGGAATAACCGTAGTTCTTCGTATTATCGTCGTGCGAAAACGAGTAAAGACGTGAACTTAAATTTTGTCTAATGATGAAATGGTGCTAATTTCAAACTAGTAAGCTTAAGTGCGGATTTACGAGTCATAAATCGTTGATCCTACCAAGGTGAAGCTCACTTAAAGTCAGAGACGTCACCGCATTGTCAATAAGCTGTCGCAGCTCAATTGACGTTTGCTGATCAAAAGAGATTTTTTTTTGTTTTTTTTTCTTGTTTTTGGTTTATTTTTGTTTTTGGAAATAATGCTGGGTGACCTTGTGACCTGGAATTATAAAAGGCAATGGGCTTGATCCAAAAATAAAAAAAATGGGTATCTGATGTCCTAAAAATTAAAAGCAGTGGGTATCTGTGTCTCGATATTTAAAATGACAATGGGCTTCTGTGGCCTAAAAATTAAATGACAGTGGGCTTCTGTGTCCCGAAATTTAAAATGACAATGAGCTTCTGTGTCCCGAAATTAAATAACAGTAGGGCTTCTGTATCCCAAAAATTAAATGACAATGGGCTTCTGTGTCCCGGAAATCAAAATGCGGTGGGCTTCTGTGTCCCGAAATTTTAAATGACAATAGGGCTTCTGTGTCCCAAAAATTAAATGACAATGGGCTTCTGTGTCCCGGAAATTAAAATGCGGTGGGCTTTTGTGTCCCGAAATTAAAATGCAGTGGGCTTCTGTGTCCCGAAAATTAAATAACAGTGAGCTTCTGTGTCCCGAAAATTAAATGACAATGGGCTTCTGTGTCTCGAAAATTAAATGACAATGGGCTTCTGTGTCCCGAAATTAAAATGCAGTGGGCTTCTGTGTCCCGAAAATTAAATAACAGTGGGCTTCTGTGTCCCGAAATTAAAATGCAGTGGGCTTCTGTGTCCCGAAAATTAAATAACAATGGGCTTCTGTGTCCCGAAAATTAAATGACAATGGGCTTTTGTGTCCCAAAATTAAAATGCAGTGGGCTTCTGTGTCTCGAAATTAAATGACAATGGGCTTCTGTGTCCCGGAATTTAAAATGCGGTGGGTTTCTGTGTCCCGAAATTTAAATAACAGTGGGCTTCTGTGTCCCGAAAATTAAATGACAGTGGGCTTCTGTGTCCCGGAATTTAAAATGCGGTGGGCTTCTGTGTCCCAAAATTTAAATAACAATGGGCTTCTGTGTCCCGAAAATTAAATGACAAAGGGGCTTCGTGTCCGAAAAGATTTTTTGTTTTGTTTTTGTTTTTGTTTTTGTTTTGTTTTTGTTTTTTTTTATTTTGTTTTTCTTTTTGTTTTGTTTTTTTTTTTTTTTTTACAAAGGAAGCTAGGCGTAAAAGCCGAGACGTCACTTCTGCAAGCTGTTGCAGCTCCCTATCTTTTGATCATGAAAAGATGTGGTACCGCAACTCAATCATGTTAGTAGATCGAAAATATTAAAAACTTTCACTTACATGCTGGATGCTAATTGCTTCCTCGAAAAATTTTGATCCGTCAAACCCGAGCGCAAGCTCTTGCAAACTAGGGTTTATCAACTTATTTCCAATTCTTTGGTATCTTCAAATGTTGAGGTGGCTTTACTTCTGAGTTTGCTCATCAGACACACCGTCCCACTCTTAGCATTGTAGATTGCATAAGGAGTATGTTTTCATTTTCTCCCTTCATTTGAAACTTCTAACACATTTTTTTATCTAGCTTGTTAATTGGAGGGTTGCCATTAGATTATTGAGTCAATGATGCTGAATTTATATTCCATTTCATCGAAGCATTTTGTAATAAACATATGTGATCTCACAGGTATGAAAGAAAGAAAAGAATAAGAGAGAGAAAAGAAGGGTATTTTCATTCATTTGAATGTTCTCAAGCACACAAAGGCATTGAAAATGACAAAGAATACAAAAGATGACGCAAAGACAATGCGAAAGGTAATTGCCCCAGTTAGAATTCCTTTATTCTCTTTAGATAAGACCTAATTCTCAGATGGATATTACAACCATTGACTGCCAATGATACAAATCCTCTTCTACTGATCACCGCACCAAATTTGCCCCAGTTTCTTTTCTTCCACCACTGCTCAAAATTGCCCCAGTTTTTTTTTTGGGTGAGTTCTTCAAGCGACATCCCCTATGAGAGCCTTTGCCGACTTTACTTTTGCGTGGTTTAAATGCCCTAACTTTTGCTTATGCCGTCCTTGCGGGTTTTCGACCTAACGGGTTTCTTCTTTCTTTTTCTTTTTCTTTTTTTTTTTATTTTCTTTTATTTCTTCTTTTCTCTTTTCTTTTTTTTTTTTTCAGGCATAGAACTTCTTGACTGCATCAGCATTTGTCGGCCTTGACAATTCAGTTCCATCCATATCTGTCAAAACTAAGGCTCCTCCAGAGAATGCTTGTTTAACAATGTAAGGCCCCTCATAACTCGGTGCCCATTTGCCTCGGGCGTCTTCTTGGTTTGGAAGTTTTTTCTTTAATACTAGGTCACCTGCTTGAAACTCCCTAGGGCGTACTTTCTTGTTGAAAGCTCTTGCCATTCTTCTTTGGTATAGTTGCCCATGACAAATGGCTTTTAATCGTTTTTCTTCAATCATGTTTAACTGCTCATACCGAGTTTTTACTCATTCTGCCTCTTCTAGCTCGGCTTCCATTAACACTCTTAAGAAAGGGATTTCGACCTCTATAGGGGAAACTGCTTCCATGCCATATACCAAGGAAAATGGTGTTGCCCCAGTGCTAGATCGGATATTAGTGCGATATGCGTGGAGAGCATAGGGGAGCATCTCATGCCATTCTTTGTAGTTGACCACCATTTTGGCTACTATCTTCTTGATGTTCTTATTTGCTGCTTCTACCGCACCATTCATCTGGGGTCTGTAAGGAGCAGAATTGTGGTGTTTGATCTTAAACCTTTCACATGGGTTCTTAATTTCGGTGCTATTGAGATTTGGGGCATTATCTGTGATAATCCTTTTTGGAATTCCATATCGACAGACAATGTTCGCCCTCAAAAATTTAAGGACGACCTTTTGAGTGACCTTGGCATAGGAAGCGGCCTCTACCCACTTGGTGAAGTAATCAATCGCGACTAGGATAAACCTATGGCCATTGGAAGCTTTTGGGTTTATTGGCCCAATGACATCGATTCCCCACATTGAAAAAGGTCATGGTGCTACCATATTATGCAATGGGACGGGAGGTGCATTAATGCGGTCAGCGTATGCTTGGCATTTATGACACCTTCGAACATATCCTATGCAATCGGATTCCATAGTGGACCAGTAATAACCGCATCGAAGGATTTGGCGAGCCATCATGATACCATTGGCATGTGTTCCACAAACCTCTTCATGAACTTCGGTTAGGATGGTGAGAGCCTCCCTAGCTTCTACACATCTGAGGAGCATACCATCATGATTCCTTTTGTACAGTATCTCCCCGCTCAAAAAGAAAGCCATGGAGAGCCGACGGATGGTCTTTTTGTTTGTCTCATTTGCCCCAGATGGGTATTCTCTGAACTGAATGTACTGCTTGATATCATGGAACCAGGGTTGACCGTCTTCTTCTTCCTCAACATTAGAACAATAAACAAGTTCATTTTGTGCCCTCACTTGGATGGGCTGCACATTAGTATGAATATCCAGATTGGTCATTACAGCTAGAGTAGCCAGAGCATCTGCAAATTGGTTCTTATCTCGAGTCAAGTGTGAAAAGGTGATCCCTTCAAACTTCAAAATCAATAGCATCAAATATTTCTGGTATGGAACTAATTTTGGATCCTTAGTCTGCCATTCCCCATTTACTTGATAAATTATCAGTGCTGAATCTCCATACACTTGTAATTCTTTCACTCCCAATTCTATTGCAACTTTTAACCCTTGCGCACATGCTTCATATTCTGCAATATTATTAGAGCAATCAAATTCTAACTTGATGGAAACAGGGTATTGCTTCCCACTTGGTGAGGTGATTACTGCTCCTATGCCACTCCCATACATGTTGACTGCTCCATCAAAGAACATCTTCCATGTGTCTTCTTCATCCAGCCTTTCTTCTTCAACTACTAAAACATCCCCATCAGGGAATTCAAACATTACAGGTTGATCGTAATCAAGCGGGTTCTCAGCTAAATGGTCTACAATTACGCTCCCTTTGATAGATTTTCGAGTCATGTGCTTTATATCAAACTCAGAAAGAACCACTTGCCACTTGGAAACTCGTGTGGAAACGTGAGGGCTTTCGAATATGTATTTCATCGGGTCCATTCTTGAGATCAGCCAAGTTGTATTGTACAACATGTATTGCCTCAACCTTTTTGACGTCCACACTAGTGCACAACATGTCTTCTCGATTGCCATGTATCGAGACTCGCAGTCATTGAACTTCTTACTCAAATAGTAAATGGCCTGTTCTTTTTTTCTTGTTTCATCGTGTTGCCCTAACATCGCTCCCATGGACGTTTGTAAAATCGTGAGGTACAAGATCAAAGGGCGGCCAGGTGCAGGTGGCACCAAAATAGGAGGACTTTGCAAGTAGGCTTTTATTTTATCAAATGCTTCCTGACATAGTTCATCCCATTCTCCTGGTTGTTGTTTCCTTAGTAACTTGAAGATCGGCTCACAAGTACTAGTCAGATTGGCTATGAACCTAGCGATGTAGTTCAACCTCCCGAGAAAGCTTCTTACTTCCTTTTCGGTCTTAGGAGCAGACATCTCTTGTATTGCTTTGACTTTGTCAGGGTCCACTTTGATCCCTTCCTTGCTAATAACAAATCCAAGTAGTTTTCCAGCCGATGCACCAAAAACACATTTTGCTGGGTTTAGCCTTAACTTGTACTTTCTGAGTATCTCAAATAGCTTCTGCAACACTGCCACGTGGCTTTCTCCTTCTTTGGACTTAGCCACTATGTCATCCACATATACCTCAATTTCTTTGTGCATCATATCGTGGAACAACGCAACCATGGCACGCTGATAGGTGGCCCCAGCATTTTTCAACCCGAACGGCATAACTGTGTAACAAAAAGTTCCCCAAGCTGTGATGAATGTGGTCTTCTCTTTATCATTCGTATCCATAGGAATCTGATTGTAACCAGAATACCCATCCATGAAAGAGAATCTATGGCCTCTTGCTTTGCATTATCGACAAGGACATCAATGTGAGGTAATGGGAAATCATCTTTAGGGCTAGCTTTATTCAAATCCCTATAATCCACACACATCCTGACTTTTCCATCTTTCTTTGGAATAGGGACGATATTTGCTACCCATTCTGGGTGTCTAGATACTTCCAAAAATCCTGCTTCCAACTGCTTGGTGACTTCCTCCTTGATCTTTAAAGACATTTCAGGGTGCATTCTCCTCAATTTCTGCTTTTTCGCCTCAGCATTGGGGTATAGTGGAATTTTGTGGGAAGCTATGCTCGAATCCAACCCTGGCATATCTCGATAAGACCATGCAAAGACATCCATGTAGTCTCTGAATAACTTGATCATGCTTTCTCGCTCCGGGTTATCCACTAACCTTAACTCTTTCTTATCTTCATTAGTCCCCATATTGATTACTTCCACTTCCTCTTCATCCAGACTGAATTCTCTTTCTGACCTTTCTACCAATTTGGCAAACTCTTCAGTGGCATTCATATCTTCGTCTGAAACATAGTCATCTATATCCATCATTGAATAAGAATCCATCTTTGAGCTTTCAGGAATCCTTTCATGAGACAATACCTCTACAAGACCTAAATCCCTGGAAGATTTATTTATGCCAGATTGGAAATTATTGATAGACAGAAAATATGGTATTTGGACAAGGCTAAAAAAGCGTAAGTCAAAGATAGAAAAGAAACAGAGCAATGGATCAACTGAGAAGCGCACAAGTTCATTGCATTGACATTTTGATGAAAGATAACATGAGCAGGGAATCATATTAAGAAACACACAAGTTCAATACATTAAAGCTTCGATAAAAGTTAACATAAATTCAGGATTACAAAAGTCTAAGATAGCTTCATGACTAAACAATTACTTTATGGCAACCACATCAAATAACGCCTCGGATCTCCAATTATTCGAGGTTTCAATTATTGGAGGGCCGGATAGCATGGTCTTCTCCTGAGTCTTCCTCCACATTGTTAATGATTAGGCGGACCTGATGACTGGAGATTCCATTGATAACTTCAGCAGGTGCGAGGAATGTTTCTTTCAGATGAGGAATCGTCTTTGTCAGTTTATTCTCCCTTTTTCCCTCATCGAGAGCCAAGCCATGCTTCATCATTCTTTCCAAAGACGCTTCATACGCTAGACCAAATCTGTTCTTGTTTTCTGGCAGGGTGATCATAGACTTGATTCCTTGCAACTGAACTCCTAAACCTTTCCCGGCTTGATAACCATTATTAGTCATGATGCGAGTCACAACTTGGTGAACATCTTTGGAGGATGATTCTTCTTCCTTTGTTTTTGCTTATACCAGCTGGAAGCTATGTAAGAAGTTGTCCACCTCAAGTTCAGTGTTTTCAACATACGGCACTGAAATAGGTTTCATTAGTAGGATTTCTTCCTCTCCTCGAATGGTAACTAGGCATCCATTTTCAATGTATTTCAAGCATTGGTGCAAGGTTGAGGGAACAACACCAGCGGCGTGGATCCATGGTCTTCCCAATAGCATAGTGTATGTAGGCTCAATCTCCATTACTTGAAACAGTACTTGAAAACAACTTGGACCTATCTCGAGTGAAAGGGTCACTTCCCCCATAATCCCTCTTTTCCTTCCATCGAAGGCTCGCACCGTCATTTCTTGAGGTTTCAGGTCTTCTACACTCATAGCCAGTTGGGACAAGGTATTCTTCTAAGGGCGTTCAATGCGAACCTCCGTCGATTAAAACTTTTGCAACTACATACCCCTGACATTTCAAAGTGATGTGGAAAGCACGCGGGTTACTTCCTGTCGAACGTACCACTTCTTCCTCAGAGAAAGGGATTACATTGACGTGCCTTACCGGGTCCACCATGTTCACTAAGTTTTCCGCAGTAATATCTGGCTTCACATAGGCTTCATTCAACACTCTTTGCAGTGCTTTGCGATGAGGTTCAGAGTTCATGATAAGTGACAAAAGAGAGATCCGAGCTGGAGTTTTCCTGAGTTGGTCTACAATATCATACTCGCTTTGCTTCATAATTTTTAGGAATTCCTCTTCCTCTTCTTCCTTTGTTTCTATATTGATTGCTTTTCCTTTCCCAGCCTTATCTTCTTGCCCATAGCACCTGCCGCTTCTTGTAATTCCCCCTATGTCCCCAGCACTCGGCACTGTTTGTGCGAGCTCTGCTATTTGAGCGATAGGGACTGAAGAGGTTTGCCCTACATTACCTTGTGTCTCTACTTTGACACCATACTTCCAAGGTACGGCATGGGTATCATTATAGGAAAAAGGTGTAGGTTTCTTTATTGCTATGACGATCTTCCCAGAGTTTGGGACTTCACCAGCACGCGGAAGTTTGAGAACTAAACGCTCCACGGTACCTATTTCTCCTGCGGATTCTCTTGCTCGAGTAACATCCACTATACCTAAAGCCATGAATTTCTGCAACTGAGTTTTGAACTCCTGACAACTCTCAATATCGTGTCCCTTCTCCATATGGTATTCACAACAAGCTTCACATTCAAATCCTACCTCCTCCAAGGTTACTGAAGAACAATAACCTGCTTGGACCAGACCTTGGAATATTAACTTCATAGGTGTTTTGACGTTTGCTACCTTTTGAACCCTTCCTTGTCTTTTTCTAATGCATTTACAGTTCCTTTCCCATGATTCGGAATTGGGTTCTTTGGTAATGCTAGGCCTTTCTCCTCTTCAAAATCTAGCTTTCCGCAGTAATCGCCTTCCCGACTATTGTTTTAAACACTTCGCAATCCTCGATTGAGTGTCTTGGGCTGTCCATATGGAACTTGCAATTTGCATTAGGGTTGTACCAAGTTGGGAATGGGGTACCATGGGGCGAGCAGGGGACGCATGCGACTAGGTGCGCATCGAACAATTGTTGAAACAGGTCAGCATTGGAGATTGGCAATTTTAGAAAAGGAGGTAGATTCGACGGGGGTCGAGCATACCCTTGGTTTCCTGGATTTCGAGGAGTGGGAGGACGATTAGTATAAACAGGGCGAGCGGGAGTATATGGATGTGGTGATGGGACATGGTTCACTTGGTATGAAGTTTGGTAAGCTGGGATATTGGGCGACGGGACTTGATAAGCAGGGTATGATTGTGGATTACGAGGAAAGCGTGAGTTTTGTTGTTGCACATAGCTGACTTCTGGTTCTTTTTTCTTTATGGGTGTCACCTTCCTAGGAAAACTGCTCTCTGTATTCCCAATAGGTAATTTTCCAGCTTTTGCAAGATTTTCAATCCTTTCTCCAGCCACAATCAGGTCAAAAATCATTGTAAGTTGCCCCTGCCATTAACCCAATAAAAGGTGTTCCTAAGGTCCCCATAAAATACGAGCTCATTTCTGACGAAGTCAGTGGTGGTTGAACTTGGGCTGCCAACATTCTCCATCTTTGGGCATATTGCTTGAAAGTTTCACCATTCTTCTTTTGCATGGCCCCTAGTTGTTCTCAGGTAGGCGTAGTATCGATGTTAAATCGATATTGCCCCATGAACAAGCTTGTCAGATCATCCCAGCAGGAAATCCTCGAATGATCAAGTTGCATGTACCATTCCAAAGCTGGCCCACAGTTCTCATGAAAAAAATTGATCAGAAACTTTTGATCCCGTGACCAAATAGCCATCTTAGTGATGTAGGTCTTTAAATGAAACTTTGGGTTAGTACTTCCGTCGTACTTTGAGAAATCTGGCATTTTGAAGTCCTTTGGGATGTTAACTTCAACCTCTGGACACAATTCATCGATTCCCACTGAGCCGTATAAATTAGGACCTTGCATGGCTTTAATTTGCTCTTGCATTTTTTCCATTAATTCATCTCTTAATTTTTCCTTTTCTGAGTTATTGTTCAGAAATATTTTTACTGGTTGCTCATGAGTGACTCCCGCACTGTTATTCCCCTTGTCAAGATTTCCATTCATAGAATCTTCTTCTTCATTCACGTTGTTATTCATATTTGCGTTCATTCCAGTGCCGACAGAGGTTCCATTTGTTGTTCTAAGGGTCTCAGTTAACTGTCTCAGTAAATCTTCGACCATTGATTGTCCTTCTGCCATCGTATTGATTCTTTCCCTTATTTCGTCTACCTCTTGATTCAAATTTCTTTCTGAGCTCGACATCTCTTTCAGCCTAGTTTGCAGCCTTGTTTCGTAGGTCCGGGTTTGCGCGATCTGCGATTTCCGAGGACGAGCAATGGTTTAATTTTTTTCTTTTACCTGAAAATTGTAAAAATTCAAATTATTATTATTATTTTTGGAGATCAGTGATTGTGTTCATTATTTGCTAGAGGACCGTTAGTGGTTTTCTGCCAAATAGATTGAAAGTGAGTATCTTTGATGTTTGTTTGTCATGACTATTACCCAGAACGTCTTGTTCAAAAGTATTAAGTCTCAAGTGAAATACGGGATCAGAAAATGGATGTCAAAATAAGCATACTTCATTCATTCAACTGAAAAGATGTGACAATCAAAATACATTGGTTCTTAGCTGAATACATCATGACCTAGCTAAATGCGACTATTCCCTATCTGAATATGCCTTGGTCATTTGTTTCATTTGCCCTACAAGGTCCTTGCAGTACTCAATGAAGTCACTGATTTCTACTGGTGTCTCAAGAGGATTGACCATTTCGTCAGCCTTCTTCAAATGATATGGAGTATCTGCAATCGCTGAGTTAGCTAAACATGCTAACTTTGCAAAACGACTCCTCCAAAAATGGACTTCCTCTTTCCACCCATTGATGTCCCTTTTTTGTTGTTCCACCTGACTCATTAGTTCCTTTATTTTCTTTTGCTCTTACTGTAATATTGTCTCGTACTTTGTAACCGTCTCTTTCATGTGGAGCTTGTTGTTCTTAATCATATCTTCATATTGCTTAGATGTCATTTCCATTTGCTGTCTCATTTCTTCCACTAGCTGCATCGCGTTGTTTTGAGTTAATATGGCATTTTTGAGTTGTTCCCTAAGTTGTTGGTTTTCAGCCATAGCTCTGTCTCTTTCTTGCCTTCGAAGCCCTAATTCTTTGTTCGCAGCCCCCAGACAACGCTTGGTTTTCTGCATGTAATCATGTTCCATTTTCATCTTTTTGTTAGCCCCTTCGAGAGTGTGTTCTTTTTCAGCATTATCTCTCATTAAGGCTGCATATGCTTGTCGAGTCTCTCTCAACTCAGCTTCCATTTTCTCCTTTTCCTCGTTCATCTTTGTGAACCTTGCTTTCAATTCTTTTGTCTCTTCATTTTCAATCAAAGCTGAGGTTGAAGATTCACCAACCATAGGGATTGTTGGGGTCTTGAACGGTAACTTGATTTCCCTAACCCTGTCTTTAACCCATTGGCGGTAACTTTCTTTAGCTGCACAACTTCAGACTCCTAATTCTTTTCCTTTTCGAATGACTCTGTTCTAAGCATTCCGGATATTCTGAAGTGACTCGGCATTTGTGTCTGTGTAGTGAAGAACAAAAGGGGTTATTTGGACTTCTACAGGTGGTCCCATCATGGGATAACCAAGTTGTCGTTGTGCCAAGGCGGGATTGTAATTAATACATCCTCGCGTGCCCATGAGAGGCACATTTGGAAACCTTCCACACTGGTAGATGATAGTTTCTGCATCTTTCCACCGAGGATACCATCTAACCTGTTTTTCATCTAATTTCGCCAAATGTTCTGCCCACTCACGGCTGCTCTTGGTCTTCAGCTGGTACATATTGAAGTCAGCGATAGGGCACTCTGTTTTGTATGATCTACTAAAAATATGAGTTATGAACCAAACGTACAAGATCGACAAGCAACAGAGGATTCTCTTGCCATTCTTTTCGTGACAAAAGTTCAGGGTACAATAAACATCCGCGAGAATGGTTGTGACCGGATTATTGGTGTTAAACTTGTAATCAAGAAACACGTCAATTGCTGCATAATCCACATAGTCATCAATATTAAGGAACAAGACTGTGCCGTAAATGGTGAGGGCTAGCACATCCATGAAAGCATCCCAATCTCCACTTTTGGCTAAGTGGTGCATATGTCCTTCAAGGTATTCTCTTGAAAATCCTTTGGTTCCATTCCTATTTTGTTGCACACCTTGCAGGTCTCTCACGTGTACTTTCAAAACATTTGCTATGGTTTGGATGGATGCATAATGTCCCAAATAGCAGTATGGCTTTTTACCTTCCAACGGCAAACCTAGGATCTGCTCAAATTCTTCCAGAGTAGGTGCTAATTGGAAATCCTGAAAAGTGAAACATCTAAGAGGTGGGTCATAATATTGGGCCACTGCAGTGATTGCTTCCACTTGCACATTCACCTCTAGCAAGTCCAGAATCTTCCCATACTTTGTTGCGAACATCAAACGTTGAGTCTTCTTCAACAAACGACCCATAACCACTAGGCTTTCAGTGTTGACCTTATTGGCCTTGAGTCGCAGAGTCTTTTTCAAGCAGGTATCCCTATTATCTGATCCCATATTTCTTTTCATCAAAGATACTCACTTCAAATCTTGGTTGGGTTTAACGGCCTTCTAATAAATTTTCCTGAACAACAACAAAGAGATTAGAGTGTGGTAAGAAATATGATGCAAGAATGCAAAGCATTATTATTTTTACTTATTTAGACCAAATGATAAATAGTTGGTCCATTAATATTGATTTGCACCCTCTTTTTTTTTTTAAAGGAAAAAACTTCTTTCCTTTTTTATTTTTGAGTAAAATTTGTTTTTGAGCGGGGTGCGATTAGGTTTATCACATTAATGGATCACGTTACTTATTATGTATATATACAAAAGTAATGATGACATGGATAAATTTGAAGATAGGAAGAAGGTACGCTCCCTTTGTGCCTTAAGGGATTGCCTTAAATTTGAGGAGTTCTACCCTAAGGATCTATGAGCATTTCTGATTCGTGAGAACTCTCATTGGGTGGCTCTTCTATTCTAAAGGCTTCTAGAGTTTAGTCCAATCTCAAAATGTTGACCACAAATAGTGGGTAAACCACCAAGTGCGGGACATTTATGAAAAAGACACACTTCTAGATGAGGTTTTCATGATAACCAAATAGGATGTACATCCAAAATGACTACCACTACACAACCTTTACCTAACTCAAGCTTCACTCAGACCCGGGTATAGGGCCCCACTCAAATGTGTGTGAGAAACGTGTAAGTATGGTGTGTGTAGGGAAGCATACAAACCTTTACAACCCTAAGACCTACCCACATCCTGCAAAACAAATGCAAAAGAAAATTCTGAAAGAGCCTCTATCCTACGGTTTGCACAATAAACGAATAAAAACAGTTAAAATAGTCAATAAGCAAATTAAACAAAATAGAAGAACAAGGCAAAATGAAAAGGGTAAAACAAACATATAAAATCACAAAAATTTGCACAATCAATTTACAAAGGCTTGACTCTCAAAGTCCCCAGCGGAGTCGCCAACTGTCGCGACCGGGATCGCGGCGGGATAACGACTTAAATTACAAAATTTAAGAGAGTCGCCACCAATTTTATTTTTAATTTGGAAAAAATTGGAAAACCAAAAATAATGGTCTACGTTAAAAAATTCAGGTTCGGGAGTCTGATTATGCACAGGGAAGGGTGGAGACTTAACCCCACAGCACCCCTAATACATCCGCCTTAAGACGGTTACCTTAAATCAGTTGTGCAAATTTTTATAACTTTTAAAAATATTTATTTTACAAAGAAATAAATTATGAAAATTTAATTTTGAAAGAATCTTGTTCCAAAATTTCACTCAAAATCTTTTAGAAATGAACCATCAAACTATCATAATTTAGATGATTCTAAAAGGGCAAAATTAACAAGCTGTCGCAGCTCAATTAATTTTATTTTCTTTTCACAAAGTTCAATTATTTTTATTTTATTATTATTTGTTTTTTTTAGAAATTTTCACACCTTTTATAAATAAATTATGAGAATTTAATTTCATTTCAAAATTTTACTCAAAAAATTTTTAGAAAATAAATCATCAAACTGTCACAATTTAGATGATTCTAAAAAAGCAAAATTAACAAGCTGTCGCAGCTAAATTAATTTTATTTTCTTTTCACAAAGTTCAATTATTTTTATTATATTGTTTTATATATATATATATATATATATATATATATATATATATATATATATATATATATTTTTTTAGAGTTAATTATTCATTTATTTATTTTAGTGAAGAGATAAAAGATAACAAAGAAATTAAAATTAAAATATAAATGTGTAAAAAGCGTCTGAAGCCAATATGTACAAATGAAAGAGTTAAAGAAAATGTATTAAGAACAAAGACAAACTCAACCCATTGAATCAAAGGAAATTTCGTTTCACCATCTATATAAAATAGACAAGAACCTTTTGGATAAAATTGTAAAAATTCAATTTGAAAAGAATTTCGTTTCAACATTTCACTTAAAAATTTTTAGAGAAATGAATCATCAAACTGTCACAATTTAGATGATCCTAAAAAGGCAAGATTAGTAAGTCATTGTCAAATTTCACCAACCATCCTTATTTTATTTTCTCCATACAAGGTTCAATTATTTTTTTTTATTTTTATTTTATTTTTATTTTTACTTTTATCATTTTATTTTTACTTTTGTTTTCTACTCTTTATTTTTTTCTAAAAAAAAACACCAACGATGCCTAAAGAAAAAAAAATTACTAAACAAATAAAACTACTAGCACAAAGGATAAACTACTAATAAAAAAGGAAAGGAAAAGCTGATATTCATATAAAGCGTTTCACGTAGATTACTACCATTATTCCCATCATCCATATTCAAGTCTACTTATTTCTTTTTGATCATTTCTTTTGTTCCAATTCAGAATGATTTGACATTTTCTTTTCCACATTTTCAAACTTGATAAGAATGCAAATTGATGCACAGGGATCACTAGCCACACAATGGTCCCTGCCTCCAGAATTCCTTCCCACATAAAGACACGTTAGGCACACATATAAGGCTTTATGCAATTCTGATCACAACAGGTTATCCAATTAGAAATTGCTATTAATTTGGAATCAAATGAAGTAACAAGTAGCTAAACTAAAGCACGGTCAACAAATGCAGGCTCCATAGGCAGCCATATGGAAAGAAATGTCATGGGACATGCAGAATCAAATCTCAGCCTGAATTCCATCATCAAGAGGAATGAAAAATCACAAGAAAAAAAAACATGATACAAGCACTTAGAACTCCAGCCAACCAACATCAAATTTGGATATTCACCAGAACATGTCTATGCTTCCAATCATTGACAAAATGGAGACTTATTATCGATAGGAAATAATTAGGATCAGGGACATCACAAAAACAATTGATAAGGAGTTAAACCGAGAACCACAATTATGATAAGAATTTTTCTTTCTCACTTCTATGAACGGACAACCATGAGCAGATATGCAAATTCTCTAGATGAAGCAAGCAATAATAAACACAATGAAATCTCTCTCAAGCATCTTCATCAACTGAAATCAGATTAATACTAATAATACAGAAGGTACCCCTGAGGAAAGGAACCAAAGATTCTAAACATGACACAGGACAGATTTTAAATAAATCCACACCAACATGACAAAAGGAGACAGGATAACAATGACACTAAATTGACTTCCCAAAATAGTATGATAGGATTTAATGAAATAAAAAAAAGGTCATGTACTCATAAAACAACACATACACGCATAATGGCTTCTTGTCAAATACCAGGCATACAACCTTGTTCAACAGATTCTAATATTCGAAGGAAGAAAAATGGTTACCTACTTGCTCAAGAAAGCATAGCCAAGTATCAATCCTCATCAGTTATTCAGTAGAGCAGATAAAAGGAACCAAAACAGCAAGCACCAAAACATTCTCCAATAGTTACTATCAATTTTCTCACAGACCATTCCAACATTTAGTCATGTAACTTGGGAGCAAAACGAACCAACATCATAGGAAAGGAATAATTTTATACATCAGAGCTCAACTCCAAACCTTATGTAAACTAGACTAAACAATCAAATGTCTCACAACACAAAGATGAAACCAGCAACTCAGATCAGGCAGAGAATAGATAGTTTAACCAAGAACAAAAACTCACAGAAATGCAAGGTTTGGGCACACAGTATCAGATGTTCATTTCGTCAAACAAGCAGTAAGCAACATAAAAAGGAAACTAAATGAAATAAGAAAATGGACCAAACCGCCATCTTCAATCAAGGTATCAGAACAGATTAAGAAACGAATGTGATAACTTCTATTCATAATATTCTCCATACAACCATGGCAGAAGGAAAGAAAAAAAAAAGAGAAGAAGAAAAAATGAAATTTACCGAGTGAAGGTCTTTCAAGAATAGCTCAAAAAACACCCGAAAAATTCTCTCTACAAAGTATTTATGCTAACCCCTCTAATTTTTCTCTCAGAGAACCCTCTTTCCAATCGAACACTCAGAGAGAAAATTCACCAAAGGGGAAAAGAAAACCGAACCCCTTTCTCGTCTTCATCCTTCGTATTTATGGTGGCTGGTTGGGTGAGAAAATGACGGTTGCTTGCTTCAGAGCGTTTGTCTTCTCAAATCTTCCATTTTTGTACTTCTTTTCTTTGTTCCACGCAAACTCCACCTTCTGACTCCTGCAATCTACCCAAAAATGGCATCTTTGCGCTTTGAGCTTCGTCAGGACAGGAGTTGAGGTTGCTTGTAGTTCTAGTGTTGCAAACTTCAAATTCCTTCACGTCTTCCATTTTTGTGTGTTTTTCCTTTGCTCCACGCAAAACCCTCCCCACAAACGGTATCCTCGCGCCGTGAGTTCCAGCAAGAACGAGGATGGCGGTTGCTTGCAGCTGCTGCCATGGCGTGTGGGAGCTCGTGACGTAGAGCCGGTCGCGTGAGGGAGTGATGATGGCTGGCAGAGCTCAGAGTCTTGTGAAGTGGAGCTAGGGAGAGGGAGAGAAGGGAGAGGAGGCTACTAGGGTTTGGAGGGATTGGAGAGGAGGCTGCTAGGGTATACGAAAATGGGAAGGGGGATCTGGGTCATGGGTATGGGTCATGGATCCTGGCTTGGTGGATCCGGGTCGTGGGTCTGGGCGATCGGGCCCAAACTCTTTCCTCTTTTTTTTTCTTGTTCTTTATTATATATATATTTTTTGCTTTTCATTATATTTTTTAGATTTATTATTTTCTATATTATTATTATTAATAAATAAAATTAATTTAATTAATTTTAATTTAATTTTTTTAAATTTTTAATAATAATAATTTTTTAATTAAATTTTTTTTTTTTTTAGTGTTCGGACAAAATTGGGTGTTCACATCTTATGACGAGAAAGGGAACAAAGGAGAGGTATTTATAGAGCCAAGATGTTGGTCTTACGTTAGGGAAATGACGTTGGGGTGTTTTGCTATCAAAACGGGAAACAATCTTAAAAAAAAAAAATCTCCTTCTGTAATCAAAGTTTTATTTCTAGAATTTTCTCTTGACACACGTTTCTATCTTCTGTTTTGTTCATTTATTTGATACCTATTTATTGCTTAACTCACCGTAATCATTGTTACTTCCTTAGTCAAGATTTCAAGAGTTCCCCCTTCATGACACATGCCATTTGCTGATATAATCTTACCTCATCATTTGTTTCCATTGTAACTATTTGAATTGAAGAACCAAGAGAGGAAAGAACTAAATAAAAACTAAGTTTTCATTCTGTTACAATGTAACATGTTTTCTCATTTTTATATTCACCAACTACTTATTCGAATAACACAAACTATTTATTCGAATAAGTGGTTAACTATTCGAATAGTAAGGTTATCTATTCGAATAATTTCATTTGAAAAGTTATATCTCATTTTATTTTGAGGGTTATTACATAATACATAGTTATTCTATATAAGGCATTTGTTTTCTTATATATTATTTTTAAATATTTTATGTAGATATTTTTATGTACCTATTTTTTATTATTAATATTTTTAGGGATATTATATTTTTCTCCTCTTATAAAAATTTTATCCTTAAAAATTTCTATTTAGTACATATTAAAAGAGTTCTGAATACTTTTGTTTAAAATCTTCTTCTACTTCTCATGTAACATCTTCCACATCTTGTCCTTGCCACATAACTTTGACCATAGAAATATTTCTATTTTTTAGTTGCTTGTAAATTATGTCTACTATTTATACAAGTTGTACCTCATATGTCAAATTATCTTTTAATTGTATAGATTTTGTCTCTATAATATGTGAAGAATCAAAACAATATTTTCGGAGTTGAGACACATGAAACACATTGTGAAGGTTTGACAGGTTATGAGATAAAGCAATTTGATAAGGAACGGTACCGACTCTTTTGAGGATTTGGAAATGTCCAATATATTTAGGACTCTGTTTCTTAGTTTTCAAAGATATGTCAATTCTAGTTGTTGGGGTAACTCGAAGGAATATATGTTCTCCTTCATGGAATTTTAATGGTTTTCTTCTTTTTTCTGCATAACTTTTCTGTCTGTTTTGAGCTGCTAACATTCTATCACTGATTAGTTTTATTTGTTCTGAAGTCTGTTGTTCCAAGTCAGGCACTGATAAATTTCTTTCTCGAGTCTCAAATCAACATAAAGGAGATCAATAATTTCTTCCATACAATGCTTCATATGGTGTCATACCAATACTGGAATGATAATTGTTATTGTAGGCAAATTCTATCAATGGTAGGTAGGTATCTCAATTTCCCTTAAAATCCAAAACACAGACCCTAAGCATGTCTTCTAAGGTTTGAATTGTTCTTTTAATTTGACCATCAGTTTGGGGATAATATGTAGTACTAAAAGATAATTTTATCCCAAAAGTTGTCTGTAATGATTCCCAAAACCTAGAGGTAAATCTTGGGTCTCTATCAGAAATTATGGTAGTTGGTATGTCATGAAATCTCATAATCTCTTTAATGTACAATTGAGTCAACTTATTTAATGGATAATTAATCCTAATGGGTAGAAAATGAGCATACTTAGTCAATCTATCTACAATTACCCAAATAGCAGCATGTCCTAAATTGGTTCTTGGTGAACCCACAACAAAATCCATGGAAATATAATCTCATTTCCATTTTGGAATTTCTAAAGGTTGCAACAAACTTGAGAGTCGTTGATGTTCTATCTTAATGTTCTGACACATCAGACACTGTGACACATACCTAGCTAGTTCAGATTTCATCTCAGGCCACCAAAATTGATTTTTACGATCCTGATACATCTTATTGATTCCTGAATGAATTGTATACTTACTCGTATGAGCTTCTTCTAGAATTTCTTTCTTTAAATCCAAATTATTAGGTATACACAACCTATTTCTATACAAAACCACTTCATCATCCATTAAATTAAAATATGGATGTTTTCTCTTAAGTATATTTTTCTTAAGAGTTTGCAAAAACTAATCTTCTTTTTGTGCCTCTTTGATTTTTGTTTTCAATTCACAGGTAACCTGTAATGTATTTAAACAAATTCTATTTAGTTCAAAGGTCACTAAAAGATTTAAATTCCTAAACTTTTATATCAAATTAATTTCCTGAACCATCATGTATGACAAATGGAGGGAATTTACACTCAAAGCATCAACAACAACATTTGTTTTTCCCAGGTGTTATTTAATTTCTACATCATAATTCTTAAGAAATTCAATTCACCTCATTTGCCTCATGTTTAATTCCTTTTGATTAAAAAGATATTTTAAACTCTTGTAATCAGTGTACACCTCAAAATTTATCCCATACAAATAATGTCTCCAAATTTTTAGAACAAAAACTACTGCTACTAATTCTAAATCATGTATAGGGTAATTTTCTACATGAGGTCTAAGTTGTCTAGAGGCATAGGCTACCACCTTCTCCTCTTGCATTAACACACAACCTAATCCCTTTTTAAAAGCATTATTATAAACTACAAAATGTCTTAAAAGATCAAAGATTACTAAAATGGAGACAGTAGTGAATCTTTTTTTTAATTCCTGAAAACTTTTTTCATAATCTTTTGTCCACATAAAAGGAGTCTATTTTCTAGTCAATGTAATTAATGACATAGCTATATGAGAAAATCTTTTATGAACCTACGGTAGTATATGACTAAACCCAAGAAACTTTTTATTTTAATTATTGCCTTTAGTTGCTCCCAATTTTCTCTCTTTCCTTTTCTATGAAACAATTTTATGACTGGTTAATGAAACTCTTCTGTGAGTAGTTTTGCTTATGGCCTTATAGTGTGTTCTGGATGTCAAAAGTCGTTTAGTTGGAGAATTCATAGTTCTGTGCAATGTAAATTGTGCTCACTAAATGTGCATTATTAATTAATGACAATTTTTTGGTGATTCTGGCAAGCCTCAATGCCTCATTCAATGATAGGAAAAGCTATAAGTACTGTCTCAATCCATCATAATTCATAGGTGATCATCTTAATCCTGATTTTAGGGTCTAGCCGTTCTTAATAAGTAGTTTATGTTTTAGTTGATTATTCATACATTTAATCATTTTTAACAAACATAAAAGGTTGGAACTTTCCCATTGCATGCCACCAATATACCAAAACAACTCTATAAAAACCACCAGCCTTATCTTTTTTATTTTCGTGCAAAAAAAAAGTTCTTTCTTTTTATTTTTTTCTTTTACAAAGTTACAATTTATGTCAATAATCCCACGCTTCACACAAATTCACGCAAACCACACAATCAGATCCTACATGGTTCTATTTCTGAAACCCCATAAGCTGGCTTATGGTTATCATTGCAAGTGGCTCGGTAAGATAAGCCTGCTTGTAATGGTAGCCGATAGATCTTGTGCGACAGAGTGCATCATGGGTCTAGACTCTGGAGCCGCACGCGTGCATGCCAAACCTATGCTCACTACAAACACTACTGCATGAGCTAATCGACCTCTTGGAGGTGGAAGCCGTTGGTCTAGCACATCTTTCAGAAGCACTTGTGGCTGTGGATCCTCCATTGATGATAAAGAGTTAAAGACTTAATCGAAGACAGGGTAGCCAAGAGATCTCTGGGGTGCTTTCCCATCATTGTCTCCAATACCACCACTCCATAACTACAGACATTACACTTGTCAATGACCCTCATAATTTGTGCTAGCTCTGCAAATTTCAAATTTTGTTAGTGACCCTTAATGTATATGCCAAGAGTTTATATGGGTTACACTGTAATTGAATTTGATTGTGTGGTTGGAGTATGTACCAGGAGCCATGTAGCCATAGGAACCGGCCACTGAGGTCCAGCTTGAACTGTTGGGGCTTAGCTGCTTTGCTATGCCAAAATCTGCAAGATGGGGTTCAAATTCTGAGTCCAGTAATATGTTATTCAACGTTACATCTCGGTGCACAATTAGTGGGGAGCAGTCACTGTGCAGGTAGGCAATTGCATGTGCTATTCCCTGCACAATTTTAACCCTAGTACGCCAGCTTAGCTCCAAGTTTCCTTCTTCTCCGTACAGAACTTTTCTTAAGCTGCCTCTATCTGCAAATTCATAAATCAAGAACATTTGTCTCCTCCAGGAACAGAAACCATAAAGCTTTATTATATATTAAGGTGCCTCACTCCAGTAAGTGTTGTTATCTCATTCTCAAAACTCTGAAGATTCACTGCTGGAATGTCATCAGAGTCTGAGATATTGAGTCTTTTAACATCAACAACTTGACCTGTAGGTAATTCTGCTCTGTAAACACTTCCAAATCCTCCTATTCCAATGCTGTACATGTCGTTGAAGTCATTGGTGGTCTCAACAATTTCATTAAATGTGAATCTTGCATCTCTTCCCCATACCATGTGAAGAAATTGATCATTCTTTTGAATGCTTTTGGACTCTTCATCAAGGACTTTGCCTTGCCGACCGAATCTTAGGATTCCAACAACAATCATCACAGTAAATAGTATCCCACAAAATGGTATAATGACACCAAGAAGAACCATTTTTTTAACCCCTCCGGAGTTGTCTGGAGAGGATACTGTGGAGCAAGGAGTTAACCCTTTTGCCTCACCACACAAACCTGAGTTCCCAACATATGCTTCAGCGGTCATTTTTTTGGAAAATACCACCAGTTGGGATTGAACCAGTCAAGTTGTTGAAAGAAAAATCGACAGTTGAAGGCTGAGTATGTGTAAAAGGGATTGTGGGATTGTCTCCAACAGTTGGTTGTGTGAGACATTGAGAATCTCCAATGATGCAAGCTTTTCTAGGTTTTGAGGAATTGCCCCAGAAAAAGAGTTGCTGCTGAGGTCCAAGGAGTATTGGAGTGAGAACAGATTGCCAAGCTCAGATGGTATCTCCCCAGACAGATTGTTATGGCTTAAATTCAGGCTCTGTAAGTGTTTACAATTACTGAGCTCTTTGGGTATGCTTCCACTGAAGTTGTTATCTGGTAAATCAAGATAGTTAAGCTGATCCAATCTGCCAATACTCTGTGGGATTTCTACTGACAAATGGTTCCTGCTCAAGTTGAACATGTACAGATGGCTGAGATTTCCCAGTTCGGGTGGGATATTGGCAGTGAATTCATTGGAATGCAAACTTTGATATTGTAATCGACTCAACTTACTTAGCTCAGATGGAATTTTCCAGAAAGTTTATTTGTACTCATTTCCATCTCGGTTAAGTTGACACATTCACCCCACTCAGGGGAGAGTTCACCAACAAGTTGATTTCTGCTAATTGAGAAAAAATAAAGATTTGTGTGAACCCCAAATGCTTCTGTAATGTTTCCAGTGAATTGATTTTCCTCAAGCTGAACTCTAGTTAGTGCTGAACAATTTCTCAAGCACTTAGGCAACGGTCCAGAAAAGCTGTTGTCAATGGCTTTCAATTCAACAAGCTTGAAACCACTGCACAAATCTGGCGGCAGTTCTCCTGAGAAGCTGTTGTATGAAAGGAAGACATAAGTCAAAGAAGGACTATGCTTTCCAAAATCTCTGGGAATGTTGCCCGAGAAGTTATTGCTGAACACCGAAAAATACGTTAAAGCAGTTAGTTGAGTAATGGTCTCTGGCAACTCTCCATGTAAATTATTATTTTCGACATAAAAAACTTGCAGTGAGGTTAAGTTTCCAACATCCATGGGAATTGTTCTGGAGAGCTTATTGAAGTAGAGATTTATGACTGTAATGTTTGTAAGATTCCAAATAGTTGGAGGAATTGTAGAGTTCAAAAAATTTCTACCCAGATCAAGCTGCTTTAGCTCCCTGAGTTGGCCTATGGAGGAAGGAATTTCCCCTTGGGCTGAAATGTTATTCAAATCAAGAATTTGAAGTCCAGATATCAATCCTATTTCTGTGGGAATAGGACCAGTAAACTTGTTATAAGATAGACGAAGTTCTTTGAGATTAGAGAGCTTGGACAAGCTGGATGACAGTTGTCCTTCTAGTCCACAGTTGGTGAGGTCGAGGTATTCAAGCTTGCCCAATTTGGTATACATGGATTCTGGTATTGTGTCATTCAAACAATTCAGAGAGAGGTCAAGGTATGTCAAGCTCTGGCACTCCAGTATGAAACTTGGGAATTCAGAAGTGAATCCATTGTTATTCAAATCAAGGTAAGCTAAGGAAGGCATGCCTGAATATTGGGACCAGTCAGGAGGAGATATAAAGTAGTTACCTCCAAGGTTCAGGTACCAGACCTTAGGGAGATTCGTGAGCTGATAGGGAATGGTACCGTTGACATTGTTGTTGTACTGAAAAACTAAGATATTGAAGTTCCCTTAGCTGGCCTAGCTCAGAAGGTAGTGTGTCTTCAAATAAGTTGTATCCCAAGTCCAAGAAAGTGAGCTTGGAGAGGCTGCCAATTGCAGATGGTATTGACCCACCAAAACTGTTGCCATTGAGGTTGAAGCTGGCGAGGTTGGGGAGGGAAGCAAAATCCAAGCCACTAAGCGTGCCAGTGAGATTGGCACCAGAGAAGTTTATCTCTGAGACCGTTGTATTAGTGTTGTCACAAACAATGGCATCCCAGCTGCAAAGGTTGCCAAGGTTGTTGAGGGACCATGAGTTGAGAGAAGGAGGAAGAGGAGGGGATAGACTGTTTTTCCATTTGACAAGGACTTCTGCTTCTATTCTTGGTGAAGCTGAGAATTTCAATGGAAGCAAAGAAGTTAAGAGTATATGAAAGAGAACAGCATAAGCCTTTTGAAAGGTTGTCATGTCTCACCCAGCATATGGCCTCTGTTAAAAGCTTTGCATTCGAGTTAATGCTTTACCCTTATATAAAAGAATCGGTTTCTGTGAAGGTTTAGGAGTTGTCAAACGTATTCTGACATTAGAATCTAACTAGGAATTAGTTAAGTCAATTTCTATTCATAAAAGGTCTAGGTGTCGTGTAACACGAGTAAGGCAAAGGTATACGGGTGTGGTGCATATTGTGTGGTTTGTGAATGACAAATTTGTTATTTGTGCACTAAAAATTCCACCTCATTTTTACTTGGGTTAATGGTCACTTAATTATTGGTAATAAAGTGTATAGATTAGTTAACAAATTAAGAACCTGTTACCGGGTTATCATTGATAGATCATTTGTACATGGAAAATATTAATCATACATTTTTTTTAAAAGTGTATGTTCTATTGACACTTTTTTTAAGAGTGTGTTTTAATGAGAAAAAGTAATAATAAAAAATATATATGATGAATGATATTAAAAAGAGTATAAAAAATGATGTAAAAAATAAATAAATAAAAATATTATTATTGTTTGTTCATTAATTAATTTATACACATGATATATTAACCAATAATTGAATCTGTGTAAAAATAGTGTGAAAATTTTGATGTTGACTAAACATCTATATGTTTCTGATATAATTATAACCGTGTTCCTTATTTTTTAATTCAAGAAATGCTACGTGGATAGTCTTACTTGCAGTTCATTTGTTGTGTGGTTGTCATTATCGTGCTAGTGTTATTTTAACAAGCGCAATGTGTTTTTTATTGTAAAAAAGGTTTCCACAATTCAAATCATGTTTCATTCCGTAACAAATGGTAGTATTTGCTGCACTTACAATGAACCTTCTACCTATATTGACCGTATTGATCTTAATAAAATTTTAAATAGTAAATTGTAATAGATTTTGTATACATGTCTTTAAGATACATGTTAAGGAATTAAAAATATGAATTATATTAAATTAAAAAGGTTTAAATAAGATTTTGAACCCTAAAAGATCAATACCTTAATAAATAAAAATTGTAAGGATTTATCATTCATGAAAAATAAGACCAATGCCTTAATGAGTAGATATTATAAGCATTAGAACTCAAATGAATAAAAATATAAGGATCAATATTTTAACAGTATGGACCAAAATTCAAATAAGTGAAAATAAAAGAATTAATATATAAAAAATTATATAAATCAAAATCTAAATGAGAAAAAACTACAGGAACCAAAATTTTATTTAAACCAATAAAAGATAAGTATTTAATAACTTGAAAATACAAAAAGTATTTAATATTATTTTTCTCTAAGTAATTAAGATATATGTGTATTTGGATTAGCTTATTTTGGGTTCAAAATAGCTTATAATCAAAAGCTATGTGAGAGAGCTTTTGAAAAATTGGTAATTATTTTTCTAAAAATAACCTAATCTAAACATGAATTTAATTTAATGAAAAGTAATAAATACTATTTTTTATTCCTTAACATAACATTAACAAAACTCAAATATTATTTGTTCTACCTCCATGTCATGTTTACTTCATACTTTGTTTGATTTTTCCAGTTATATGAATTATATTAAATAAATAAGATTTAAATAAGATTTTAGTTCCTATAATTTTTGTTTATATCAGTTCTTATATTTTCACTTATTTTAATTTTAGTTCTTGAGGGACCAATTTAATAAATAAAAATTATAATGATTAATTTTCATGAAAAATAGGACCAATTCCTTAATGAGTGGACATTATAAAGATTAAAACTCAAATGAGTAAAAAAATATAAGGACTAACACCTTAATAATAAGGACCAAAATCCAAATGAATGAAAATACATGAACTAATTTAAAAAAAAAATTATAAGAACTAAAATTTAAAAGAATGAAACTACAGGAACTAAAATCTTATTTAAACTAATAAAGATAAGTATTTAATAACTTGAAAATACAAAAAGTATTTAATACTTTTTTTCTTTAAGTAATTAAGATATATATGTATTTGAATTAGTTTATTTTGTATTAAAATAACTTATAATTTAAAATTATGAGAAAGATTTTTATTTAAAAAATAAGCAATTATTTTTTCAAAAGTAATCTAATCTAAACATGTTTATAATTTAATAAAAAAGTAATAAATATTATTTTTTATTTCTTAACATGACGCTAACAAAACCCAACTGTTATCTGGTCCACGTCCATGCAATGTTTACTTCATATCTTCGTTTGATTTTTCCAGTTTCTAGGATCATTATCTATCTTGGAATCTTCTTTGTAAAATTCATTAATTTTACATAATGTTGTTCAATGAGAAACATAAGAAATATTTATATTTTGACAATATTTATTTATTTTTAATCTCTAGATATTTAAATTCACTTTAAATAACATTGTTTGGATATCTTAGGCGTTTACTAAGAGATTAATTTTTTATCTATTAGATAGAAGATATTATGAGAAAAAAAAGTAAAAATTTATGGTTAGTAAATATTATTTTAAATTTCAAATTCTTTCTTTCATTAACTTTTTAAAATAAAAAATATAAATTTGATTGATAGACTCATTAGTATTACTATGTGTGCAAAGATAGTGCCTTTAGTGTATTTTATTATTTTTTTGTTAAACATGTTTGAAGGTTTATATTAAAATAATTTTTTAGCATGCAGAAAAAAAAGTTAAGTATTTGTTTGAAAATTATATATTTTATTAAATGTGTTGATTAGAGTGGAAGGAGCTTGAGTTTCTTAAACATGTAATTTTGAGTTCAATTATGAGATTCATGTATATAAAAATAATACTATTAGAAGGAGTCTTTACTTAGACACTGATTGTAGCATGAGAGATTAGTCTCTCACTTATCAGGTGATGAGATATTCTAAGAAATTAAAACATATATTTTAAATTATTTTTGCAATCTTTGAGTTTATCTTTGACTTGCATTGCATAAAAGAATAAAAGTAAATCTGACAAGTATTATTTTTATTTTTTTTGTATATAGCACTTTCTTAGTTTTAGTAAGATGTTTGGTTTATAGTTTAAACATCTCAAATTCTAGTTTGAGATCTGCAAACTGAGTTTTAGGAAGACTAGACATTTTTTTTGCCCAAGCAAACGAGGTGGTTTTTATGGTGGATCCTTTAGCATTGGGTCCATCCATGCATTCCTAAAAAAATCTGTAGTAACAAGTATTGTGTATTTACAAAACGGTCCTTTGATTTATTTGCACTCTAGTCTAACAATAAACACTTTTTTTTAGTCCTTTACAACTTTCTCTCTCCTTTGTCTTCCTTTCTTGTCTAGATTTGGACCTACGGCGAATAGTTTCTACGAGAATTTCAGCCGGCTGACTACACTAACCTTACAAACCCGTGCATGCCTCCAAACCATGTGATCTCCACTCCATGACATTGTTCTCGCCATCCACGAGCCTCCAGAACCAACAACATCACCCCTCTTTGACCTACCACAACTAAGATGCCTCACTGCTGACGCCACACCAGACGACCATTGCCCAGATCTGCTATGACTACGAATCCCTACACGCACTAGATTTGCGTCGTCCCAAAATCCTGTGCATGGCCTCAGACAAGAACCACGAGCAACATTGCCACCCGTTGTCGCCCAAGTGCGCAACCACCCCCACAAAGCCTGCAGACATCATCCACTGCTGTCGAGGTGCCCGACCACTAGAAAAAAACTTTCACAGGAAATTTTCACAGAAGAAGCAAGGTCGAGCGAACCCCTACATGCACAAGTGTGGGGGTTAGAGGGATCGATCTGCAGCTACCAAGGTCGAGCGAACCCCTACTTGTCATCCTTTGTCATTCCCAGATCTGCAGCCACCCACATCAAACTGCCGGTCATCAAGCCACCAAGGTCCTCGTCGTCCTTCGCATAGGTATTAGGATTAGAGGGATCGATATGTAAATATAAATTTCCCCTGATTACCTTCTAATCAGGTTGTAGGTTACTCATCCCAACCATCCATCTATTTTTTTATTGATCCATGGCTTATAATTGAAAGTTCATCAATGAACCCAAACTTACAAGGTCCATATAATACATAGTCAGCAAATAGGTCCAATACTCAAAATAGTGTGGGGTATGCTAAGGCAGTGGAGACGAAGACGTTATCGTACACCCACCATACGCATATACCAAGTGGGTTTACCTACTATAATTGGTTATCCATTTTTTTAAAATTGTGTTATAATTACTTTTTAAATCTAAAATTATTGTCTGTTAACTTGAGTGTGTGTATAAATATTAACAATTGAAATCTATAGAATTTTCTCTATGTACATGTAAGTATTTGCGGCTAAAAAAAAAAAGAGGAGGAGTGATTTGAGTTTCCTATGTGTGGAGGAGTGATTTGAGTTTCCTATGTGTGGGCTTAGTGTGTGTATAAATATTATTAATTGAAATCTATATGGTTTCTATAAAGTATAGTTATTTATGACAATAAATAAATAAATAAAATGTGACTTGTACTTTAAGTTACAAATTATCAATATTAACTGTTGATTTGATTTTATGCCAAATCAATAATTTTTAAAGCTTGATGTATGTATGTTAAATGTTTCCAGTGGAGACAAGTGTAGTGTTCTTCCCATTACATCTGGTTCTTTTTTTTTTTTTGCTTAATTATCTTTTTAGTTCTTTTAAATATAGTCATTTTTTGTTTTGGTCTTTCTAAAAATTTTGACCTCATTTTATTCTCTTTAATTTTTGTGACAGGTGAAGTTAGTCGTTAAAATGAGAGTATGACACTAATTTCACCTGTCTCGAAATTTAAAGGGACCAAAATAAAATCACAATTTTTAAAGGGACCAAAACAAAAAAATTACTATATTTGGAGGGACTAAAAAAATAATTAAAACTTTTTTTTAATATATACCTTTATGAGAAGAGTCAATGGTCTATAAAAAGTGTTACTGGAGCTTTTAAAAAAAATGATAATCCTCCCAAATTTAATCAAAATTGAATGTAAGGGACAATTTGATAATTCTCAAAATTGGTTCAGAAATAATTTTTTTATGAGTCTCACATTGAATATATACCTTCATGAGAAGGTCAATGGTCTATAAAAAATGTCACTGGAGCTTTTAAAAAAAAATGATAATCCTCCCAAATTTAATCAAAACTGAATGTAAGGGACAATTTGATAATTCTCAAAATTGGTTCAAAAATGTTTAAAATAATTTGATCATATAAATTAAGGTTATTTCATAGCTGGTTTTAATTTATTCTTAATTTGGTTAAAATTTGTCTTAAACTAGTTTTTAAATCATAGAAGTTTAAATTTTCTTTTTTTGTTGTGTAACCAAGTTTAAAATTTAAATATTAAGATAGAAACAAATTATAAGAGAAATAGAGAATAAATAGGAGGAGAGGGATTCCACAAAATAATTAGATTAGGAAAAAAAACCAACTCAACACCAACTTTGAGTTGGTTTTCTTAAGAACTAGTTTTACCTCAATTCAATTTAGATATGAACTAATTTTTTTAAAATGTTTTGATAACCAGACAAACATTCATCTAAAACCCAACTCTTTTGTACTTATATATATGATTTTTGAATGTTTCTAAACACTCCCTAAGTCTTACAACCAATGCTGGGCAAAAATAAATTCGAGTTTTAGGAAGACTAGACTTATCTCCTTTGATTAATAGATATCAAGCTATTCGGGAGAATTAATGACAAGTACTATTAAGAAATGATATTTAATTTAAAGAAACAAAAAACGTTGAAATTATTAAGACGAACTATTCTAATTTTTATTAAAGAGAATACAAACTTGCATTGGCCCAAGTAGTAATATGCTTGAACACCTTAAGTATGTGATTAGGGGTTCAATTCTTGATTCATGTGTATAGAGAAAAACACAATTGAGAGCAGTCACCTTCTTTGAAGCCAACAATACTGTGGCCGACAAATTAATCCTTCTCCTTTCCGGCAGAATAGTAATCATTCGCAAATTTCTTTTTTATATAACTTAATTTGAAACTGTTAGTTATCCAATACCACTTAATAAAAGACAATAGTCATTTGTAAATTTCTTCTTATTTTCATATATTTTATATATTAAACTTTATTTGAAACGTTAGCTACTCAGTAACAACAAATAACTATTTAAAAAGAAGTAGTAATCATTCACAACTTTCTTACATATAAAATTTAATTTGAAGATATTTATCACTCAGTGACAACAAATAACCATCAATAAAAAGCAATAGTCATTTGCAAAATTTCTTCCTAATTTTATGTATTTTTATATATTGAATTTCGTTTGAAACGTTAACAACTCAGTAACAACAAATAATCACTCGATAAGAAGTAGTAGTTATTTACAAATTTCTTTTATATAAAGCTTAATTTGAAACTGTTAGTCATTTAGTGACAACTAATGACAACTTAATAAAATATAATAACCATTCGTAATTTTTTTTCTAATTTCATGTATTTTATATATTAAATTTTATTTGAAACGGTAATCACTCAGTAACAAGAAATGATAACTCAATAAGAAGTAGTAGTCATTCACAATTTTGTCATATAGAATTTAATTTGAAACTGTTAGCCACTCAGTAACAACTAATGATTACTTAATAAAAAATAACTAATAATCACTCATTAAGAGTATTATTATCTATTATGTAAAATTAAATAATTTTTTTCTCTAATTAAATTTTAAATAATCCTTCTTAATAATTTTAATGTTATTTAACATCAATTTTCCCAAGCTAGTTTTATACGAAATTTGATTCCTGGACGTATGCCACTCAACTCTGCCACCTTGATGCATTCTACACCATGTCAAAGTCAACTCTTAATTAGCATTTCAATTATAGTTCAAAGAAACTTCTGAGCAAAAATTGTAGTGAACAAAAAACTTAGAGCCAATATACCATATTTATGAGCGAGGGCTGAGAGTCGCATCTGACCCCATATTATTCATGGCAAATTTCAGTTTCTTTGTTGGACAGATCGTACAGGAAACTATAAGATTACATAGTCTCAAGAATTATAGCCCCAGAAATATAATATATATAAAAAAAAGTGGGCTCTATGTAAAATACTCCTATAACTATAAGGCTAAAATAAATACATATAAGCAAATTTGCTTCATGCAAGACTAGTACGGCAAAAAAACCCCATAGTTCTACATGATTCTATTTCTGAAACCTTGTAAGCTTGCTCATGGTTATCATGCCAAATGGCACGGACAGACAAGCCTGCGTAGTAGCCGATAGTTCTTGTGCCACAGCACGCATCATGGGTCTGGACTCTGGAGCTGCATGCGTGCATGCCAAAGCTATGGTCACTATGAACACTACTGCTGCAGCTAATTGGCCCGTTGGAGGTGGAAGCCGTTGGTCTAACACATCCTTCAGAAGCACCTGTGGATCCTCCATTGATGACAAAGGCTTGTTTGAAGACATGGTAGTCAAGAGTTCTCCAGGGTGTTTTCCCATCATTATTTCTAATGTCACCACTCCAAAACTATACACGTCACACTTGTCAGTGACCCTCATAGTTTGTGCTAGCTCTGCAAATTTCAAATTTTGTTAGTGACCCTTTGATGTGTATGACAAGATTATATTTGGGTTACATTGAAATTGAAATTGGTTGTGTGGTTAGAGTATGTACCTGGAGCCATGTAGCCATAGGAACCTGCCACTGAGGTCCAGCTTGAAGTGTTGGAGCTTAGCAGCTTTGCTGTGCCAAAATCTGCAAGACGGGGTTCAAAGTCTGAGTCCAATAGTATGTTATTCAATTTTACATCTCGGTGCACAACTGGTGGGGAGCAATCAGTGTGCAGGTAGGCAATTGCATGTGCTATTCCCTGCACAATTTTCACCCTTGTAGCCCAACTTAGCTCCAATTTTCCTTCCTCTCCATACAGCACTTTTCCCAAACTTCCTCTGTCTACATATTCATAAACCAAGAACATTTGTTTCCTCCTGGAACAAAACCCATAAAGCCTTATTATATTGCGGTGCTTTACTCCTGTAAGTGTTCTTATCTCATTCAGAAAACTCTGGCGGTTCACTGCTGGAATGTCATCAGAGTCTGAGATATTCAGCCTTTTAACAGCAACAACTTGACCTGTAGATAATTGAGCTCTATAAACACTTCCAAATCCTCCTTTTCCAATGCAGTACTTGTCATTGAAGTTATCGGTGACCTTAACAAGTTCAGGAAATGTGAATTTTCCATCTCTTCCCCATACCGCGCAAATAGATTGATCATTATTTTGAGTGCTTTTGGACTCTTCATCAACGAGTTTGGCTTGCCGTCGGAATATTAGGATTCCAACACCAATAAAAAAAAGTACCCCACAAACTGGTATAATAATACCAAGAAGAACCTTTTTGTTAACTCCTCCTGATTTGTCTGGGGAAGAAGATATTGTGGGGCAAGGCGTTAATCCTTTTACCTCACCACACAAACCTGAGTTTCCAACATAAGCTTCAGCAGTTGCTGTTTGGAAAATACCACCAGTTGGGATTGAACCAGTCAAGTTGTTGTAAGAAAAATCAACAGATTGAAGGCTGAGCATACTTGAAAAGGATTTTGGGATGGTTCCTGACAGATGGTTGAATGAGACATTGAGAATCTCCAAAGATGCAAGCTTGTCAAGGTTTTGAGGAATTGCCCCAGAAAAAGAGTTGCTGCTGAGGTCTAAGAAGTATTGGAGTGAGAACAGATTGCCAAGTTCATATGGTATCTCCCCGGATAAATTGTTATGGCTTAAATTCAGGCTCAGTAAGCGATTACAATTACTGAGCTCTTTAGGAATGCTTCCACTGAAGTTGTTATCTGATAAATCAAGATAATTAAGCTGAGCCAATCTGCCAAAATTCTCTGGGATTTCCCCTGACAAATGGTTCCTGCTCAAGTTGAACATGAAGAGCAGGCTTAGACTTCCCATTTCAGGTGGGATATTGCCAGTGAATTCATTGGAGTGCAGGCTTAGATATTGTAATCGACTCAACTTACTCAGCTGAGATGGAATTTTTCCAGAAAGTTTATTTCTGTCCATTTCCATCCTGGTTAAGTTGACACATTCACCCCACTCAGGGGAGAGCTCACCAACAAGCTGATTTCCACTAAGTGAGATAAAACCAAGATTTGGGAGAACCCCAAAGGCTTCTGTGATGTTTCCAGTGAATTGGTTTTCATCAAGCCGAACTCTAGTTAGTGTTGAACAATTTCTCAAGGACTTTGGCAATGGCCCCGAAAAGCTGTTGTTATTGACAGCCAAAATAGCTAGGTTGAAACCACTGCACAAGTCAGAAGGCAGTACTCCTGAGAAGCTGTTGTTTGAAAGGTAGACACGAGACAAAGAAGGACTATGCTTTCCAAAATCTCTGGGAATGCTGCCCGAGAAGTTATTGCTGAACACCGAAAAATGCGTTAAAGCAGTTAGTTGAGTAATGGTCTCTGGCAACTCTCCATGTAACTTATTATTGTCGACATCAAATTCTTGCAGTGAGGTTAAGTTTCCAATATCCATGGGAATGGTTCCAGAGAACTCATTGAAGAAAAGATTTATGACTGTAATGTTTGTAAGATTCCAAATGGTTGGAGGAATTGGACCAGAGAATTGGTTTTCTGAAAGGTCTAACTTAATCATTTCCTTCAGATTTCCAATCTCTGTAGGAATGGGACCAGAGAAGGCATTATTATACAAAAAGAGGAAATTGATTTTTGTCAACAGGCCAATCTCTGGAGGAACCTCTCCCGTTAATTTATTGTTTTGGACTTGCAGAGAGATCAACCCAGTCCAGTTAGAGATCAGTGAAGCAGAAATTTGACCAGAAAAGGAATTTTCTGATAAGCCCAAGTCTGATATTTTGGTCAGATTAGATAACGAGAAAGGCAAGTGACCAGTCAGATTATTTGCTGCTAAACTCAGGAAGGCTAGATTTGTGCAAAGGCCAAGCTCAGAAGGGATTGTAGAGTTCAAAAAATTACTTCTGAGATCAAGATACCTTAGCTCCCTGAGTTGGCCTAAGGAGGAAGGAATTTCCCCATGGGCTGAAACATTATTCAATTCAAGAAATTGAATTCCAGATATCGATCCTATTTCTGTGGGAATAGGGCCATTAAACTGGTTATTACCTATACGAAGTTCTTTGAGATTAGAAAGCTTGGACAAGTTGGATGACAGTTGTCCTTCTAGCCCACAGTTGGTGAGGTTGAGGTATTCAAGCTTTCCCAAATTGGTATACATGGATTCTGGTATTGTGCTATTCAAAAAGTTTTGAGAGAGGTCAAGGTATGTCAAGTTTTGGCACTCCAGTATGAAACTTGGGAATTCAGAAGTGAATTCATTGAGATCCAGACCAAGGTAAGTTAAGGAAGGCATGCCTGAATATTGGGACCAGTCAAGAGGAGATATAAAGTTGTTTAATCCAAGGTCAAGGTACCATACCTTAGGGAGATTTGTGAGCTGATAGGGAATGGTACCGTTGAGATTGTTGAAGTATAAACTCAGATATTGAAGTTCCTTTAGCTGGCCTAGCTCAGAAGGCAGTGTGTCTCCAAATAAGTTGTGTCCCAAGTCCAAGAAAGTGAGCTTGGAGAGGCTGCCAATTGCAGATGGTATTGACCCACCAAAACGGTTTCCATTGAGGTTGAGGCTGGTAAGGTTGGGGAGGGAAGCAAAGTCCAAGCCACTAAGCGTCCCAGTGAGATTGGCACCAGAGAAGTTTATCTCTGAGACAGTTGTATTAGTGTTATCACAAACAATGGCACCCCAGCTGCAAAGGTTGCCAAGATTGTTGAGGGACCATGAGTTGAGAGAAAGAGTAAGAGGAGGGGATAGACTGTTTTTCCATTTGACAAGGGCTTCTGCTTCTGTTCTTGGTGATGCTGTGATTTTCAATGGAAGCAAAGATATCAGGAGTATATGAAAGAGAAGAGCATGAACCTTTTGAGAAGATGTCATGTCTCACCTAGCTTGTTAAAAGATTTGCATTCGTGTTAATGCTTTACACTCTTATATATAAAAAAAATCGATTTCAGTTATGATTTAGTTGTTAAAAGGATAGGATCTTCTCCTGTTCTAACAGAAAACATGATGAAATTTTGTTTCATATTTCATTATTTATTTTGATAAATAATTTAAATTAAAAATTTAAAAAAATTGAATGATGAGATATAAAATGGAATCTCATTATATTCTTATTAGAACGAGAGAAGATCCTGCTTTGTTGTCAAACATATTCTGACATCTAGAATCCAACTTGGAATTACTTAAGCCATTTTATGTTCATAAAAGGCACAGATCGACTTAATGTGAAGACGAGGAAAGCAAAGCTATATGGTGTGGTCCATATTATGTGGTTTGTGATGTGATTGATTGATCGTAATTGTATTCCTTATTTTTTAACAAAGAAATGCAAACTGGATAGTCTTTCTTAACCTTCATTTGTTTGGTTGACTTTGTCGTTTTAGTGTTATTTTAACAAGCGCAATATGAATTTTATTTTTAAAATTTTTATCTACGGTCCAAATAATGTATTCAGATCTTTCACATGTTTCATTCCATAACAAATGATAGTGTTTAGCAATTTAGCTGCAGTTGCAATGAAGCTTCTAAATATATTGACCATTTGAATCTCAAAAAAATTCTAAATTAGTAAGTAGTTATTTGGTCCAAGTTCATGTCATGTTTACTTCAAAGATCATTGCCTATCTTGGGATCTTCTCCGTAAAATTCACTTTTACATACTGTTCAATGAGAAAGATTACAAATTGATGGGCGCATAAGAGACATAGTTTTATGGTATGAAAAGTTGATCTAGTATGCCCTAATTCACTCTTTTATTTATTTGTTGTCTAAGTATCTTGCAAATATAAACATAGATTGAGATTTAAAGTGTTTTAGTCTGTAATTGAGAATAGTTGATCGAAAGGAATAAAAATCTTTATTATTTTAATGTATTTTTTTTGTAGGAAAGCATCCAAGGAGAGAAGAAGTGAATTTTTGAAAACAAAGCAAAGGAGTTCATTCTGTTCACTCAACGCCTAAGCGCTATCTCCTAAGCGCCTAGGCGCCCTAACCCATAATGGAGGATGATCTCTGGAAGGTCAATGCTCAGGCGCTACACACATAGCGCCTAGGCGCTCTGATCAAAAACTTAAAATGTGTTATGCTTACTCAGCGCCTAGGTGCTCCATAATTAGCGCTTAGGCGCCTATATTAGAATAAAAGGCTGCGTATTTTAACCTAAAAGAGGAATCAACCGTTAGAACGTGACAGAGAAGGACAAATCAGCCTTGAGGAGAAAGAAAATAACTTTTCACCAAACAGAAGAAAGAGAATCTCTCTAAATCATCAAAGATGACTAAGGTGTTCTCTTTTCTTCTTGTTGTTTCCTTTATTTGTAACATGTATTGCTGATTTTCTCTGGTTAGGGTGATGGATCTTTCACAACTTATGATGTAATGATCTTTTGATATTAATTCAAGTCTTTCTTTCATGGTTTAGCAATTGAACCTGTTTTATTCTCTTGATTTGCATGTGGAGTAGCTAATCACATATATTTTTATATGAAGAATTCATACGAAATTGGAAGATGAAGTATGGATTAAGCTTCTTGCTCTAATTGCCATGCTTTTTGGGATTTCTAGGAATAGAATTTCATGAGTTTGTGATTTTAGGAAATCCAATTGACGTTAAATCTTTATTCTTACATATTTTAATTAAGGGATTAATTGATGTTTGTGGGTTTAAGAGGGGTTTAAATTTTAAGGAATTGAATATAAACTAATTTTCAGGATTTAATCGTAAACCAAAATGAATGAAGGATTTGAACTAATTGAATTGTTATTACTCATAGGGAGATTAAGTGAAATCAAACCCTAACTGCTTTTATCTTTTTGACAATCTCATTGTGACAATTATTGCGATTTTATTTCTTGCAAGTAGATTTCATTCAATTTACACTTATTGTTTGGAAGAAACTTTTTCAAAATTTGATCATAACCTAGTAATGGAATTGGTAAAGAAATTTATGTTAATATCAACCCTCGTGGACACGATATTTATTCTCTATATTACTTATACGAACCAGTCTATTTGCTGGTACGTTACCAAGTTTTTGGCGCTGTTGTCGGGGATTGAAATTTTAATCACAATTGAGAGTAACTGATTAAATTATCGTGGTTATATTTTATTTTGCTTGTTTGTTTGATTGAGTTTAAATTGACTACAATACTCATTAGTTGACTGTTGTGATTTATGCGAGATATGGTAGATCCGAGCTCGCTACTGTTCGACCCTGAAATTGAGAAGGCTGTAAGAAAGAATAGAAAGATAGCAAGAGCTCAGCAAAATAATCCTCCACAAGCTACCGTGAGTACAATTATAGAGGAGAACAACAATAACTAGCAGCCTCGAAGAACTTATGGGGATTATATAATACCAAGTCCCGATAATTGTACCACAAGTATAGTCAGACTGAATTTGTAAGCAAATAACTTCGAGATAAAACCTGCTCTCTTGCATTTGGTGCAATAATATCAGTTTAAGGGAGGACCACTTGATGACCCCAATGTGCATATTGTTAATTTCTTGCAACTATGTGATACAATAAAGATCCATGGTGCAAGTGAAAATGCCATTAGGCTAAGGTTGTTCCATTTCTCATTACGGGACAAGGCAAATAGTTGGCTCCAATCTCAACCATAAGGGAGCATAACCACATGGGATGATTTGGTATCGAAATTCTTGACAAGATACTTCCCTCCATCAAAATCCGTTAAACTGAGGAGTGAGATTAAAAATTTCACTCAACAAGATGGAGAATCGCTCTATGACGCATGGGAACGATATAAGGACTTGCTAAGAAGATGCCTTCATCATGCCTTACCCGATTGGTTGTAAATTTAGACTTTTGGCAACAGACTGACCTTTTCAACGAGGGCAATGGTAGATGCAGCCACTGGTGGTTCATTGAATAATAAGATAGTTGAAGAAGCTCAACAACTGATTGAGGTCATGGACATGAACAATTACCAAACAGGTAATGATCGATCAATGGGTAAGAAAGGAGTACTTGAGCTTGACACACTTAATGCAATTTTAGCACAAAACAAGCTTGTCTCTCAGCAGCTCACCAGTATCACTCAGAAGCTAGGTAATGTTCAAGTTAGTGCATCGATAAGTACTTCTTCTCCTAATCCTCCTTTAATGTGTGGTTTTTTGTGGTGCTAACCATCTTAATGGAGAATGTGAAGGTCCACAAGGACACTAATCAATTTCACAGGAGCATGTTAACTTTATGGGAAATGCACAAAGGAATCAACATAACTCATACTACAACATATACAATCATGGTTGGAGGAATCACCTAAATTTTGCATGGAACAACCAAGATGGACAAAGAACTCAACAGCCTCATTACCAACCACCTCAAGTTCCATCTACTCAGGACAAACCAGCACCCTTGGAGGTCGCCCTAGAAAAGCTTACACAATAAACGTCTTCTTTTGTGCAACAAACGATGAATTTCATAACGGAAACAAGAGCAAATTTCAAGAATCAAGAGTCAAGTATTTGAAACTTGGAAGCACAAATTGGACAACTCTCAAGGCAATTATCTGAAAGGCCACCTACCAGCTTACCTAGTGACACAGTGACAAATCCAAAAAAGCACTGCAAAGCCATCACTTTGAGGAGTGGTAAGGTGGTAGAAGGGAGTAATACGGATGTAAGAGAAGAGGTGGTGATAGAAGGCCAAGAAGACAAGCAAGACATTAAGGTAGAAGAAGAAATCAAGCAAAAGGGCAGTAGAGATATAGAAAAAAAGGGAAGAATCAAGTTGAAAAATATGATCTTACCACCAATTCATACTTCAAGATTCCAGATCCTCGAAGATTGAAGAAGCAAGAGAAAGAGAAGCAGTTTGAGAGATTTTTGGACATTTTTAATAGGCTCCAAATTAACATACCTTTTGCAGAAGCCTTAGAGCAAATGCCAACATATGTCAAGTTCATGAAGGAGCTTCTCTCCAACAAAAGAAAACTCAAGCATGATGAAAATGTTATGTTAACTGAAGAGTGTAGCGCTATACTTCAAAGGAAGCTCCTTCCAAAATTGAAAGATTGGGGCAGCTTCACCATTCCTTGTCATATAGGGAACTTAATGATTGGGAAAGCTTTGTGCGACTTAGGGGCGAGTATCAATTTGATGTCTCTTTCTATTTTTAACAAGCTAGACATTGGGCAAGTAAAGCCAACTATGATTTCATTGCAATTAGCCGACAGATCAATCAAACATCCGTATGGAGTGGTTGAAGATGTACTTATTAAAGTTGATAAATTCATATTTCCCGCAGATTTTGTGGTGCTTAATATGGAGGAAGATGTGGACATTCCATTAATCCTTGGAAGACCATTCTTAGCTACGGGGATAGCTCTCATTGATGTCCAGCAAGGTAAACTTATGTTAAGGGTGCATGACGAGAAAGTTACCTTCAATGTTTTTGAATCCATAAAACATCCATCAGAAAAAGTAAGTTGCATGAGAATATATATTATTGAAGCTTTGACGTTAGAAACCTTCAACATAAACACTTCATATGATCCCTTAGCTACAATAATCTCCAATGATGAGACCATAGAAGAGGAAGAGCTAGATGAAGAAAGGCAAGAGCTGGTGAGGTTGCTCAAAGCACAACTTTTCCTTGACTAAAAAGAGCAACCAAAAACAAAGGATTTGAGAAGGGAAGAGAAAGAAATGCTAGTTAAGATAGAATTGAAGCCCTTCCCCTCTCACCTTAAGTATGCATTCCTTGATGAAAGGGACACGTGTCCGGTCATTATTAATAATGAATTGAACAAGGTAGAGGAAGAAAAACTACTTAGAGTTCTACGGGAACATAAGATGGTTATAGGATGAAGCATTTCAGATTTGAAAGGTATTAGTCCATCATTTTGCATGCACAAAATCCTCATGGAAGGAAATTTCAAGCCAGTTGTGCAACCTCAAAGACAACTGAATCTAACTATAAAGGAGGTTATTCAAAAAGAAGTGATGAAATTGCTAAATGCCGGCATTATTTATCATATTTCAGATAGCGCTTGGGTGAGGCTGGTATAGGTGGTCCCAAAGAAAGGAGGAATCACAATTATGAAAAATCAAAATAATGAATTGATTCCTACAAGAACAATTACGAGATGGAGAATGAGCATTAACTATTGCCGATTGAATAATGTCACCTATAAGGATCACTTCTCACTCTCATTCATGGATCAAATGCTTAAAAGGCTTGCTAGACATGTTTACTATTGCTTTCTGGATGGATACTTAGGCTATAATCAAATCTCAATTGATCCAGAGGACCAACATAAGTCAGCTTTTACTTGCCCTTATTGAGTTTTCGCATATCGAAGGATGCCATTCAGATTGTGCAATGCACCGGCAACATTTCAAAGGTGCACATTTTTCATATTTTTTGATATGATTGAAAAATTCATAGAGGTATTTATGGATGATTTTTCTGCATTTGGTTCATCTTTTGATACATGTCTAAATAACCTTGCTTTGGTGCTTCAGAGATGTCAAGAGACTAACCTTGTTCTAAACTGGGATAAATGTCACTTTATGATAAGAGAATGTATAGTAATGGTATAGAGGTGGATCGGGTAAAGATTTCAGTAATTGAGAATTTACCTCCACCAACGAATGTAAAAGGGGTGAGAAGTTTTTTGGGTCATGCCGGGTTTTATCAAATGTTCATAAAAAAAATTTCAAAAATCTCAAAACCTTTATACAATTTGTTGGAAAAGGAAGCAATGTTTAATTTTGATGAAAACTGTTTGCATGCCTTTAATCTCTTGAAAATGAAATTAGTGTATGCATCTGTCATTGTTGGACCTGATTAGAGTGCATCATTTGAGTTTATGTGTGATACAAGTGACTATGTTGTAGGTGCAATCTTAGGCCAAAGAAGAAATAAGATTTTTCATGTAATTTATTATGCCAGTCGTGTCCTTAATAGTGCACAACTTAATTCTGCGACCACTGAAAAAGAATTACTTGTTATTGTCTTTGCTTTTGATAAATTTTGTTCTTATTTGATAGGTTCGAAAGTTATTGTGTACACAGATTATGCAACATTGAAGTATCTTTTAGCCAAGCAAGAAGCGAAGCCGAGGCTCATCAGATGGATCTTGCTACTACAAGAATTTGACATTAAGATAAAAGACAAGAAAGGTATAAAGAATGTCATAGTTGACCATCTTTCTATATTGCAGCTTGAAAGAGAACAAGACAAGCCACAAGTTCCTATTAGGGAAGAGTTTCCAGATGAACAACTCATGAGTATCCAAGGACTGCCATGGTTTGCAGACATGACAAATTATAAAGATGGAAACATGATCCCGAAATACTTTTCGTGGCAACAAAAGAAGAAGTTCCTTCATGAGGCTCAATTTTATATTTGGGATGAGTCGTATCTGTTCAAAAGATGCACATATGGCATACTTCGGCGATGCATTCCCGAGGAAGAGTTTGACAGTGCATTGTGGCATTGTCATGGTTCAAATTATGGAGGTCATTATAAGAGGGAGAAGATAGCCTCAAATGTGCTACAAAGTGACATTTATAGGGCAATTAGTCTTGCTCTACAATTCCAAGCTGAAACTGTTCCCTCACAAATTGAAATTGAGGTGGTCAGGACCATTCATGGTTGAGAAAGTCTATCCATTCGGAGTAGAAGTTTCAGAGCCAAAGTTTGGGAGGAGATTTAAGGTGAATGGCCAAATGTTGATGCGGTATTTTGGAGAAGAGTTGGACCGATGCAAAGTGTTCATCAACTTGAAAGATCCATAAGCTGTTGCAGCATGTCAGGCTCAGGATGTTAAACAAGCGCTCTTGGGAGGCAACCCAAGCTTGGTTTTGTATTCTTTTTGTTCTTGTTATATATTTCTTTTTCTTATTCATTTTTTATTACTTATTGCTTGCTAGATTGATTTAGATTGAAAAGCAAGTGAATGAGGGCTTGATTTAAGTGTTTTTAAAGGGAACTCTGAGAAGAAGACAGGTTTTTAGCAATATCAGCACTGCCATTTCAGCGCCTAGGCGCTGTATATAGAGCGCCTAGGCGCCAAAGACACCTAGGTTTAAGAGTATTTCTATTATCTCTGTGCCTAGGTGATCACCAACAATGTATCATCATAGGCATCAAGAAAACAATTATACAATAAGCTCAAAATGGGCAACTAGTGGATGAAAGTGTAACAAATTCAGAAGGCCAGAAAAATACCTAAGATGCCTTAATCACATTCAAGCATGCAAACCAAGGTTTCGCCTCAAAATGGTTTCAAATCAAGTTCTAGAGCACAAAATCAATGAGGAATGACCACTCAACACAAAGAATGGGATGAAAAATCATATAGTGAATAAATCCCATACAAGCTCAAAACTCACTTTTAGAGGTTCAAAAATCAATTAGAAACACAAATTCAGAGAACATATGCTAATTATCAACTATCAAGAAATCACCTCCACTATCAATTAAAGACAATGCCTATTGTCTACCACAAGAATCAATAAATTGGGTTCCAAATCAATTATCATCTCAAAATCCCCAAAAGAGAGGGGGACAAGGTTCAACCAAAAAGCAGAAATATAAGATAGTGTGAAAATGCAATGCAAAATGAGATATGGGAATGCATGATAATGAAGATAAAAATAAAAATGAAAAATAAATACCCCAAAGCTTAGACCTTACATTGTCCCTAATGTAAAAATATAAAACTATGGAAGGAATAAATGAAAAGAACTCACTCATGGGTGGAAAAAGGAGACGTGTAGCCATGAACTCGAACATCCTGGTCTAAAACTCCATTTTTTTTTTGTGGCCGACAGCTATATACATCCCCCTACAAAGGCTCCGAACTCAGGGAGGCACCAAAGCCGACTCAACAATAGCTAACTAAGAAACAAAAATAAAAAAGTGTTAATCAATAAAAATAAGAAAATAAAGAAAAAGAGATAGAATGTTGGGTTGCCTCCCAAGAAGCGCTAAGTTATAGTCATTAGCTTGACCGTGACTTTGTTCTATACTCGGGTGATGTCAATAGAGTGGTACTCGGTCCCACTCCATCTTCATAGTGTTGCACTCTCTCGGCCGTTTATTAGAAATGTCTTCGGCCTTCTATCTTCACCTCAAGCACACCATAGGATAAGACTCGAACAATCTCATATGATCCACCATTTCGACCACAACTTACCCGACATAAACGTAGAAGCGAGTTATCAACAAGAACTTTATCCCCTGGTTTAAATTCACGCTTCTTGACACATTTGTCATCCCGCTTTTTGGTCCTTTCTTGCAGGGCTTGACCTTCTCGAACTTGGAAGCAACCTTGGGCAAGGTCTCCTCTAATTCAAATGAGTCACAGATTCTGCATATCTGAAAGTACAACTCGTCCACATCATCAGTAGCATCTATGCGATTACATGAATTAGAGAAATTAAGATTTTTTCAGAATTGAAAACATTAAAAACTACTTCCTCATTATTCAATCGCAAAGTCAATTTCCCTTCGTGGACATCAATAATTGCCCTTCCAGTGGCGAGGAATGGTCGCCCAAGTATGAGCGGCATTTTAGCATCTTCTTCCATGTCAAGCACAACAAAATTAACAGGTATAAAAAAACTTACCCACTCTGATAGGAACATCCTCCAAGATGCCTACGGGGTACTTGACGGACCGATCCGCCAACTGAAGTGAAATAGTTGTGGGTTTCAGCTCACCCACCTCCAACTTCTTGTACACAGAAAGGGGCATAAGACTGACACTAGCCCCCAAGTCACACAGAGGTTTATCAAAATTTGTGTCACCAATCAAGCAAGGAATAGAGAAGCTACCTGGATCTTTTAGCTTAGGAGGCAATTTATTTTGAATTAAAGCACTACACTCCTCAGTTAAAGCTACGGTCTCATATTCATCAAGCTTTCTCTTATTAGACAAAATGTCCTTAAGAAACTTAGCATAGGTAGGCATTTGTTTCAACGCCTCAGTGAAGGGTACATTAATGTACAATTTCTTAAGGACCTCTAGGAACTTCCCAAATTGCATATCTAGCTTGGCCTTAGCCAATCTTTGAGGGAATGGCACAGGGGGTTGGTATGGTTCAGGGGGTACATACTTAGACACCTTTTCATTAATTTTCTCTTCCTCTAAGGGTTGTGTCTTAGTGTCTTTTTCCTCATTCCCCTCATCTTTGTCACTCACCTCCTTACCCTTGGGATCCTCTAATGTCTTACCACTTCTCAAACTAACTGCCATGCAGTGTTCATTACCTGGATTCATTTCAGGCTGACCAGGAAATTTACCTTGTTGCCTATGTGAAGTGCCTGCAAGTTGGGCAATCTGAGTTTCTAACAATTTATTATGAATGGCCAAATTTTCAACTTTAGATGACAACTCTCTAATGGCCTCAAATCCACAACTTGCCCATGTTGCCTAAACTCCTCATTTTGCTTAGCTTGACTCTCAACAAAATTCTCAAGAAGAGACTCAAGTTTAGAGTTTTGTACCTGTTAGAGTCCAGAAGAGGGTTTAGCACTACCTTGCACTGCTTGGTGTTGACTATTCCGGTAGGAGAAGTTGGGATGTGACTTCCAACCGGGATTGTAAGTTTGAGAATATGGATCATTCCTCCCCTTTTGGTTGAAGTCATGGAAATTGTGGCATGATTCCACTTGCTCCACCGGTGCACCTTGTGAGAGCCAATTCCAACTTGGCATTCAACACCTATGTGTCCCTGTGCTCCACAAATCTCACAAAATTGTTAGAGGCACATATGACATTTACATGAGCCTTTTCAAGCATGTCAAAACGTTTATTCAAAGAATCAAATTTTGACATAATTAAATCAACTCCGTCTACCTCAAACTTACCTCCCGAGAGTTTTCTCGGGTTATTACCTCTTTCATTTGCCCATTGGTGATGATTTGTGGCAACACTCTCAATGATCTCATAGGTTTCTGTCAGTCTTCTATTCATCAAAGCTCCACCAGCTGCGGAGTCTAGAGACACCTTCGAAGAATATTCTAGCCTATTATAGAAGGTGTGGACAATCAACCATTTTTCTAACCCATGGTGTGGGCAGGCTTCCAGCAAAGCCTTGTATCTATCCCAAGCTTCCGACAATGATTCACCATCTTTCTGAACAAAGCTTGTGATTTGGGTCCTCAGATGAGCAGTCTTGGATGGTGGAAAGAATTTGTTTAAGAAAGTTTGCTCCAATTGGTCCCAAGAAGTGATGGTCTCAGCGGGAATTGACCTCAACCACGCCCTAGCTCTATCTCTCAATGATAATGGAAATAGGCGAAGGCGAATAGCATCAACAGAGGCACCTTCAATCTTGAGGGTCTCACGAGAAATTCCAAGAACATATCCACATGATCGTTTGGGTCCTCTCGATGGCAATCCTCCAAACCGGTTCTCGCCTTATCATGGTGAGTAAAGCGGTGGTATAGTGAACTGCCTAGCTTCAATGTCTGGCCGAGCAATTCCAGTAACGCAAACCCCGAGCATTAGGGGCTGCATACTCTTTAAGAGGTCTATTATCGAGCAGTGCAGCCATGACAAGCGTTGGCTCAAGTCTATCTCTTGCTCTTTGGCTTTGTTGTCTTCTCCTTCTGCGGGGTTCTTTCAATTTCAGGATCGCTTCTTCAAGAGTCCCAAAACATCTAGTTCTTCGCATAAACAAGAGAATTACCTGTAGACACTCAAAGAGAAAACAAGAAAGTAGTAAAAAGGTTTAAAATAATTAAATTAAAAATTTAACTGATATTCAAGAAGACACAATCCCCGGCAACGGCGCCAAAAACTTGGTTGGGGTGAAATCCGCAAGTGTACGGTTTCGTCGTCAAGTAATAAAATATCGAATCCACAGGGACTATGTTTATGAATACCAATTAACTAATTAATTCAATTAAATTAAACAAAAGAGAATATAATTGTTGAACAAGAACGTAGAAACCAAACAATTAAATAAATAAAGTTAAGACGCAAAATTGAGAATAAAAATAGCAAATTGTTGAGAAAAGATTTCAGATTTAAGAAAGCTTCTAGGATTGGGGTTAACCACAATGATACAAGACTCCTAATTGACAATCCTCTTATTAACACTTGAAATTTAATTGAAGGTGAATTACCCTAAATTAGTTAATGTTCCCTTTCAAGATACAAGAACCGTGCCCAATTAAACCAATTCCTACTCTCGTGGTAATTGAATCTAAATTGAACCCATTACGCTTTTTGGTAATTCATTAATCCTCGAAAGGCTAAACCTACTCTCGTGATTTAAACCTTAAGTTCAATTCTTATAGTTCCAACACCTAGGTTCACCTTTCAATACGTCCCCTAGATATCTACATGAGATGCAAATAAGTGGCCAAAGAAATTCACATGAATAATCGCAATAAGGATTGAATCAACAACATTCAAGATTAATAAAAGGGGTAAACAATATCAATTAATCATCATCAATGTATTAAAGGACATTGCCTAATCCTAGAAACAAAAGGGAACTACTCAGACATGGAGAAGAAGAAACCAGAAATCATGTTCCAAGAACCTCCAAACCCGTAATCCAAGAGGGAAGAGAGGAAGATGAAGATCAAGAGCCTCCAATGTGCCTCCTTCCAAACCAAAAACGAACTCTAATGCTGTCTTCAGAACATCTATAAATACCCCATGGGTTAAAACTGGTTCAAGCCCATCAGAAAAGAGAAAAACGGACTTAAAAATCTGACACGCACACCGAACCACGGCCGTGGTGGGGACCACGGTCGACCGTGGTTGTCTCTTTTGACAACTATAGTCGTGTTTCAGACCACGGCCGGGGTGTGGTTCGGACCACGGCTAGGCCGTGGTCCGGACCATGGCCGGGGTGTGGTTGACTCGCTCTCCTTTTTACTTTTTCACGCACTGCTTTCGATCCATGGCCGTGGTTCGTGCCACGGGCGGCCGTGGTTCCTCTGGAGCGAGCTTTTTGTCCTAAAATGCTACCCTTTAAGCTCCAACTTCAATTGTGCAAGTTTTTCATCCATTTCAAGGCCAATTAAGTACCAATCCTGCACAATAACACCAAAAACACCGCAGTTATCCGAACTAAATGGAAAAACAAATAAAAAGGGAAACTAAAATGCCTAGAATGTATAAAAATGCATGCAAACACAAGAACAAAATATGATGTTGTTTCACACACATCACTAGGTGCAGTATCTTGAGTGCCTAGGCTCCCATCTTTATTTCAGTTCTGCTTGATAAGCGCCTAAGTGCTATATAGGAGGCGCTTAGGCGCTCGTTACACCTTACTTCACTAGCACATTAGCACTTCAGGGCTTAGGCGCTCAATATTAAGCGCCTAAGCGCCCCCCTCACATGGAAGAGAGAGAGAGAGAAGGGAAATCTGAACGTCAGCGCCTAGGCGCCCATGACAGTTCTACGTTTTCAAACGCAAATTATCCCATTTCCCTCCCCACTTTTTCTACCCCTTTTCCCTCTTCCCCCTTGAGTTCCTTTTCCCGAGACCCACCCACTATCCTCAACAACCACCCACTCTTATTCTCTCCCTCTCACTCTCATTCTCTCACTCTCACACTCATCCTTTCTCTTTCTCACTCTCTTTTTCCCTTCATTTCTCGTCACTCATGTTCCTCTCACGCGCACGTGTGGGTTTCGAGTTTTGTTGGTTTTCTGCAATTTCGGTGAGTATCCTCCATTTTTCCCCTTAATATTTTATGTTTCCTGCCATGGATACTTGAAATTTCTAGTTTTTATGATTTGGCTATATGATGGGTGAAACATTGCATATTTTAGGTGATTTTCAACGTATAATGTTTCGATATCGGGGTGTGCTGATTAGATGGGTAAATGGGATTTGAACTACATTCTCTAGGTTCTTTGATATATTCTGTTTCTGTTAGGAGGATTTGTAATGGTTTGGCTATATACTTTATTGCTGACTAGATGGGTAAATGGGTTTTGAAATAGGCATACTTGCATGATGTAGGAGCATACACATTGCTATCTGTGTTGATGCACTCTGGATTTATGTTTCCTCTTATTTGCTACATCTATGGTGAAATGTTGTTCACTATTAAATGTCCAATATGATAATGCTGGGTGGATTATACTGCTTGTTATTTTCTAAATTTCTAGATGTATGCACTCATGATGTGTTGTGTTCTATTTACAGGTAAATTACACATAAGCTACAACCTAAGCGCAAATGCACTTCCCAACTTGAGAGCTCCCGTCGACAAGCACCATTCAATTCTGATCTCTTTCTTTCCAAGGAGCATAAGAAGCGCCTCAACGAAATCCTATGTAATTGGGGATTTGTACCAGAGCGAGGCATACTTCTGGGAGCCGGTGAATGTGATGAGGTTTTTAACCAGATCCTGAAAAGAAATCGGTCCAAGATATGCCAGGTGCTGGAAGATGGTTCTTCCTTCATTGTCCAGGAAATTTATGTAAATATGTACCAGTTGGAGGGTGACAAGCACGATAAATATGAGTCTTACGTCTGGGGCCACCGCATTCCATTTGACTCACGAGTTCTGGATCGTTTCTTGGGGACACCCACCGAGGTTGGCTATTGTGGGTACACAAAGTTGAAGAGAGAGGCGCTAAACCATGTTGCGGTTATTCAGACTCTATGCAAACCAGGAGCTAATTGGGAACTTGATTCCCAAAATTATCCCAAGTTCCTGATGAAGTCTGACTTACTCCCGATTCCTAAGGCATGGTGCACCTTCTCTGAAGCTAGCTTCTTCCCAAACTCTCATCAGCAGGAGGCTACGAGGGACTGCACATTACTCATTTTTGTTATCGTTACTGGGAGGTCAGTGGATGTAGAATTACTGATTTCACATAACATCCACACTCTGGCGCAGAGTCAGACCCGAAGGTTAAGGTTATGGTACCTCAGCCTCATCACGTAGTTATACCGAGCAGTAGGGGTGGACACCAGCGGTGATGCAACAATTAGGCCTGCTCTGGTCGTGGATGTGGCCATGATCAACCGCTACCTCCAGGATGACAACCCAACTCAGATCTGTCCAGCGGCTCGACCTTGTGCAGCTAGGCCACCTCGTCAACGCTAGGAGGCTCCCTCTAGTGGAGTAGAGAGATGCATTCGGCATCTAGAGCACTATGTTAGTGATGGGATGATTAAAAGTTTCAAACCCAAGTGCAGGTTGTTTCAAGTAATATATTCTCGGGAGTCCGAGGTCGATCCACAGGGAATTGATGAAGAAAAATTCTTTGAGGTAAAGAAAAGATTTGTCACAACAATAAAGATGATATAAGTTGTTTAAAGATGAAAAGGATTTACTTGAGTTAGGAGATCTACTTTTGGTAATAAATTAAAGACAAGATTATTTCTTTTAATAACTCAATTGAAATTATACATAATGAAGGTTCCAATTAGAAGATTTAGCATTTAAAGTTAAATTAAGATTATATATGTAATCATATTATGGTTCCTTTAATTGTCCACCAACACTTGTAAATGGTCTCAAGCATCCACTGTGCCAACGTCTTGTCTACAATGAATCAAGTTCTTCAATATACAAGAAGGGTTTCTAAATTGATTGGAAACAACATACAACACATATAATGATCACTTAAAAATATATCATTTAAGCATAAGAAGGAAATTAATCTAACCTCAACATATTACCAAAAGCTTCACAATTTCTCTTAAGCAAAATGAAAATTAGTTACTCATAGATAAGAAGAAAGAAAGAGAGAAGAAGAAAAAGATGAACATAATTTTAATTTAGAACAAAGAAAATTACAACAAGAGAAACAAATAACACAATAGTATAAACTAAACTAAGATCAAAGATGATTTGAATGAGCACCCAAGCTCCCTTTTATAGAGCTCAAGGAGTATAAGAAGACAATGGAGTTGTTTAGTGATGAGAAGTAAATGCCAAAATAGTTGCTTGATGATGATGAATGAGCTGAAATTACAGAGATTCTTGTCTCTGAAATGTTTCTGCTCTAAGCTTATGGCATGCGTCATTTTATGATCAAGTGGTCTTCATGAAAGTTTTAGAAAATTGTCTTACCTTTCCATAGCTGCTGGTTTCATCCAAATCTATCACCTACAGGCCGAGATATGACCCAGTTATTGCTCATGGGTCAGGCCTAACTTCAGCTCCTTTGTTCTGACTTACAAGCCCAATATCACCTTCACAACTTTCAATTTGGCTCTTGTATTCTCATGAAAGTTGTAGATATGGGTCTTAACCTTCTACTGTCAAAATTTCAAAATTGTTGAACTCCTATAGCCCGAGATATAGGCTAATGAGTGCATAGAGGTCAAGCTGTCAGGTTCAAAACTCTAGATTTTGTTTCAACTCCAATTTGAGTTATCCAAACGTGTGTTCCGGGTCTTGAGGTCTCATGAAAGTTGTAGAAATTTGTCTTAGCTTTAAAACAAGACCAAAATCTCATCTATCGGATATTTGTAATTCAAATTATAGCCAGTTTACTGAAAAAATTAAGTGAGAAGATTATACAATGAATGAAATATATTGCTATAAATGTGACTCTTGTTATCAAGTGAATAGTTATTAAAGAATTATCTTAACTTTCTAACAAGACCAGAATCACATTAATCAGATAATTGCAACTCAAATTGTGGTCACTTTACTTAAGAATGCAATCACCAAAATTAATGATAATTCAAGCAATAATTTCTTCAATGATCCAATTAAGCTTAATTTCATAAAATGTGACAAAATCAACTTAATTAAGCCTAATTGAATCTTAAGAAGCCTAGTGAGAGGATTATAAAATGAATAAAATACATTGTTATCAGTTATCCAATCTAACAAGGCATTGGAAGTGATGCTGCAGAATTTAGCCATCCAGTTGAATGTTGATCCAGATGCTTTAGGTGGCATGCCACTTCCCGAGGAGGACTTGCAGAGCGAGGGAGGAGCTGACACTGATTGAGATGATAGCGAGAACAATGATGCTTGAGTGCCCATCCACATACCCTATACATAGTGGACTACGAGGAAGAGTTTCTATTTTCATTTTCTTTTGTTTTCTTTGTTTTTATTATCATTGTTAGAGTTATTTTCATTAGTTTTGTTTTTAATATTTCGCATTGTTATAGTTATTGTTCTATTCATCTTGCTTATGTTTTCCTAGTTTCTTTATGGTTGACATCTCAAGTGCTTGGGGGACAAGCATGAGAGTAAGTTTGGGGAGGAATATGTTTTCATACCATTAATAATGCTCATATGACCTTTCTCCTCTTTTTGTCAATTCTTGTTTTCATTTTAGTGCAAGTTTGTATTCTTTTTCTCTAAAAAAAAAAGTTTCAAATCAAAATTATTGCTAATCAAGAAGAAAGAGCAAGGTAACTGGGGGAATAGCTTTGAGTAAGCCCATCTTCACCATAGTTTCTAGGGTATGATAACTTTGTGTGTGCCATTCACGTGTAGGTGAGAACCCAAAGTGAATTTTGAGCCTTGATACATGAGCGAGAACACAACCACCCACTCTTTTCTTCTTGATTGTGTGCATTTCACTCATAGGAATACCTTTCAGAACTTAATTTCTCTCTTTTTGAAATTATTGACATGTATGCATACATGAAGCATGATTGAGGCATTGTTTGATTGATAACCTTCTGGACAAAAGACTACCTTATACATTTTTCCCTAGTGCAGCCCTTTAAGCCTGAGCACCATTCTATTCTTTTTAGCTCAACATAACCTTTAAGCGTAAAACCATGAGAATAACCAACCAAATGAGTTAATAGACTAGTGTTGATTTGGGAATAAAAAGGGTGCAAAATGTTTACATTAAAAAATGATGGGTTTAATAGAGTATATTGTGAAAGGATGTGTGGTTCTTGAAAAAAATCATCAAAATCAAAAATCAAAAGAAGAAAAAGAAAAGAAACATAAAAAGGGGATCCAGAATAAATGTGGATGTGGGGTATGAAAGATGAAGCAGGGAATATGGGCTAGTTCATTGAGTTCCTTAAGAGAATTAAGTTCCTTTCGGTCTATAACTCCTTTGATTTAACCCGATCATTCTTTATATGTCCACCCCTCACCTCAGCCCAATTACAACCCCGAATAAAAGACCTATTGACTTGTGGCATGCATGCATGTTGATAAATGGATTAGTAGAGAGGAACCAAACCTATGGTAAGGTGTGCTTATGTTGTGAAAGAGTGAAAATACAAGAGCCTAAACACTTGAGTGAAGAGAACAAAAATTGTTTAAATCTATCACATGTGAATTTGTGTTCATGCAAAGTTACTCTGTTCTTGGAGTTGTAGTGATGGAGGAAAGCGATCTTTTTAGTTATTTCTTTTAGTGATCTGAACTCTGTATTCGTGTTGTAGCACTGTGTTTGTTTGAAAAGACTTTATTCTTTTAAAACAAAATGGCTTTGGTTGCTCTATTTTTCGATTTTGTTTCTTTGCCCGAGGACGTGACAAAGGGTAAGTTTGGGGGAGTGATGAGTGCGCAAAAGACATAGCTTTACGACATGAAAAGTTGATCTAGTACCCCCCCTAATTCACTCTTTTATTTGTTTGTTGCCCAAATATCTTGCAAATATGAACATGAATTGAGATTTAAAGTGTTTTGGTTTGTGATTAAGAATAGTTGATCGAAAGGAAGAAGAATCCTCATTATTCTAATGTGTTTTTTTTTTTTAGGAAAGCATCCAAGGAGGGAGGAGCTGGATTTTTGGGAGCAAAGAAAAGGAGTTCATTTTGTTCACTCAGTGCCTATGCACTATCTCCTAAGCGCCTAGGCACCCTAACCCACAATGAAGGATGATTTCTGGAAGGTTAGGGCTCAGGCGCTACACACATAGCGCTTAGGTGCTCTGATTAGAAACCTAAAATGCATTCTACCTACTCAGCGCCTAGGCGCTCCATAACTAGCTCCTAGGCGCCCATATCAGAATAAAAAGTTGCATATTTTAACCTAAAAGAGGAATCAACCATCAGAACATGACAGAAAAGGACGAATCAACCTTGAGAAGAGAGAAAACGGCTTCTCACCCAACAAAAGAAGGGGAATATCTCCAAATCATCAAAGATGACTAGGGTGTTTTCTTTTCTTCTTGTTGTTTCCTGTATTTGCAACATGTACTGCTGATTTTTCCTAGTTAGGGTGATGGATCTTTCTTAACTTATAATGTAATAATCTTTTGATATTAATTCAAGTCTTTCTTTCATGGTTTAGCAATTGGAACGATTTTGTTCTCTTGATTTGTATGTGGAGTAGCTAATCGTATATATTTTTATATAAGAATTCATACAAAATTAGAAGATGAGTATGGATTAACCTTCTTGCTCTAATTGCCATGCTTTTTGGGATTTCTAGGAATAGAATTTCAAAAGTATGTGATTTTAGGAAATCCAATTGACGTTAAATCCTTATTCTTACATATTTTAGTTAAGGGATTAATTGATGTTTGTCGGTTTAAGAGTGGTTCAGATTTCAAGGAATTGAATGTAAACTAATTTTCAGGATTTAATCGTAAACCAAAATGAATGAAGGATTTGAACAAATTGAATTGTTATTACTCATAGGGAGATTAAGTGAAATCAAACCCTAACCGCTTTTATCTTTCTGACAATCCAATTGTGACAATTATTGCGATTTTATTTCTTGCAAGTAGATTTCATTCAATTTATATTTATTGTTTGGAAGAAACTTTCTCAAAGTTTGATCGTAACCAAGTAGTGGAATTGGTAAAGAAATTTGTGTTAGTATCAATCCTCGTAGGAATGATATCTATTATCTATATTACTTATACGAACCAGTACATTTGTTGGCGTGTTACCACAAATATTTATACTAATATATTATGATAAGCTACTTATTTAACATTTTTCCCTCTAAATGTATAAACTTACTCTAAAAGTGCAAATTTATGGTTAGTAAAATTTATTTTCAATTTAAAATTATTTTTTTCATTAAATTTTTATTTTAAAAAAATCATTAATGTGTGCAAAGATAGTGTCTTTAGTAATTAACTTTTTCATTAATAATTTATTTTCAAATTATTAATTCAACCTTTGATTTTATCTTTGACTTCCATGACATAAAAAATAACAGTAAAAATGATTAATGTGTGCAATATCTCATTTTATTTTCGTTTAAACTTTTTTTAAAGTTCAAATCAAATTATTAGTTTGTAGCCAAAATAAATATATAAATAAATCAAGTATTTGTTTTAAATTTAATTTCAAATTATTAATTCAACCTTTGAGTTTATCTTTGACTTGTATGATATAAAAATAACAGTAAAAATGGTTAATGTGTGCAAAGATAGTGCCTTTAGTATATCTCATTTTAATTTCGTTTAAACTTTTTTCAAAGTTCAAATCAAATTATTAGTTTGTAGCAAAAATAAATAAATCAAGTATTTGTTTTAAATTTAATTTCAAATTATTAATTCAACCTTTGAGTTTATCTTTGACTTGCATGACATACAAAATAACAGTTAAAATGGTGATGTTGAAGTGTCCAAATATCATTTTTTTTTATTGTTATTTGTATGCAAGTTTCTAGATTTTAGACCTTTTACTTTTCAAATTTAGTTTTCTTTTACTGATTTAAGCTATTTATACACAATAGAGAAAAAAAAAAACATTTGTCACTTACACGTCTAGCAACTTAACTTTGAATTCACTTGAATCTCAATTGAATACACTATATAAGTTTTTTCTTGCTGGCTCAAATTTTGCAATCACCTCATTTCTGTTTGTTGTTTCAGTGTATATTTTTTAATTTTTTTTATGGTTCCAATCATAAATATAAGTTAATGCATCAAACAAAAATATATATGCAAATGAAGAAATTAATCTATCTTATAGACAAGAATATAAATAAGAAAATATAATATGAAATATAAGCTAAATTAAACTAAGCAATGTAATAATATAAGCATACACAACATAACTAATTAATGCGATTATGTGAGAACATCTTTAGTCTTCATAACTTTTTCTTCTTGTGATATAGGTAAGAATAATTTTAAATCTTTTTTATTAATTTTTTTAATTAATAAATAAATAAAATATTAAATATTTTTAAGTTTTTAGTACATTAAATATATTTACTTCTTCATTTAATTATTTTTTATTAAGTATTAAAAAATTAAAAAATATAACTAAATTCTGTAAAATAAAGATATTATAATGGAACAAAAATTAATTTATGGTCAAAGTCTTTTCAATGGATTAATCTTAGACTCTTGTTAACATTTTCCATTTTGCGAATTATTCTACTGTTGTTGGGTCAAATGTATCTGTTCAACTCCTAACACCTATGTTAGGAGTCCTTTCTCCAAAAGTTTTTATCTATTTTTTTTTAAGTATAACTCAACACATGCAATAAATACACAGTTCAAACTTCAAAGGTATTAAATGGAATGACGTTTTTCAAATTTTCATATTCCAAAAGTCCTAACGAAAAACAAGCGTGGAAGAAAAACCCAATAATGTCTTTGTCCGTCCCCGATAATATTATTGCATGTTCTGGTATAATACATCCTATGATTTGAAAAATATTAAACAGCTATAATTTTTTTGTTAGAATTTTTGACAGAATAAATTAAAAAATTTCTTAACTCTTAGGTAAATGAGTAGTCTTTATTGTTATTTTTATCCATCAATTATCCTTAAATTTTAACAAAATTTTAACTAATTTTTTTGATTACGTAACATTACTTATTTAATGTTATCCAAGTCATTAGAAGTGAATTTTTTTATTGCACTTAGGTGGTGCATAAAATATTTGAAAAAAATGTTAGAGAGTCAGAATTTTTACAAGAATTTTTTTGTCAAAATAATGTGATATGTTTCTTAACTCTTGAATAGATGAATAATTCATACTATTTTATCATATCCAACAACTACGAAAAAATAAAAGTAGCATTACTTAAATCTTTGGGAACGAAATATTACCTAAATTCTTCAAATCCGCTGGGATGCTGGACTGTCTAGGAGTGAAAAAGAGTGTTAGCCACTGAGATATAGAATTGAGGCTAATAAGGTGAGTAAAACAAATTTGTAAGGAAAGGAAATGAGATTGGTCGATAGATAAGATAAGTGGAATATATATATTTTGAGAATGAAATGATTTATCTATCTAATAATAGTATTAAGGGGAGAAAAAAGATTATGAAAACTGTAAAGTGATCTATCCATTAATTAGGTAAATAAATTAAGGAGGGGAAAATGTGGGCGGGTGCCTATCTATGCCTTCCCCTTCTAAGTTTCGTAGTGATTTAACAGGTGCTTGCACTTCTTTTTTTTTTAATTATGTCAGTTGATTTTTGTTTGATATGATGAAAGATAAGTCATTTATATTAAAATTAAAAAAATTATAAAAATATTTTTTATAATCTAATTTTAAAAAAATAATATAAGTAAAAGTTGAATCTATTACTTTATATTTATCTACACATTACATATTTATTTATTACTAACTCAACCTCTTTAGGGTTAGGTGCTTGCACAATTTTGAGGAGGTTAATTAGCCGAAGCGAGCCCGTAGTCCGTAGCTGTATTGTAGACCCCACCCCACAAAAGGCCATGCAGGTTCATAGTCTCTCTTATATTTTTGTTCCGGGTCGCGTTCATAGTTCCTAGTCCTACTTCCCAGTTCTTATTAGATATTATTCTTACATATGACCCAAATTTCGCCACCAACTGCTGACTTCTGTTCTGTGTTCAAATTTGTTCTTATGTCAGTTATCGTGTGGACGTTTTTAGAGATTAATTTTAACGATGAAATACACCTTTAAAGAGTTTATGAGTAATTTTTATAATTTAGGAATTAATATAACTATTTTTTAGAGATTAATTTGATTATTTATTTTCTTTTTTAAATATTAGTGTTTTGTACTTATACAATTCACGAAATAAATTAAAAATTATTAAAATAAATAAAAAATACACTTAACTTAAAAATATTATATCGCAGATAATTTAATTGATTTGATTAAATTATAATTAGTGAATTATATAATGAAATTCACTCAAACTTATTTTTTTGTTTTTATTAATCAACTCTTCTTGTACTATAATAATCAAATTATGTAGTTCCTCTCAATAAATATTTTTTATATGACATCTCAGTAAATAATTAGTTTCAAGAGTTTTAGATAAATTTAATTTTTGATTCTATATTTTTTTAATATTAATTTTTATGTGTTTAAAAATATTATATCTTAGATGATTTAAATGAATTTGATTAAGTTATAATTAATAGAATATACAATAAAACTCACTTAAATTTTTTTTTAACTAACTCTTTTCATATTAAAATAATCGGATTACATAACTCTTTTTAATTAATAAATATTTTTTATATGACTTCTCAATAAAAAATGAGAGAAAGAATTACAAAATCATAAGGGGATTGTGTGTGTGTGTGTTGGATAATTTATGTAAAATAGTTTTCGAGTAAAATGTATTTGAAATAAAATTTAAAAAATCACTTTTAAAATAATAAGTTTTGGAGCACTTAAAAAATTATTTGAATCATAATATATAAAATTTTAATAAAACACTTTAAATTTTCCTGTGTCACATACTTCCTAACTCATCAGCGAAAATGAAGGGCTTGCTTTGAAACATATTGGAAACTTCCTAAAAATTTAATATATTACTGGAAAGCAATATTATTAAATAACATTGAAGAAAAATTAAATATATAATTTTTAAATCTTAAAAAACTCTAACGAAGAAACAATTGTCCTTACTCCTTAGAGACGATATAATTAATATTCTATAAATACATACAAAAGGAAAAAGGACAACAAAATAATATAAAAGGTACATGCTTACATCTACAAAATCATTTTCAAGGGTTAAATTTCCAACTTCCCACCTCTAATTTCGCACCTCAATAGCCAATAATAATATCTATGTCATTGCATTCACATTGTCAACGCTTAATAAATTTACTCTGAAATTTCGAACCTTAATATCTGTATGTCACTCTCACTCTATTCGTGTTGTTAACACTGAATAATAAATTTACTCTGAAACCGGGAGACCTGTTCAAACTTCATAGGCTCTTACCAACACAGGCCACTCATTCACGAATTCAATTAGTCACAATTTCTATGAAAAAGAAGAAAGCACGTCCACACTCGCAAGTAAATCAACGAAATGAACTCGATAATGATCAGAATTCACCGTCATGGCTTCCTCATATTTTGATCAGAAAAAAGTCTTGTAGCAGCACATATGGAACATAGAAGTGCAGGAAGAAGTTACAACTTTCAGGAAAACCTCTAATGTTTGGTTTTTAATTCAGGTTTTAATTTACAAGTCTACCTATGTACACTCCAGGATTTTCTTTTATTTAATTATCCATTTAAGTCACTGGGTAGCTAAATGGAAATGGGTCAGGCGACTTAATTAGTAGGAGTAGGATCTATGACTTGATTGCTCTAGATATATTTATTATACGAGTTAGGATGAAATAAGCATGTTTAATTAAATAAGCCATATATCTAGACATTCAAAAACCCTATTTATAATATTATATTATATATTTGTATAATTTTATACACAATATGATATTGTTTTGTTTGCTGCCTAGGCTCTTGGCCTGTATGATAATACTCAGAATAGATTAGGCTAAGATTTAGTGCTTTACAAAACAAGGTTAACCTTTTATTTCCTTGCCTACCATCAGAAATTAATGACTTGTTTTGAAATTTCTCTTTAAACATGGTTGCTTTTAGAATATGCGCCGCCTAAAGATCCACAGTTTCACACACTTCAAGCTTCAAATCAAAGTCAATATTGTATGAGGAGGCAACTTCTCTTTCACATGTAATGTTCTATAGTCCAAAGTCCAAACCACATCATGCTTGAAAGGAATAACTACTAACTAATTCAGTTATAGTTTAGTTAAATCTGTTAGATTAGTTAGTAGTTAGTTACAAGCTAAAGAGTTAGCTATAAATAGGAATACATGTATCAGTCTTCAGTATGAATTTTAATACATTCAATTTCATTCTTTCATCTTTCTTTTTCTCTATCATGTGCTTTCTCTTTCGTTCTCTATTCTATTTTTTATATTCTTGATACCTTTATGGTATCAGAGATTTCAACACTACAATGGCAAATGTAGCTGTGCAAGCCACAAATATGGAAGGTAGTGCTCAATTAGTACAAAGCTCTGCTTCACGTTTTGTTCTGCAAACCTTTTCAAGTCCAGTTTCCTTCAAGCTTAACGACAACAATTTTCTTCCATGACGCCAACAAGCTCTTGCAACCATAAAGAGTTTTAAACTTCAGAAATTCATACAAGGTGCACAAGCTATTCCACATAAATTTGCTTCTGACAATGATGCTGAAATGGATAATGTTTCTGAAGAATATCTGAATTGGGAATAGTAAGATCAATTGTTGTTATCTTGGCTTCTTGCTTCAATGTCTGAATCTTTAACCATGCAAATGGTTGGATGTGAGTTTTCTTTTCAAATTTGGCATCGTCTTGAACAATTTTTTGCTGCTCAATCTAAAGCAAAAGTTAAGCAATTGAAAGTTCAATTACGAAATGTGAAGAAATCTGGTAACATAGCTGATTACTTACTTGAAATCAAGAAATTAGTTGATATCTTAGATGCAGTAGGTTCTCCAATAGATACTGCTACTCATATAGAAGCTATTTTTTATGGTCTCTCCGAAGAATATGATGGTTTTATCACCTCTGTTATGTCAAGATCTGAGTCTTACAGAGTGTAAGAGATTGAAGCTTTGTTAATGGCACAAGAAGAAAGATTAGAAAAACATAAAAGAGTCTCGAGTAATGATCAATTACTGTTACAAGCAAATATTGCTCACAATTCTCAGCAAAACAAAAAGTTTGATGGTGGAAACCAGAATTATGGTGGAAGTCAGAATTATAGTGGAGGCTCTCAGTTCTATGGTAGAGGTCAAGGTAGAAGTTTTCACAACAAAGGTAGAGGTAGATTTGGTGGTAGATTTGGTAGAGGTGATGGTAGACATCCAAATGCCAATTGTCAACTTTGTGGAAAATTTGGTCACTTAGGTTGGTATTGCTTCCATCATTATGATAGGCAGCTGCCTAATCCTTATGGATCTCAAGCTTCATCCTCAACTGGTTCTATGCAAGCCATGATGACCACAATGCCTCCCCCTCAAAATTTTCAGCATCCACCTCAATATTCATCTTCATCTCAACAATTTCCATCATCACAGTATCTCAGCTCTCTTGAAACAGGATTTGATTCTGCATGGTATCCGGATTCAGGTGCCTCAAATCACTTGACTCCAGATCTTCACAATCTTGGCACAAGGACACCTTACATGGGTCAAGACAGTGTTCAGATAGGTAATGGTACAAGTTTAAGTATCAAGCATATTGGAGATTCTCATTTTCTGCTAGTTCCAACTCTACACTTTCTTTACATAATCTACTACATGTTTCACATATTACTAAAAATCTAATCAGTGTTTCTCAATTTGCTAGGGACAACAATGTCTTCTTTGAGTTTCATTATAATTCTTGTTTTGTCAAATCTCAGGTGACAAAAGAGATCCTTTTGCAGGGCAGACTTAGCAATGGTCTCTATGCATTTGAGTCACTGAGATTTGTTCCTTCCAATTCTGTAATACCTGTTGTTTCTATTTCTACTTGTACTAGTTCCATTTCTAGTTATAATTTTGTTTCTTCTCAATTTTTTTATTTCAATTTGTGGCACTCTAGGCTAGGACATGCCTCAGCCACTGTTGTAAATGTTGCACTAAACTCCTGTAACATTTCACTTTCAAGTAATAAAAACACTCATTCGTTTGTATGTGGTCCTTGCTGCATGGGAAAAATTCACAAATTTCCTTTTCCTATTTCAAATACTGTGTACACTCAACCCTTGGAGCTTATATATAGTGATGTGTGGGGACCATCTCATATTCCATCTTCTAATGGTTGCAGATACTATGTTCATTTTCTTGATGCATATACTAAATTCACCTGGATTTACTTACTGCAAAATAAATCTCAAGTTTTGTCTGCTTTCTTATCTTTCAAAACAATGGCAGAATTACAGTTTAACAGAAAAATTAAAACATTACAAACAGATGGTGGGGGTGAATTTACTGTCTTCTCAAAACGCTTATCTTCCTTTGGTATTATACATAGGTTTAGTTGCCCTTATACTCATGAGCAAAATTGTGCAGCTGAACGTAAACATAGGCATATTACTGAAATGGGACTAACTCTTTTGGCAACCTCTGGTCTCTCATATCAGTTTTGGGGAAATGCCTTTTCCACTACTATATATCTTATCAATAGACTCCCTACACCTCTACTTGGTAATAAATCACCTCTAGAGGTCCTCTTTGGTCATAAACCAAACTACTCTCTTCTTAGGGTCTTTGGTTATGCATGATATCCTTACTTAAGATCCTACAACAACCACAAAATTCAACTTAGATCTCAGCAGTGTGTATTTCTCGGATATTCACCTTCCCATAAAGGTTACAAATGCTTATCTCCCACTGGAAGAGTATACATTTGCAGGCATGTTATATTTGCTGAAAATCTTTTTCCTTTCAAGTTGTCTTCAGGTTTCTTACAACCATCCACTCCTACTCCTAAGTTGTCCACTTCTGTTTCACCTCCTCCCAGCATCCCTCTTATATCTCCTACTAGCACTAATGAGAGTTTCTTATCTGCTAATACTAATCTACCTTTATCTGCTGATACTGCTAACAACTTTCATACACTGCCATCCTTGTCTTCAGTTACTGCAGGAAGTAATTCAAGTTCACCTAATAGCTATATAGTAGTTGATGCTACTACTGATCTATTCCATGTCAGCATCAAGTGGTTACTGCAGCAGATGCTGCTATTGGTTCTGTTCAGCATTAGCAACAAACTATTATTACAAACATCCATCCTATGCTGACTAGAGCAAAAACTGGAATTCATAAGCCAAAGGCATTCCTTGCCATTACTGAACCTGGTTCTGTCAATGAAGCTTTATCCATTCCAGAATGACATCAAGCTATACAAGTTGAGTATCAAGCCTTAATGCATAATCAAACCTAGTCTCTAGTTAATCTTCCACCTGGCAGATCTGCAGTAGGCTGCAAATGGGTGTTCAAAATTAAACGAAATTCTGATGGAAGTGTTCAAAAGTACAAAGCAAGGCTAGTAGCTAAAGGATTTCATCAACAAGTTGGCTTTGATTTCACTGAGACATTCAGTCTAGTAGTGAAACCAGTATCAGTCCGAGTAGTTCTCACTGTTGCTCTTAGTCGAGGTTGGCCAATTCTTCAATTGGATGTGAACAATGCTTTCCTATATAGTGTATTAAAGGAAGAAGTTTACATGCAGTAACCAGAAGGTTTCACTCAAGGATCAGGTCATTTAGTTTGCAAATTGCACAAGGCACTTTATGGACTAAAACAGGCACCTAGGGCCTGGTTTGAGAAACTTACTTCTACACTCACTCATCTAGGATTTCAGTCTACCAAATGTGATGCCTCTCTGTTTGTTAAGTTCACACCTCAAGCAACAACCTTTGTTCTTGTCTATGTTGATGATATTCTTGTTACCAGTAGCTGCCCCACTATAATTCCTGCTCTCATAGCTCAACTAAACTCAACTTTTGCCCTTAAAGAACTTGGACAGCTGCACTACTTCCTTGGCATAAAAGCCAAACATATTGTAGATGGTGGAGTTCATCTCTCTCAAACCAAGTATATAATAGATCTGATCTCAAAAGCAAAAATGTTTAATGCAAAGCCTATGAAGACACCAATGGCTTCTGGACTAAGGTTGTCTGCTAATGGCAGTGTTGAATTGCTGGATGCAAGCCTATACAGGAGCATTGTCGGGGGTCTACAGTATGCTACTGTTACAAGACCAGAAATTGCATTAAGTGTTAATAAAGTTTGTCAATTCATAAACAATCCCAAGGAGTCTCACCGGAAAGCAGTAAAGAGGATACTAAGGTACCTAAATGGAACCTTAGACTATGGACTTCATTTCACCAAGTCATCTACTCTTTCTCTCATAACTTATTGTGATTCGGATTGGGGAACTGACATAGATGATAGAAGATCAACAATAGGGCAGTGTGTATTTCTTGGATCCAATTTAGTGTCTTGGATTTCCAAAAAACAAAATGTAGTCTCAAGATCCAGTACAGAGGCTGAATATAAGAGCATGGCTTCTGTAACTGCTGAAATCACTTGGTTTCAGTCACTGCTAAGTGAGTTACGGGTACCAATTGTCAAAGTTCCAAATATATATTGCGATAACTTAAGTGTTGTTATGCTAACAGCAAATCTCATTCTTCATTCAAGAACAAAATACTTTGAACTTGATCTCTACTTTGTTAAGGAAAAAGCAATGCAACAGAAGATCAAAGTCAATCATTTACCTTCCACTGAGCAAGTAGCAGATTTGCTTACCAGAGCTATTTCAAGTTCTGTCTTTCTTATGTTTTGACACAAACTCAAAGTTGAAAGTCTTCAGACCTTGAGTTTGAGAGGGGAATGAAAGGAATAACTGATAACTAATTCAGTTATAGTTTAGTTAAATCTATTAGAATAGTTAGTAGTTAGTTACAAGCTAAAGAGTTGGCTATAAATAGGAATACACGTATCAGTCTTCAGTATGAATTTTAATACATTCAGTTTCATTATTTCATCTTTCTTTCTCTCTATCATGTACTTTCTCTTTCGTTTTCTGTTCTATTCTTTCTGTTCTTGATACCTTTAATGCTCATTTAGGAGTTAACAGTTTCATATGAAGTCAGATGATCTCATGATGCGTTAAATACATCGAATACCTGCATAAACACACACAAGCACATAATAACAGTATAATTTACTAATTTACACGTCCAGTTGTCTATGGAGATGACTGATAAAACTTACTGAATGTAACCTTGCAGTAAGCTAACTACTCAAAAAGAATTGCAAATATACACAGTATGAAATTACAATTTGCATATACCAATGTAAACTTTCTGCATCTTAAGTTGTCATCAAACCAGCAAGAAATTAAACATACAGATAACATTTACAAGATCATATTTACCAATCAAAATTTTCTCATAACAATTTCATATAATAATTGTTCTTTTCTTCCTTTTCTTTTTCTTCGTTCAAAGCCAATGGAATTATTCAGCACAAAACCAAAACATGAAATCGGCAACCTAATGAATTAAAATAGGCTGAAGTGGCATAACAGTAGCAGATAATGCCGGGATTATATAATACTCCAAAAGACATAATTTTATGATATTCATTAAACATTCCATCATGGATATCTTGATTCTTGAACCTCAAAAAATATTTAATTTTTTGAAAAGGCTATGGGGCCAACCACAGTAATAAAAGGGCGTGTGATGATTAATGGAAGTTTAGAGATTTTTCTTTTAGTATGGGATTGCTCCGGTACTGAGACAAATATTCTGAAATCTTTGAAAGGATTGAAAGGATCTTGGGAGGGCTCTAATTATAGCTTTGGAGTCACCATAGTTTGAGACCTGGTCTGATTTTTTACACTGTTCAACTGACAGATTCTTAATTACTCCTCAGCCTCTAATATATAAATCTTGAATTTACCACACATCTGCAGGATATTAATATTAGAATAGCTTCGGTGATATATATGTATGTTATAAGGAAAAATATAGTAAAATACTCCAATTCCATTCTATTTTTCTTGTTTTTCACATGCTTCTTTCTAGTTTTAAAAGTTACACAGAATTCTCTTAGACAGACATCTATTGTGTTTTAGAATTTTTACTTTTCAAATTTAGTTTTTTTTTATTGATTTATGCTATTTACACAACAGAGAAAAAAAAAACATTTGCCAGTCTAGCAACTTAACTTTGAATTCACTTGAATTTCAATTGAATACACTATATAAGCTTTTTCTTGCTGGCTCAAATTTTGCAATCACTTCATTTCTGTTTTTTATTCCAGTGTATATTTTTTTATTTTTTTATGGTTCCAATCATAAATATAAGTTAATGCACCAAACAAATATATATATATATATATATATATATATATATGCAAATGAATAAATTAATCTATCTTATAGACAAGAATATAAATAAGAAAATATAATATGAAATATAAGCTAAATTAAACTAAGCAATGTAATAATATAAGCATACACAACATAACTAATGCAATTATGTGAGAACTCGTCTTTAATGTTAATAACTTTTTTTTTTCTTTTTGTGATATAGATAAGAATAATTTTAAATCTTTTAACTAATTTTTTTATTAATTTTTTTAATAAATAAATAAATATTTTTTTATTTTTTTAATACATTAAATATATTTAATTTTTATTTAATTATTTTTATTAAATATTAAAAAATCTTTTAAAACGATATAAAAAAACTCGATAAAGTAAATATATTATAATGGAACAAAATTAATTTATGGTCAAAGTCTTTTCCATGGATTAATCTTAGGCTCTGGTTAACATTTTTCGTTTCAACCCCGATGATCTTATCGCTGCATGCAAAGAATCATGATGTCGCTTTCAATATCGTTATTGTTTATGAGTTTATCAGTAACGATGATTAAATCATATTTTTCATCTTTTTTTTTTTAGTATATATTCATTAATCAACTTTTTACGTGGTTACACTTTTTTTTTCTTCGTTAACCAATTTATTTCACGAGCATAAAAATTATGTGGTAAAATTTTGTGTCATTAATTAATTTTTGTACGTAATTAATTATTTTTTTATTCTTCATTAACTAACTTTTTTCACGAGCATAAAAACAAAGTTGGTTAATGAAGAATAAAAAAGTAGTTAATTACGTATAGAAGTTGATTAATGACACAAGATTTTACTACATGATTTTTATGCTCGTAAAAAAAATTAGTTAACGAAAAATAAAAAAGTGATTAATTACGTAAAAAAATTGATTAATGGATATATACTTAAAAAAAACAAAAAACTAATTTAATACTATTTATAAGTGAACTCTATGAATAATAATAAATATTAAAAATAATATTGATACTGTATGTGGTAAGATCAACATTCTCCTCTCCGTTTTGCGAATTATTCTTCTGTTTTTGGGTCAAATTTATCTGTTCAACACCTTACACCTATGTTAGGAGTCCTTTCTCCGAAAATTTTTTATCTTTTCTTTTTTTTTTTAAATATAAGTCAACACATGCAATAAATACACAGTTCAAACTTCGAAGGTTCTAAATGCCAAGAAAAACGTTTTTCATCCATAAAAAATATTATAACTTTTTTATTGTATTTTTGTGTAAAAAATTATTAAATTAAATTATATGTAATTGTAATATTTTTATAAAATATAATATAAATTTATAAATAAGTTAAAAAAATTAAAGTATAAGAGTTAGAGGAGTAACATAATCTAAATGTCAATCATGTTTTTCAAATTTCCATATTCCAAAAGTCCTAACCAAAAACAAGCGTAGAAGAAAAACCCAAAAATGTTTTTGTCCGTCCCCGATAATATTCTTGCTTGTTCTGGTATAACACATCCTACGGTTTGAAAAATATTAAACATCTATAATTTTTTATTAGAAATTTTTGACTGAATGAATTAATAAGTTTCTTAACTTTTAGATGGATGAATAGTTTTTATTTTTTTATCCATCAATTATCCTTGAATTTTAACAAAATTTTAACTAATTTTTTTTATTACGTAACATTACTTATTTAATGTTGATCCAAGTCATTAGAATTAAATTTTTTTTATTGCACTTAGGTGGTGCATAAAATCTTTGAAAAAATATTAGAGAGTCAGAATTTTTATAAAAACTTTTTTGTCAAAATAATGTGACATACTTGTTAATTCTTGGATGAATGAGTGATCCATACTATGTCATTCTATCTAACAATTACCTTTATATTTTTGAAAAAAATAAAAGTAGCATTACTTAAATCTTTGGGAACGAAATATTACCTAAATTCTTCAAATCCGCTGGGATATATGCTGGACTGTCTAGGAGTGAAAAAGAGTGTTAGTTACTGAGATATAGAATTGAGGCTAATAGGATGAGTAAAACAAATTTGTAGGGAAAGGAAATGAGATTGGTCGATAGATAAGATAAGTGAAATAGATATATTTTGAGAATGAAATCATTTATCTATTTAATAATAGTATTAAGGGGAGAAAAAAAGATTACGAAAACTGTAAAGTGATCTATCCAATAATTAAGTAAATAAATTAAGGGGGGGAAATGTGGGCAGGTGCCTATCTATGTCTTCCCCTTCTAAGTTTCGTAGTGATTAAATAGGTGCTTGCACCTTTTTTTTTTTTTGGTTAAAATCACAATCAGTTGGTTTCTATTTGATTTGGAAAAAATAAGTCATTTACATCAAAATTAAAAAATTCATAAAAATATTTTTTACATCTAATCTAAAAAAATTGATATAAATAAAAGTCAAATTCGTAGCTTTATATTTATCCATACATCACTATTTATCTATTACTAATTCAACCCGTTAGGATTAGGTGCTTGCACCTTTAATATAACAAATATATAGGACAATTTTGCGGTGATTAATTAGTCGAAGCGAGCCCGTAGTCCCTAGTTGTATTATAGACCCCACCCCACAAAAGACTATGTAGGTTCATAGTCTCTCTAATATTTTTGTTTCGGGTCGCGTTCATAGTTCCTAGCCCTACTTCCTAGTTCTTACCTACTTAATTTATTAAATCTGTCAACATTCTATACAATAGATTATTTCATCAGATCTCATTTTCTTAATGTAATATCACTTTTCTCTTATGCTGATTATTATAGACAAATTGATAATTATAAATTATATGTCAACTAAAAAAGCAACATTGAGAAAACATATTTTTCTTTCCATCAGATCACATTAAATACTCTTTTTCTTTTTTTACTTTCTTTTTTTTCATTATATACGTTTTCTTTCTTTTTATTATTACTATATTATCTCATTTCTTTAATTTTCTTCTCCTTCATTTCTCATTTACTGTTCACCCCACTAGTTTCTATTTTTTGAGCAGTTTTGAGGTCTTTCGACCATTGTTTCTGGTCATGGTTGCTGGTTAGATTCAGTACGTGAATTAGCTGGTGGGATGAGGTGATGGCTAAACGGTAAAGTTACAGGTGACACAGTCTGTTGGTTCACAATGAATATTGAAGATACGTATGGCGCAAGGAGTTTCACGATTACATGACGTGGTGCTGTGGCTTAGGTGTAGGTTCTGAGTACTAGGTGGAAGATAATGACAAAGATGAATTCGATTTTTTGAAATTTCTATTATAATTATAATTTTTTCATCTAAAATATGTGTTGGGTTTAAAATTTCATTGTGCTGCTATATTCATAAAACATTTTCATGTGTTAAAATTTTAAGTACATCTAGTTACACATATATTACTTTACACCTACACAATTTCTTATTATCATATATATACTTTTTGTAAGATTTATATTACTACTGTAATACAAGATAAAATTTTAAATTTATATTTTTAAATCCTTAAGTTTTGCTTACAAGTTACCTTTGCAAAGCACGGGTACTATAACTAGGTAGATATTATATCTTACATATGACCCAAATTTTGCCACCAACTGCTGACTTCTGTTCTATATTAAAATTAGTTCTTATATTAGTTATCGTGTGGACGTTTTTAGAGATTAATTTTAATGATGGAATACACCTTTAAAGACTTTATGAGTAATTTTCATAATTTAGGAATTAATATCACTGATATTATATTTTTTAGAAATTAATTTGATTATTTACTCCTTTTTTTAGTACTAGTAATTTGTACTCATACAATATATAAGATAAATTAAAAAAATATTAAAATAAATAAGAACAAATATACTTAACTTAAAAATATTATATTTAAGATGATTTTGATGAATTTAATTAAAATATAATTAGTAGAGTATATAGTGTGATCCACTTAAAATCATTTTTTTTGTTTTCATTAACCAACTCTTCCTATATTATGATAAATAGATTATGTAGTTGATCTCAATAAATAATTTTTTATATAACTTCCCAGAAATAATTAGTTTATATAGATTCAGATAATTATAATTTTTTATTCTATAATTTTTTCTTTTAATATTGATTTTAATGTATTTAGAAATATTATATCTCGGATGATTTAGATGAATTTGATTAAATTATAATTAGTGGAGTACATAGTGAGACCAACTCAAAATTATTTTTTTGTTTTTATTAATCGGTTCTTCTCGTCTATGATAATAGGGTTACGTAACTCCTTAATAAATATTTTTTATATGACCTCCAAGTAAATAATTAGTTTATATAGTGTCATATAATTTTAATTTTTTTTCTACAATTTTTTTCTTCCTATATTAATTTTTATGTATTTATTCATTTGAATGCTCTATCAACTTATTATTAAGAGTATACCAAGTTAGCCTCTAATGTCAAATTATCTAACACAATAATATTAGATGAATAGATATTACAATGACAAATAAAAAAAAATCTAATAAAAATTAAAATGATCAATAATAATATAATCAAATGATATTTAATACATTTAAATACCTGAGCATTTTATAACTTATATATTTAGTTTACACAATTTAAGTAGACTAAATAAAATAACATATTAATTAAATCAATCAATTGATATATGACTTCTTAAGTTTTTTAATCTTATTCTCTTTTACAAATCTAATTTATTTTAATATGACACAGAACTATAGTTTACTCATTACATATGTTACATCAATGCTCCCGTTGAGATTAATTTCTTCCATTATTTGTCCACAAATTATCTCAAATCTTGCAAATAATTAATCAAAACATAAATGAAACTTCAACATTATATAATACGAGTTTTCAATTGCATTTAAATAATTTTACACTAAACAAACTTTATTATAAATATGAACTTTTTAATAGATTTTATTATGTCTTCTTGTAAAGTTTTTATTTCATATATGTAAATATTAATATATTTTTATTTAAATTTTTCAATGCCAAGAAATATAAATATAAAATATTTAAATATTATTTATTATATATATTATATAGATGAACGAAAAAAATTTAAAAAACACTGAATCATTTCTTAGTTTTCTCATAATAAATTATATAAAATTAATTTTATTATATTTTTATATAAAATTCTCACTCTCGTATGTTGTATATATTGAAGTTTACTAAATAATATAGAAAATAAATAGTAATTTAAAAATATAATTAATTAATTTAGAGTGACAATACATATATAGCAGAAAATGATATTAGATACTTACAAATATTTTGAGATTTTAAGATCAATCATCAATAAAAATAATTAAGAACATAGTCAATTAAAGATAGTTGATTTTTTTTAAATTTTTTTTAAATATGAATATGAATTAATATGCAAAGGTATATATGTCAATGTAATTAATATGTGATTATAAATTTCTACATTTATATGTGTGACTAATAAATTTAATTTAAAACTGACGACAAACGTACACATTCCTTTGAAATTGCAACATAAAATGGCACATGACAAATATTGAGATCATGTATTTGTCATATGGCAACTTTTAAAACATGTTATATGTCAGAATATGAAATCATCTACCCTCTCTTTATATATATAATAGATTTTGCACTCGTCTGAATGATGGATAAATTAAGAATTAAATAATAAAAATAAATATAATTATATAAAAAAATTTATTAAATAAAATATATAAAATAATTCATCAAGAAAAATAAAATTTATAAGTTTAGTTTAAAAATATTTAAAATATAATTTTTTTATATTTTCATGAAAAAATTTCACTCCAATATAAATATTAAAGAATTTTTATATAAATTATTATAAAACAACCTATAAGCCTGAAAAATATTTATAATATAAAAAAATCTTTATCTTCTAAATAAACAATTTAATCCAATAATTTTATAAAAAATATTTTAATAAATTAACTTGACTAAAATTATATATAAATTAATTCAATTTATGTAAGTCAAGTGGTAAGTAATTTTGAGATGACAAAATCTCTTTACATTTAAGGATCTTCATAGGAACTACCTTATTTGGGGACCCAAATTCGAGAAATTTTTTCATGGATTTCCCTACCCAATAAATTACTAAATTATCTATATTGATTTTATTTTGTGTGTGTGTGTGTGTGTGTGTGTGTGTGTACGCCAGTGTATAAATATTTTATTCCTTTTATTATTTTTCATCTATATTTTTTATTTTAATTTTAAATTAAGAATATATCTCTATGAAGTAATTTGTAATAATGTTATTTGTACTCATACGATGCATTAGATATGATTTAATAAATTGAAAGACTAATAAAAATATTTAATAGTTTTAGAAAATAATATTCAAATGTAATATAATAAACAAAATTTGAAAAAAATAATAAAATTTGGAATATAAATTATGTTATTTTTAACCACATATCAATGATATATTAAAATCATTTTAGAAAAAAAAAAAAAATGTGAAGATATATTCTTTAACATTGACAATTTGTAACATTACCTCTATGTAAGTATAATGAACAATAACATTATTTATGTCTATGTGCTATGCATGGAGTTAATTACGAATTGAGCTATAAAGATAAATATAATAAAATATTTTTATTAAAAGAAATATATAGACATATGTACAAAAGAAAAAGAAATATATAGACAAAATTATCTAATATTAAAAATTCAATGCTCAAATTTTCTACTAATTATTTTTATATATTATATGTTTATTCTTGATATAACAATTATTATTATATGCAACTATAATTGAATAAAAATTAAGTTATACTTTGTCGAGTAGAGTTTCATTAACTTCATTTACATCTTAGTTAGATATCTATGAATTTTTTATATATATATTTTTACTGTAATTGAGAACTTTAAGTTATTTTAAACACTTTCAACACTTGGTATAATCTTTATATCAAGTACTGCGTAAGTACATTGCTTGTGAAGGTTCTAAAACCAACAACTAAAAATAGAGTAAGAGCAATAGAAAATGAGAGATTTAAGTGTATTGATGTGTTATTTAAATAAGAAGCGTATGTAAGTGAAATAGGAGATAACTAAATTATTATATTCATTTGATTAAAAATAATTGATATAAATTGTTGAACAATTCAAAATTTTCATATTTTCTTAAGATTTGTTATTATATTATTATTATTAAGATTTGTTATCATATTTTAGACTTAAATAAAAATATTTTTTAATATATTTAAGACATTACAAACCTATTTATACAAAATTTGTGAACTAATGAGTTTGATTAATAATTTTTTAATGTTATTAGTTATGACTAAAACACTTTACTTGTTTTAATCAAATTAAATAAAAGTTACTTTTTATTTTAATAATCATCAATACTATCAAAAGAAATAACTGAAAGATATATAATAAAAATATACATTATATATTTATTAGAAGGATCAAGTAAATTTACACAACTAAAATATGAAAGAAATATTTGAGTTAATTATCTCAAATATTTGTACAATAATTGCCTAATGTTACTATATTAGTGAAGACTCTAATTAATGATTAAACTATTAAGCAAATGAAGTAAATAAAAAATTATTTCATACAACAATGAATTAAAATTAGCAAATCAAGAATTAAACTATACAAAAAATAAAATAAAATAAAGACAATTAGTCAGAGTTTCTCATGTGAATCATCATCATCTTCTAAATCCTTATATCAAATCTTTTTTGATGAAGATTAAAGAAGCTAAAGAACAAGTGACTCTTCTCCTTTTGATTATTGTTATTGGCATTCTTAGTGGGGTTTCCTAATAGATTGATGTCCCCAAAGGTTAAACTTTGTGCTCAATAAAGCAAAGTTATATTCCGCTTCAACTCCTCATTCGAAGTCTCATTGGCAACACACACTATTTCTAATATCTCATACTTTGCAAGATGTTATCGAGTGCTCATGGATCTAATAATGATTGGATCAAATTGTGTGATTGACAGTAGATTCTTTTTCTAATCTCTCATACTTTTGCAAAGCTTCTTTGAGAGCTTATTGATCTAAACATGGCTAGATCAAATTATGTGAAAGACAATATTTTGATTGGTAGATTAGCAATGTATAGATGTGAAAGAAAAATGGGTAGTGAGAAATGCAAGAATGACATAAGTTGTAACATTTACCATAACTTGTTATGCGCCATTAAGCGTAGGGAAAATGAGGAGCGGTGGTATGCCATGGAAGATTGTATCGAGAAAGTTAGGAATTCTGGGCTGTAATATAAAACCCAGAAATGATGAAGCATTAAGTTCATCTATTTGATTTTGGTAATTTTTTTATTTTAATAATTTAATAATTTTTAATTTTAATTGCTAATTAGTTCAAAAATGTTTTTATTTTGTTATGAGACAAGATTTTTTTTTAATATGGCATGATTTTTTTAATGTGATGACACATTTGCATTTTTTTCATTTAGATTATAGCATGATATGTCACATAACAATTTTTGGGAGCACATATTTGCTACATGACAATGTTTTATACGTGTATTGTCATGTTAGAGTGACACATGTCATGATTTGAAGACATGTATATCGCGACCAGGATTGCGGTGTGAGCGACAAAAAATAAATAATTAAGAAAAAGAAATGAAGTCACCACTAATTTTATTTAAATCAAGAAAAAATTGGAAAACCTTTTTATTTGAGGAAAAAATGGTTTTTTAAAACAGATTACATTCGAGAATCAGTTATACATAGAGAAAGGTGAAAAATTAATCACACAACATCCTTAATATATCCGCGTTAAAACAGTTACCTTAATTAATCGCGCAAAAAATTTGACAACATTTAGAAAATATTTATTTTACCCATTTTTAAAAGATAGAAAAGAAATTAATCAATAAATTATGAAAATTTAATTTTTGAATTGATAGAATAAAGATTATGCTTTTAAGTATCACTAGATACAATGAAGAATACAAAATCACATCGTTCTTTAGAAAAACGATTGCGGGTTGGTTGTTTTAAATTTTGAAAAGATTTTTGTTTTGCAAATTCATTTGATTTTTTTTTATGCTTAGAAAAAAAAGAATTATCAAGCTATCACAACTTAGATGATTTTAAAAGTTACAAAATTAATAAGTTGTCACAACTGAGCTAATCTCTTTTTATTCTTCTAACAAGGTTCAATTATTTTATTTTTTTCTTAAAAATTGTAAAATTTAGGGTACACACAAGTCAGGTTGGTTCGGGTTTAGGAATAAAAAAATCCAAACCAATTAAGTTGGGTTGGGTTTGGGAAAAATTTTCTAGGTAACCCGAATTGAACCAACCCGACCTATAGACGAGTTGGATCGAGTTGGGAAGAAATGCCATGTGAAGAAATGCCTCAAGAACCACCACCGCTCACAACCCAAAATGCCACCAATCCCGAACCAAAACCACCGCCCTTAGTTGTCGTCCTATGCTGGAGAACAGCGATCTCAGACGCACCCAAGGACCACCTCTGCCCAGAACTTCCAGATCGTGAACCACCATGCTGCGCTGGAACTATCGTTCTTCGACCTAGATATGCACGGACCAGTTCCCATTTGTCGTCGTCTTCCACCACGAACTGCACCACTAGATCTGTGAGCCACCATATCCCTCCAGAGCTGTCGTCCTCCATCCGCGCGAAACCACCAACGCAGAGGACAAGCTAGTGGGAGGTGTTGTTCAAATATGTTTACCTTTGTGCACCACTACACCAACAGATCTGCTCATCGAAGATCTGCTCAGATATGTTTAGATCTCGCATCACTAGTGACGATGGCTGGGTCGAGAGGAGAAGAAGAAATTTAGTGAGAGTGAGAGAGGGTTGATATTGAGAGCAGAGCAGGAGCAGCGAAGGGTGAGAAGGTTCCCAATTTGTGAATGAAATGAAATGAAGAGAGAGATCTCTTGGACTTGGATGGATCAGGCTGAAAGAAAGAGAAACGAAAGGAATAAGGCCAAAACGATGTAGTATTACTCTGGTCATTGAGTTATTAGGTTGATTTCTTGAACTTGTTATCCGAACCAATAAATAGTCGAGTTGATTGGGTTCTAACTGAACGGACTCGATGACCCAAACCAACCCGGATATTTTATATTGGGTTGAGTCTAGTTGGTCGGACTCTCAGATTTTTGGATCGAGTTATGCAACCTTAGTAAAATTAACAACTAGCAAAAGATAACGTTATCAATGCGATTAAAATAAACATACTGATAAGTAAGATAAACATAGACAAAATAATTTTTTATTATTTTTCATGAAAAACATTATTTAACAATTAAAAAAATTATATTTAATATTTTTTTAATCTTTTTCCAGAACTTTAGTATTTTTAATTATTTAATTTTTTTTATCTAAAGACTTAATCCACTAAAATTAGATTCCAAAGCCTAACCTGACTAATCTACTAGAATTCAGACCCAAAGCAAGCCAACATATGAGAAAATAAAAATAAAAATAAAATAAAAAGGGAACGAAGATATAAAATGGGAAGTTTTGGTCCCATGGGTAGCGCAGGAACAAGAGACATGGACTGTAGCTCATCCACCTTTCTTCTTCTCTCGACCCAGCCATCGTCACTAGTGATGTGAGATCTAAACAGATCTGAGCAGATCTTCGACGAGCAGATCTATTGGTGTAGTGGTGCACAAAGGTAAACATATTTGAACAACACCTCCCACTAGCTTGTCCTCTGCATTAGTGGTTTCGCACGGATGGAGGGGAGAGATGGAGGACGACAGCTCCGGAGGGACATGGTGGCTCACGGATCTAGTGGTGCAGTTCGTGGTGGAAGACGACGACAAATGGGAACTGGTCCGTGCATATTTAGGTCGACCAAGCCATCGTCACTAGTGATGCGAGATCTAAACAAGTGTAGTATATAACAAACTAGTGACTTTGACATTTAAATAGGTGGCATGTCTCTTCTCGCATCACTAGTCAACAAAAGTAGTATATATAACAAACTAATATACAGATATGTTGAGAAACATACCGAAATCCCAGTGGACGTTAACCACGGGCAACAAGCCACAAGGACAAGATTAGTATCATCCACAAGTGTAGGAACAAGGGGTGTAAATATGTGTCATGCTCAATTCTGCAACAGTATGCAAGCACCTCCAATCCCGTGCACGTTGTAGTCCGTGGCCTTGCACAGCTCCCTGTACAAATACGCCAAGACCGCAAATCCCTAGCTGCATTTCCCAGTAGCGATAAAGTCCTCCGACAGTGGAAGGAACATCATGTGCACGTATCTACCACCGATGGTCGGTACCGTCCTGGATGGCTATGTGTGCCGCGGTGTGAGATTCATCAATCCTCGTCATGTAGTCCCGTTGAGTGCAACTCGTCGAGTTGGTGTGGTCTCCGTGGTATTGACCAAACGACGCATAGCAATCCCCCAATCAACCGAAGTATATATGCTCGTGCACACTGCATCACGTAAGCAACTCAGTCGGTCTTAGTAAGTCGTCTACGGAATGCGCTCTAGAGCCACAACATATCAATACGTCCACCTGATACGTGTGACTCATCCGGCTGCGATCCTAACAAGTCCTGACATAGCTGCATCCAATCTCGACAGGATGTACAGCCAGTAACTACATTGTCATCAATGAGAAGTCCTGAGACAATACCTATGTCCTCCAATGTGATGGTGCACTCTCCAATAGGCATATGAAATATATGTGTCTCGGAGCACCATTTCTCAACCAATGTCATAATCAGGGAGTGATCGATGGTGCCATATTTCTTGTGAGCAACCCCCACGAAACCAGCTAGCTCAAGATATGGCAATATCCGCTCATTTGGGTCCATATGTCTGAATTTATGAGCACGTCTAACACGCAGATGACGATATGGTCTTCCTTGTCATATATGTTGTGAAACATGAAACTCTTGCAACTCCAATACTGACGTGTCCTCTGGGCCTGGGCGCAAGTGGAATGTCATGTCTCACGTTGTAATTAGGTAACAGATAAGAATAATGGGTAATTTTTAAAATAATAAGACATACTATAAAATCGAATATACAAATTAAACATGAGTGTATCAAGTATAAATTAAAAGACACCGCTAAAAGCATAAGGAGGAATGATATTAAACAAAAATAATCACGTAGATGATTAAATTACACGCTGAAACTCCTCAATTACACAATGATAGTCATCAATTACAATACAATTGGTATCAAATTATATCATAATGAAGTAGATGACCCTTCTTGGTCATTCCTCAAAGGAGTCGATCCACCATGATGACAACTACGAGAGTTATGTCCATATTCATCACTTTTTTTTTTACATTTTTGTCCCGGTCCTGGTTCGCGTCAATCCATCTTATTTCTAAGTGGAGTTGATTTGGGTCGACCTTTAGATCGAAGTAATTGACGATCGAGCATCAATGTAATCGTTGGAGCTAGTGGTCACCATGGTTCATCCTTAATGATTCTCCAATTAACCTCATAAACCTTGTACAAAGTATGCATTATGTAAATACTATGCACATATTGAAAAACGTCAAGTGACCTAGAAGAACATGTTGGTATTGCATGAGAATAAGGGAAATGCAACACTTGAAACAGGCCACAGTCACATGTGCCTTCTTGAAGGTTTACAGAATATTTAACACCACTCTACTGTGTTATAGGGTTGAATGCCTCTTCGACCAAAAATCTGGTTGACTGTATATCAAACCGATGGACTTGGTGAGAGCTTGCCTTGAACACGTTGGCATTCCAGTTTTTCATAAAATCATCATTCTAATCTGACCCATCAACAAGTTTCTCATTTGCGTCATCCTTTTGATTAACAAAGTACTCTACCAATTTGTAATATGTCATTTGAACAAGTGCAGTTATTGGTAGGTTTCTACCACCTTTCAACACTCCATTCATACACTTAGACAAGTTCGTCATCATATGACCAAATCTGTGGCCACCATCATATGCTAAACTCCATTTTTCTTTTGGAAGCGAATTAATCCAATTTTTTATTCCGAGAGTAGCAGTCAACTTTTCCAACCTAACATCAAATTTATATACAATTGGTTCGTACCCTAATATTAAAATATTGAATAAGTTGGTGTTAGCAACTAAATTGTAGTATAGTAAGTAGTATAGTAAACTCATATAGAAATTAAAATGTTTAACTACCTGTGTTAATCAAATATTTCTTTAGGACCAAATTACGGAAGGCGCTGTTAAAATTGTTGTCAATATGCCGAATGCAGAAAACATGATGCGCATGCGGTGACTGTCATCACATATGTGGATTCGCCACTGATTGTAGGATGCCGTGATGTCGATAAGATATCAAGCACATGTCATATTGTTGTGTGACATGTCTTCAAATCAAGGCTAAGAACTAACTCCAAGCATCCTTTGTTTCTCCTTCAACAATGACAAATGCAATTGGCAGAGGTTTTCTATCGCCATCTTGTGTTATTGCAATCAATAGTTTATGACAATATTTACCATTCAAACGAGTGTCGTTAATCTGAATAATGGGCTTGTAGTATTGAAATCCAACAATACATGATTTGAATGTCCAAAATAAGTGATGTAATACAAGTTATGAACAGTTAACTCTATTGCCCTCGACATAATCAACGGTTTGCAACTCTACTACTATGCCTGACATGTCTCTTTGCATGATAAGTAACCATCTAGGCAACACCACATAACATTTATCTCAATCTCTAAATATTTTCACAATGGCAATTTGTTTTGCCTTCTAAACTTTCCGATAGGACACGTCATATCTGAATTGACATTGAACCCTTTCAATAATCAAGCATACATGTATATCGAGTTTTTGCTTAACCATCTCGAGAATGCAAGAACAGATCATAAGAGAGTCTAACTTCTGATTATCCTGTGACATGGCTGGGTTGACACAGCTGTGAGGTCCATTAAATTTTCTAATTTCCCATATGTTTGATTTCTTACTTAGAATGTCCCTAACCCTCCAATTACAACCATCGACAGATCTAGGACACTTAACAGTTTGTCGCTATGTATCAGAATCCTCAACCTTGTAATTTTGATGTCTAATAATGGAATAATGTTTTAGGGCCAAATTGACAGCATCGAGAGAAATTACAACCCAACATATAATTATTCATCTGGACTCCAAATACCACGAGAATCCAATTCAGGTAGATTATGACGTGTACTTAGCGCATCCCAAATGATTTCAGAAAACTAACGACATGGAGGCACAAACGCATATTCAGGAGCAACTACCAATGGAGAGACTAGTTGTTATATATTTACTTCAGGTCCAAATTAATATTCTTTTAAGTCAGTTTCTGTATCTTTACTCTCAGGCATCTCCCCTTCATCACCGCTTGTGTCAGATAATGCATCTGTCATAAACAGGTTATCAGTTTCAAAGTCTAACTTAAATGAGCTCCCTTCAGGCATTGCAGATGTACCAACTTCTTGAGATTGTACTAGGACAGGAGCATGTGTCATGAAGAATTGAGTGTTGATAGGGTACAATGATTTAGCAAGATTAGAAGGACCAGCTTGTAACCCTGTTTCAGAAGGAGCTTCAACATGCTCATTGTGCTCACTCATTTTTGTCTCGACATACAACTCCATGGAAGTTAAGTTAGGATGCTGACCAAAGTAATCAATCATGCAAGTAACGTCTTCATCATCTTCTAATGGAAGAGCTATCCATCTTAGTACATTGTTCCATTGTGAAAATCTATACACAATACTGGACACAACTTGATTTTCTTGGAGCCTTAATTTTAAATGAATTCTCCTTTTTAGAAACTCAAAAGTCGTATCACTTTGAATCATGATAGACTTAGGACGAAAACCTTCATACATTAGACCATCTTCACTTTTATACATTCTCCCATTGTACTAAATGAGAACAATAAGGTGTTTGATCATCTTACACTTCTAAATAATAACAACACAAACAATTCATTTTTGTACAAATAAATTCCAAAAACCTACTAGCTAACAATAAAATAGATATAACAAATACACAATTAATAATGATAATAAATCAAATAATAATAATAATAATTAATAATAATAGTAATCAATAATAATACTCAATTATTATAATTATATAAAAAACAAATATACAATACATAATTAATATAAAAACTAAAAACATAAATAATAATTCTAACAATAAAACATATATACAATACATAAGTAATATAAAAACTCAAAAACATATACAATAATTTTAATAATTAAAATATTCAAGCAATAAATATAATAATAACAATAATCTAACGATAAATACTTACATATATGATCCTTTCACGAATTACAACTAAAGGAGAATTCAGAAGAGAGTTTAGAGAAAGAAAAAAATCTAGAAAAAGAGTGAAAATTTGAGAAGAGAGAAGTGACTCGGGAGGAGAGGAGGGGGATGATATAGGGTTGGGTCTTAGATACGTCATCATCATGACGACGTCCAACGTAGATCGCCATCACGCGTTTAGCGCGCATCTACGTTAGATCGTCACGCGTGATAATAGTATCCCAAGATTGATCTTACTATATGTGATGACATATATATCGTACGTAACACGAGAAAACATTAAAAAAAAAAAAGTTAATATTTTAATAAATAATTTTAAAAGATAATAATTTGATATATATATATATATATATATATATATATATATATATATATATATATATATATATATATATATATATATATATATATATATATATATATATATATAGAGGATCAATTTACACCAATGTTGTAAGTTTTTTTTTACTTACACTCATTTTCAATTGTTAGATCAACTTTCATCTAATAGCTTACTTTTAATGAATAATCTCAACCATTAGATGAAAGTGGATCTAACGATTGAAAATGAGTGTAAGTCAAAAAGAAAGATACATACAGATGCCGATCCCATCATATATATATATATATAGGTAGGATCAACTTACACCAAGGTGTAAATCTTTTTGACTTACTTCTTATTTTTAGTTGTTGTTAGATTCACTTTTATCTAATGGTTCTACTTTTAACGAAATAATCTCAATCATTAGATGAAAGTGGATCTAACTAAGTTAAAAATGAGTGTAAGTCAAAAAAACTTACTTCTGAATTGATATAAATCGATCCTCTTTTATATATATATATATATATATATATATATATATATATATATATATATATATATATATATATATATAACTAAAGACATATGGATAAAAAAGCCTCGTTTTGGATCTGGTCAACTTAGACAGCAACGTATAGCAAAGTATTGGTCTTTTTTCAATTTCTTCTTTGATGAATTTTTCTTGCCTTTTAACCCTGCACTCCACTTGCCTCCCTCTTACTCTATTCAAAATTACTTAAAGGCTTGGGTTGTGCGAGATCAGAATATGTGATCTTTTTTCACTTCATTTTTGGCATTTAAGTTTGATTTCTTTTTTTCTTTGCCGCTGCTATCTTCATTTTTGGGTGTTTTATCTTTAACTTTTTTTTTATAATTTTTCTATTAAGGTTTGTTTTTGTTTTTAAAGTCAATTGCATTAAAAACTTTTGACTTATATGTTTGGCAACTTGCTGCCCTTCTTACAACGTTTCTTCCTTTTTTTTTTCATATGATTGTCCCTTTTTATTAAAAAATAAATTGTTTGAATTTTTTTATTTTGAATTAAAAAGTTTTAATAACCTAAATAAAATTAGGTATTCATAATGTATTTTCTCTTTATATATTTTATTAACTTGTGTACATTTTGATTAATTTACTTTTTTAATCCAATCAAAAGTACGTCATTCACATCAAAATTAGATGATTTATAAAAATATTCTTTATAATTTAACCACAAAAAATTAACATTTCTGAAATTTGAGCCAACAACATGTCTACCAACACATGCTTATCTACCTCTAGAGCAAGTCAAATGGGTTACTTGTCAATAATTTTGTAATTTAGCAATAACTGCACATTCTTTAAGTTTAGAAGATTATGTAAGTCTTGGGTTAAAGTACAAATATCTAAATTTATGGTCGTTATTGTTAATTTATTTTGTAATAATATATATTATAAAAGGACTAAAGGATCCTATAAATATTTTTACACAATTGAAAATTGTTGTAAGTACTAATTGTCTGTTGATATTATTAGCATTAGCATAATTAGTGTTAGTTAGAATTTAATTAGATGAGTATGCAAGTTGATTATTTGTTAGTTACACTCTATTGTTCTATATAATTTATATTATTGATTATACACACTTTTCACAAATGCAGTAAATTCACTTTACGCATTCTCTCTCAAGTCTCAACTCTCACATTTCTCTCCTCTCTACCATATTTTCTAACTTATGTTTTTGTTTTAATAAAAATTACGTGATAAATCCAAATTTTAAAAAATTAAATTAACTTATATAATTAAGTGCATATAGATTATATTATATTATGTATAATATAAAAAATTATGGGATAACTAATTTCAACGACAGGTAATAAGAAATATTTAATCATAAAGGACAAAAAGTTTATATTTCTATAAAGGACCATTTTTTTGGTGCATACGATAAAGGACCATTCAAAATTTGTTAGCGAGAAGGACTATTAGAATTACTCAACGTATTAAAAAAAACCATTAATAAACAATTAGCCACTTCATAGGAATAAGTTACTTAATAAAAAGCAAAAATTATTCACAAATTTCATCAATATGTGTATCTTTGTATTTAGAATTTTTTTTTGGTTCAACGCCAATGGAATTATTCAGCGCAAAACCAAAACATGATATCGGCGACCTAATGACTTAGTGTGTGTTTGGATTGCAGTTGGTAAACTTAAGTTTAGTTAAAAGTGTGTTTATAAACTTAAGTTTGGTTGAAAGTGAGTTTTAATAGAATGATTTATGTTTGGAAACTTTGTTTTAAAAGTGAGTTTGAAAAATAAATGTTGTTTGGATAAAAATAATCAAATCACTTTTAAATGTATAATTACTAAAAAGGGTATGAGTTTATATTATAATATTAATATTATCTTTTATTTCATTTTATTATTTTTAAGTGTACATGAATAAATTATATAAATATTATCATTTTTTTTTACTTTTAATAGTAGAGTTAAATTATAAATAAAATATTATAATAAAATATTAAATTATATGCTTAATTGAAAAAATTATATAAACATTATTTTTTACCAGTGTCGGTGGTCTCTTATGCTGCAAGGTTAAAAATGTCAAAATTTTCTAACAGCCTTTTGGTACAATGTAAAAGCAACAAATAGTTGCCTCAACTCAAACCCAAGTTTGAAAGAAAATCACGTTGAAAAAAAGACAAACGAAAATTTTACCAAACAACAAGTTATCTCTTTAAACATATTTTTGAAGCTGTCAACGGACGTTTGGTTTTTCTAACTTGAAACCAAACACACACTTAATTTTTATGATATTTAACTCAAGTATGAAACCAATGAAAGGGGGAGTCGTAGTCAAAAAACACCTACACCAACTAACATGCACAAATTTCCATGTATATAATGTAGTATTAGCTGACTTCTTCTCCTCCAAATTTTGATTTGACAAACAAGTCACTTCATTGAAGTGAACAATCAAATTTGCCAGCATGAAGATAATTTCTCAGCTGACAATTTTCACTCTAGTTTTGTCTTGTATACTTGCAGAGATTTCAGCACAGAAAGAAGCAGAGTCTCTGATTGCCTGGATGAACAGTTTGAACTCTCCCAAGCTGCCTTCATGGAAACTTACAAACAATAGCAGTAGTCCATGCAACTGGATTGGCATTAGGTGTGATAAAGCTGGCAGTGTTGTTGAGATAAAGCTTCCAAATGCAGGCCTAGATGGAACCCTCAACAGGTTTGACTTCTCTGCCTTTGCTAATCTCAGTACACTGAATCTCAACTGGAACAACCTGGTTGGAGAGATCCCAGCTGGAATTGCAAATGTAACAAAGCTGAAAATACTTGATTTGGGTAGCAACAATTTCACCTATACACTGCCCCCAGAAATGGGAAACCTCTTAGAGCTACAAATTCTTCGTCTCTCTAACAATTCATTCTTAAAACAGATACCATCTCAACTTAGCAATTTACAGAATTTATGGCTTCTTGATCTAGGGGGAAATTATTTAGAGGATCCTGACCCAGCTCAATTTAAGGGGATGGCATCCTTAACAGAACTTAATCTCACCTACAATTATTTAGAAGAGGTTCCCCCTTTTGTTTCTGAATGTCCAAAGCTGATATCTCTTGATCTATCACTGAACATTATCACTGGCCAGATTCCAATAAACTTACTGGCCAGTCGTAGGAACCTGACAATCCTAGTCCTGACGAACAACAACTTAGGGGGGATAATTCCAGCAGAAATTAGGAACCTTTCAAACCTCAAACAGTTAAAGCTTGGACAAAACAAGCTGAATGGTACTATACCAGAGGAGATTGGTCTCTTGTCATCCCTTGAGGTGCTTGAATTGCATCAAAATGACTTCCAAGGCCCGATACCATCATCAATTGGAAATCTTCGAAAGCTTCAGAGATTGGATCTTCACAACTCGGGCCTAAATTTCAGCATCCCAGATGAGATAGGCTTTTGCACCAACCTTACTTATATAGATATGTCAGGAAATAGTCTGACAGGTTCCTTGCCTCTTTCCATGACTTCATTAACAAGTATCAATGTGTTGGCAATCTCTGATAACCATTTATCCGGAGAACTTCATCCATTTCTTCTTTCCAATTGGACAGAACTCACTTCTTTACAGCTCCAATCAAATGACTTGTCAGGAAGAATTCCCTCAGAGATTGGTTTACTTCACAATCTAACTTACCTGATCCTTTTCAACAACCAGTTTTATGGACCAATACCTCCAGAAATTGGAAACTTATCAAGCTTAGAAAATCTCGATCTGTCCTCCAATAACCATTTCAATGGTTCCATCCCTTCAAACATTGGAAAGTTACACAACCTCATCAATTTAACTCTGCCTGCAAACCAACTAAGTGGAACAATCCCTCCCGAAATAGGTGATTTGGAAAGCTTACAAAACCTGGACTTAAGTGACAACGAGCTTGTAGGACCTTTGCCCTCAGCAATAACTCGTTTGAAAAACATCAATCTCCTTTATCTTCATTCCAACAATTTCTCAGGAAGTATTCCTGAAGATTTTGGGCCTACATTTTTAAGGATGGTGACCTTTGCCAACAATAGTTTTTCTGGAAAGCTCCCTTCAGGAATATGCAATGGAGGGAATCTTACCTACTTGGCTGCCAATATAAATAATCTAGAGGGTCCAATCCCAGAAAGCCTGAGAAACTGCACTGGACTAAACAGAGTCCTGCTTGGAAACAATCTTCTCAGTGGAGACATTACCAATGCATTTGGTATATACCCAGATCTGGACTACATTGATTTAGGACATAATCAGCTTTCTGGTTTGTTATCAAGTAACTGGGGAGAGTGCAAAAATATCTCAAGTTTCAGCATATCTGCCAATAAGATACAAGGGAACATCCCTCCAGAGCTTGGAAAATTGGCAAAGTTGCAAAATCTTGACCTCTCTGACAACAATCTTACAGGAAATATCCCAGTGGAGCTTTTTAGCTCATCCTCCATCCTGCTTAAACTAAATTTGAGCAACAATGATCTCTCAGGTCAGATACCATCAGGGGTAGGAGAACTTTCAGAGCTGCAATATCTGGATTTATCAGCAAACAATCTGAGAGGGCCAATTCCAAATGAACTAGGAAACTGCCGAAAACTTATATTCTTGAAACTGAGTATGAACAAGTTAGATGGGCATATGCCTCATGAGCTAGGGAATTTGGTCAACCTGCAGCCTCTATTAGATCTCAGTCATAACTCACTAAGCGGAGAAATAATCATTGAGCTGGATAGATTGATATCCCTTGAGGTTTTGAATCTTTCTCATAACCAGCTTTCTGGGACAATATCTTCTGGTCTCATAGGACTTGTTAGCCTTCAGTCAGTTGATATATCCTACAACAAACTTGAAGGTCCCCTCCCAGACCTAGGAGCTTTTCAGAAAGCTCCAGCAGAAGCACTGGTGGGTAATGCCGGTCTGTGTGCTGGGCCTGATGGCAATGCAAATTTGAGCCCTTGTGGTGGAGACAAAAGCAATAAAGTGAATAAACATAAGGTGATAATTGCTGTAGTCATTCCACTTGCTGCTTTAATCATTCTATTGGTTTCCCTTCGAATCTTCATCTTCCGGCGCTATCACAGTGTTGATCAAGATGAAAAGGACAAGACTTCAAAGGGAAAGAACTCATTCTTCATATGGAACCATAGGAAAGAATTGGAGTTTAAGGATATACGTACTGCAACTGAGAATTTCAGTGACAAGTATTGCATAGGGATAGGAGGGCAGGGCAGTGTCTACAAGGCAGTGCTTCCAACAGGTGACATCTTTGCAGTAAAGCGTCTTCACCAACATGAGGAAATGGACTTCTCTGGACACCAGACAAAGAATTTCATGTCTGAAATCAATGCCTTAACTAATATTCGTCATCGGAATATTGTAAAAATGTGTGGGTTCAGTTACTGGGATGGGTCCATGTTTTTCATATACGAGTATGTGGAAAGAGGCTCATTAGGAAGGCTATTGCAGAAGGAAGATGAGGCAAAGATCTTGACCTGGGACATCAGGTTAAACATGATAAAAGGACTAGCAAATGCATTGTCCTACCTGCACCATGACTGCACACCCAGCGTTGTTCACCGAGACATATCAGGAAACAATATTCTGGTGGACTCTGATTTTGAGCCTAAGATCTCTGACTTTGGGACAGCAAGGTTGCTAAAAGATGGAGAATCAAACTGGACAGCTCCTGCTGGATCATATGGCTATATGGCACCAGGTTTGTCCAAAACTGAGACCACAACTTCCATTTGCTAGTTTGACTTACCTGCATTTTATGACCTGAAACAACTATAAAATTTCTTACTGTCACATCACCTTCAGTAAACATTATCACAACTGTTAAAAACTTTCTTTTTTGCCCTTTTATGTTTAATGTTTTGCAGAGCTTGCATTTACAATGAAGGTGACAGAAAAATGTGACGTATACAGTTTTGGAATTGTTGCATTAGAAATTCTGGTAGGGAGGTACCCTCATGAGCTCCTTTTGTCTCTAGAGTCTGGGGGATTTGATCAGCACCTTGTAGATGTCTTAGATAAGAGGCTAGCTCGTCCAGCAGGTCCTGCCATTGAACTCCTAATATCGGTTGCATGCCTGATTCTAAAATGTATTGATAAAGATCCTTTGTCTCGACCCACCATGTATCAAGTGTCCCAAGAACTTTTACCATCTGTCAGTTGGTCACAGTCTGTCCCTTTCCGCATGATCACACTGCAGCATTTACTCAATATGTAGATAAATAGACTCTGGGATTGAGATAAAGTTCCTTTCGCAACTTCGCTTAAACATAAATGTTTGTAGATGTAATAGCACTTGCAATCACATGTATGCATTGTTCAATTTTTTTTCCCCTTATTGTAAGTTTCTCAGAAACACACTTACTGTACGTATTTTCAGCCATAAATCTCAAAGCCTGGCTATAAAATAATTAAAAACATAGATGAAAAAAGTCTTGATCTCAATGGGGGAGATGCTGTAAAAAATCCTATCACATAGAAGTTATTTTTTTATTCAAATGTCATCCATGAGAATAAAGAGCATTTCTACTAAACAGGAACAAGGAAATGAATGACCAACTATAGAGATTTTTTTTCTTAAAAAAATTAGATTATGGTTAAACTAAAAAGGAAGTTCAGCTGAGATACCACTGTGAAACAAAACGTTAAATGGAAATTATTATGTGAATAAAGATGACTATGGATGCAACAAACATTCCCAGATTTCAACAAGACTACACAGAATTTTAGAGTTTGTTAATAGTACTCATAATTGTTATCAGCTGCACTAGCAGTTACCACGTGGACAAAGTTATTCAAGGGTTGCATCATAGTATAAACTTCAAAGCCCTGCAAAAGTATTTCAAAGTAAACTTTCTTCAGAGAACCACTGATCATCAAAAGAACCCAAACTCTATTATTGAATTACTCCTCAAAACCCCAAAATACACTTATCCCTTCAAAAGCAAGACAGTAAGCATGAAAGATTTCTATGGCCATTTTACTACAAAATAAGCAAAAGCTAAGGAGTAGAAACTCACCTTAAACTCTATAAACTATATGTAAGTGAGTGACGTTAAAAACGGAGACGGAGAACACAAGATATTAAATAGTTTGTATATTTCTGAATGTGCTTAAAGTATAAAGGAGTTTCTTATTTATATAGAAAATAAGTTATACAAGAAAGAAAATAAAATAAATACAATTAAAATAATATCGCATTAACTATATACAAATTAAATCAATTAGATATCCTAACAAATATTAACACACTAACATCATCCTTCAAACTCAAGTGGGTGCAAAGGGAACCAATTTGAGTTTGGAAACTAAAGTACGGAAGCATGATGAGTTTTGATGAACAAATTGGCTAATTGGTCAAGAATTCTAATAAATATGAGACGAAGAGCACCATAAAGAAGATGTTGGTGAATAAAGTAACAATTAATTTCAATGTGTTTAGTGCGCTTATGAAAAATATTATTTTGAACAATTTGAATAGTATTCTGATTATCACAATATAGAACAGTAGAAGAGGATTGAGAGAAATCCAAATCATCAAATAGTCAACGTAACCAAAATATTACATAAGTAGTGTCTGTAAGTTCTCGATATCCTACTTCAATACTAGAACAAGCAGTCAGAATCTGATTTTTGCTTCATCACGACATAAGAACATCTTCAAAAAAAATACATATACTAACATACTAACATCACGCTAACATGTGCAAGTGAGTTTGAGCAAACATAAAGAAAATGAAGAACTTTAGTGTGGAGGGAGGAGAAAAAGCTTGCTACACTACCAAGCTCCTCTTTATTTTTCGCTTCTTCACGTTTCAGTTGCTGATTGTGGAAAAAAGCTACTCTAACGTAATCCCATACGTACTTAGTAAGTAAATATATATGGAAAATGTTGTTTGTCACGACAATCAATTCTTGAAACGATTTGTGAAAAGAAACAAATTTTATATGTTTTATCGTTTACTTTGATAATTATTTTTTAAAAAAAAAATTATTATTATATTTTTTAACCCAACTTAATTGTTTAAAAATCTCTTCATAAATATTCACGAAACTTACTTTTTATCGTGTAGTATAACGGTGCTCAAAATATATATATATATATATATATATATATATATATATATATATATATATATATATATATATATATAGAGAGATTTAATTTAAATATATTGAGATATTAACGCATTAAATAATTTAAGTGTAGATATATACAATATACTAACCTCCTTTAGACGCGCCTCTTGCTTAGCTACGCGCCTCTTGCTTAGCTGTTTTTTAAGCTTTACTATTTTATTTTATTTTCTAAAAGGGTAAAATACCAAAAAACCATTAAAAGAAATCTATTTCTTGTCTTTCTCTTCTTCTTTTTTTTCTGTTATTATATCAAACTTCAAAGTCAATAATAGTATCCGTAAAAAAATTATTTAACTGATAGTTATTTTTAATAAAATTTTAAATATTTATTATAAAATCAGTATTAAATGGATATTTAACAATTTATTTTGAGTATCGTATCGATTAAGGTACATGAAAATTCCCCAATATTTGTACGAGACAAGATTTCTCTTTCACATAATCACAACATCATATGTAATGCTCAGTATATTTTTTCCGCTATTAAGTCCAAACCATGTCCTGCTCATTTGGCAGTTAACCACTTTCAGTTTCATTAAGAAGATTATCTCTTGACTTGTTAAATACATCGCGTACCTACATAAAATATACACTAAACATATCATGAAACGACAATTGTCAAATACCATGTTAAACTTAATTTCTTCATGCTATGTTGTCATCACATCAAACCAGCAAGGAATTAAACATATACAGACAATATACAACATCATATCAACCATTTAAAAATTTCTCATAACAATTTCGTATAGTAAGAGAATGAGTCTTGACGCAAGTCGTTGTCATATAGCCTTCTTAGGTAGCCTTCTTATTACAGTTTCAACTTTTAAGTTGTGGAAACAGTCTGTTTGCTTAGGACAGTCAAGTTGCTTACATATATATGAACCTCCCTAAACCGTTAAAAAATATGAGACTTGTGCTGAATTGCCCTTATTTTATTTGAACAATTTCATGTAATTTTTTTTTTCTTAATTAGTTCAACGCATGGGAAGTATTCAGCATAAATTCAAAATATTACATTGGCAACTTAATAGCATAACATATGTTGGCAGAGAGTGCCTAGACTATGAGCATGTTTGGTAGGGATTAATTCTCTACCAAAACAATTTTTTGTTTTAAAAAAAGTATTTTTACTGTTTCAATCATGTTTGATAATTTTAATTTTAATTTTTATACAAAATTCAATGCATTATAATAGTTTTTTTATAATGTTGAAACTTAAAACTTTTGATTATAGATTATAAATTATAGATCATTCAAAAAATTTTTTTGAGATGTAAATACTATTTTATCTTCAATCAAATAACTTTTTTAATTATTCTATATCTCTTTTGATAATTTAATGTATAAAAGTAATTAACTTTTTATACTATCCGAACGAAACAAATGATTTTAAAATTACTTTTCATTTAACATGTCCTAAATATAAAATTAATTCTATTATAATCGATTATAACAATAATCGATTATACAATATTCGATTATATAATAATCGATTATTTAAATAATCAAATTTTTACATCTAATCCAAACAGATACAATGAAAGATAAATTTTTCACAGTACTAGTATAGACCTCAACACAATTTTTTATTTTTTATTTGGATAAAACTTAGGTAAAATTCTTGAAGTACTTGTGATGCTATTCTCTAATAAAAATATAATATGTGTCTTATTTTTTAACCATTTTATCATAACTTTTTAAATTTTCATTAATGAGCTATAAAAAATATACACATATTATATTTTTATTAAAAACAAATATCATAAACATGTAAAGAACTTTATTTAAATTTTGTCATTTTATTTTTGGTCAGAACTCAGAAGTGGAAAGCTACAAAGGTCCAAACACCCAAAGGGCCAACCCACCCATAATCATAAGCATCTCTGCAATTCGATCCCAGCCCGATTGAAGACAATACATTGTAAAAATAAGAGTGGGGCCAATGGCCAGCCCAAATAGCCCGATAAAATGAATGAATTAAGTTAATAAAATGTCAGTCTGAAATTTACATAACCTGAATAGACTGAGTTCGAATGGACTGGGTCAGCCCACTCTTTTAACATTATATAAGGTTAAATGGGTTAAGCTGGACTAGCAAAATATCAACCCGAAACTTACATGGTCCGAATAAATTGCTTTCAAAAATGGCAAGAGTAGGCCCATTTTGACACCCTCACCACTGGGGTCCAACAAGATAATCCGGTCTTCTTAATTTATTTTTAAGAAAAATTATGATGTTATATTTTATATTTTACATTTAAGTAAATAACTAAATATTTTATTGAACTCTCCTCCTTTCTCCATTTTCCTTGTTTGTATAAAGAATTTTGTTATTTGTACACTTACTTTTGTTATTCACTTTTGACACCTATAAAATGTGATAATCAATAAGATAATAAGTGATTATTGAATTACTTATGTAATGATCTTCTTCTATATCACGTAGTGAATTAAAATTATAATTTATCATATCTTACACAAAAATTATCATTTATCTTAAAAGTATTTACTATTTACTTAGACACATTTTTTAACACAAATTAAAGATATAGTAATTAATAAGAACATACGTAATAATTCTTATTACTTATGTGATGACTTTCTTTATTCTTTTTAATTTGTTCTAATTAGAGTTCATCATATTTAATATAAGAATCACTATTTATCTTAAAAGACATTTATTACATTATATGTGTACAAAAAATATTTTTATTGTATAAAATCTATAGATCATTTGGGCATTGCCCTCCCTCGTACCAAAAGATTAAAAAAAAATTGTATAAATCAAAATAATTAAATATAGAATATTTAAATACTCAAAAACTATAACAAAGCTAAAGTTGTCCTTAGAGACATATAATTAATACTTAATACATACGTACAGAAATAATAATAATAATAATAATAATAATAATAATAATAATAATTTATTATTATTATTATTATTATGTACATCCGTACATGCATAAATCTACAAAATAATTGTTTTTTGTTCTCCTTTATTATTTCTTGGTACAACGCCATTGCAATGGGAACTAGTCAGCACAAAACTATAACATCATACCGAAAATACAACTCAATCAGTTAAAATAAGCACACGTGGCGTTAAACTTTCAGATGATGCCGGGATTAAATAATTTTTATGTTATTTAACACAAGAATTAAGCCAAAGAAGACTAGAAGAGTGAGTCGTAGTTAAAAAAAAAAAAAAAAACACACACACACATCAACTAACACGTACGAACTTCCATATATACATAATGTCGTGTTAGCTCTTTCTCCAAATTTTGATACGAAAAATTATTCACTTCATTGAACTTCTAACTTTGCCAGCATGAAGATCACTTTTCAGCTGACAATTTTAACACTGATTTTGTCTTGTATACATGCAGAGATTTCAGCACAGAATGAAGCAGAATCTCTGCTCACCTGGATGAACAGTTTGAACTCTCCCACGCTACCTTCATGGAATCTTACAAACAACAGCAGTAGTCCATGCAACTGGACTGGCATTACGTGCAATGAAGTTGGCAGTGTTGTTGAGATAAAGCTTCCCAATGCAGGCCTACATGGAACCCTCAACAGGTTTGACTTCTCTGCCTTTCCTAATCTCAGTACCTTGAATCTCAGCATCAACGACCTGGTTGGAGAGATCCCAGCTAACATTGGAAATGCAACAAGGTTGAAAATGCTTGATTTGAGCACCAACAATTTCACCAATCCAATCCCCCCAGAAATGGGAAACCTCTTAGAGCTACTAGTTCTTCGTCTCTCTAACAATTCATTCATAAAACAAATACCATCTCAACTTAGCAATTTACAGAATTTATGGCTTCTTGATCTAGGGTCAAATTATTTAGAGAATCCTGACCCAGCTCAATTTAAGGGCATGGCATCCTTAACAGAACTTAACCTCGCCTACAACTATTTGAAAGAGGTTCCACCATTTGTAGCTGAATGTCCAAAGCTGATATCTCTTTATCTATCACTTAACATTATCACTGGGCAGATTCCAATACACTTATTGGCCAGTCCAAGGAACCTGACCATCCTAAACCTGTCAAACAACTCTTTTGTGGGGCCTATTCCAAAGGATATTGGTCTCTTGTCATCCCTTGAGGTGCTTGAATTGCATCAAAATGACTTCCAAGGCCCGATACCATCATCAATTGGAAATCTTCGAAAGCTTCAGATATTGGATCTTCACAACTCGGGCCTAAATTCCAGCATCCCAGATGAGATAGGCTTTTGCACCAACCTTACTTATATAGATATGTCAGGAAATAGTCTGACAGGTTCCTTGCCTCTTTCCATGACTTCATTAACAAGGATCAATGTGTTGGCAATCTCTGATAACCATTTATCCGGAGAACTTCATCCATTTCTTCTTTCCAATTGGACAGAACTTACTTCTTTACAGCTCCAATCAAATGACTTGTCAGGAAGAATTCCCTCTGAGATTGGTTTACTTCACAATCTAACTTACCTGCTCCTTTTTAACAACCAGTTTTATGGACCAATACCTCCAGAAATTGAAAACTTATCAAGCTTAGAATATCTCGATCTGTCCTCCAATAACCATTTCAATGGTTCCATCCCTTCAACCATTGGAAAGTTACACAACCTCATCAATTTAACTCTGGCTGCAAACCAACTAAGTGGAACAATCCCTCCAGAAATAGGTGATTTGGAAAGCTTACAAAACCTGGACTTAAGTGACAACGAGCTTGTAGGACCTTTGCCCTCAGCAATAACTCGTTTGAAAAACATCAATCTCCTTATTCTTCATTCCAACAATTTCTCAGGAAGTATTCCTGAAGATTTTAGGCCTACATTTTTAAGGATGGTGTCCTTTACCAACAATAGTTTTTCTGGAAAGCTCCCTTCAGGAATATGCAATGGAGGGAATCTTATCATCTTGACTGCCAATATAAATAATCTAGAAGGTCCAATCCCAGAAAGCCTGAGAAACTGCACTGGACTAAACAGAGTCCTGCTTGGAAACAATCTTCTCAGCGGAGACATTACCAATGCATTTGGTATATACCCAGATCTGGACTACATTGATTTAGGACATAATCAGCTTTCTGGTTTGTTATCAAGTAACTGGGGAGAGTGCAAAAATCTCTCAAGTTTCAGCATATCTGCCAATAAAATACAAGGGAACGTCCCTCCAGAGCTTGGAAAATTGCCAAAGTTGCAAAATCTTGACCTCTCTGACAACAATCTTACAGGAAATATCCCAGTGGAGCTTTTTAGCTCATCCTCCATCCTGCTTACACTAAATTTGAGCAACAATGATCTCTCAGGTCAGATACCATCAGGGATAGGAGAACTTTCACAGCTGCAATATCTGGATTTATCAGCAAACAATCTGAAAGGGCCAGTTCCAAATGAACTAGGAAACTGCAGAAAACTTATATTCTTGAAACTGAGTATGAACAAGTTAGATGGGCATATGCCTCATGAGCTAGGGAATTTGGTCAACCTGCAGCCTCTATTAGATCTCAGTCATAACTCACTAAGCGGAGAAATAATCATTGAGCTGGATAGATTGATATCCCTTGAGGTTTTGAATCTTTCTCATAACCAGCTTTCTGGGACAATACCTTCTGGTCTCATAGGACTTGTAAGCCTTCTGTCAGTTGATATATCCTACAACAAACTTGAAGGTCCCCTCCCAGACCTAGGAGCTTTTCATAAAGCTCCAGCAGAAGCACTGGTGGGTAATGCCGGTCTGTGTGCTGGGCCTGAGCCTGATGGCAATGCAAATTTGAGCCCTTGTGGTGGAGACAAAAGCAATAAAGTGAATAAACATAAGGTGATAATTGCTGTAGCCATTCCACTTGCTGCTTTAACCATACTATTGGTTGCCCTTGGAATCTTCATCTTCCAGCATCGTTACAAAGTTCATCAAGATGAGAAGAACAAGAGTTCAGATGAAAAGAATTCATTCCTCTTATGGAATTATAGGAACGAATTAGAGTTCAAGGATATACGTACATCAACTGAGGATTTCAATGACAAGTATTGTATTGGAATAGGAGGGCAGGGCAGTGTCTACAAGGCAGTGCTTCCAACAGGTGACATCTTTGCAGTAAAGCGTCTTCACCAATATGAGGAAATGGACTTCTCTGGATACAAGGCAAAGAATTTCATGTCTGAGATTCATGCATTAAATAATATTCGTCATCGGAATATTGTAACAATGTGTGGATTCAGTTACTTGGACGGGTTCATGTTTTTCATATACGAGTATGTGGAAAGAGGCTCCTTGGAAAGGTTGTTGCAGGATGAAGAGGAGGCAAAAATCTTGAACTGGGACATCAGGTTAAATATAATAAAAGGACTGGCAAATGCATTGTCTTACCTGCACCATGACTGCACACCCAGCATTGTTCACCGAGACATATCAGGGAGTAATATTCTTTTGGACTCACAGTTTGAGCCTAAGATTTCTGACTTTGGGACAGCAACGTTGCTAAAAGATGGAGAATCAAAGTGGACAGCTCCAGTTGGATCATATGGCTATATAGCACCAGGTTTGTCTCATCCTTAGACCATAACTTTCATTTGCTAGTTTGACGTACTTGCAATTGGTGACCTGAAACAACCAGAAAATTTCTTGCTGTCACATGACCCTTAAGGCAACATAAGCACTGCACAACTTTTACAAATTCATACTCATATTGCTCTTATATATATCATTTTGGTCCTTTTATATTTTGCAGAGCTTGCTCTGTCAATGAAGGTGACAGAAAAATGTGACGTATACAGTTTTGGAATTGTTGCATTAGAAATTCTGATAGGGAGGTACCCTCATGAGTTCCTTTCGTGTCTTGAGTCTAGGGGATTTGATCAACACCTTGTAGATTTCTTAGACAAGAGGCTAGCTCCTCCAGCTGGTGCTGCCGTCCAGCTTTCAATATTGGTTGCGAGCCTGGTTCTAAAATGTATTGATAAGGATCCTTTGTCTCGGCCTTCCATGCATAAAGTGTCCCGAGATCTTTTATCATCTGCTAGTTGGTCACTCGCTGTCCCTTTCAGCATGATCACATTGCAGAATTTAATTGACATGTAGCTAAATGAACTTTGGGGTTCAGATAAAGTGCCCTTCACTTAAACATCATTATTTGTTCATGTAATAGCCCCTGCAATCAAATGTTACGTAGTTCGATTTTCTTTTCCCTGATTGGAAGTTTCTCAGAAACACAATGTGCGTATTTTCAGCCATTCATCTCAAAGCCTGGTCAACAAAAATATTTGTGTTTCTATATTACATAAACATCTCTGATACCTGTAATCTGCATGAAGTGATTAGACTAAATAATTGTTTTTCTTTTTTTCGTTTGATATTAGAATCAAATAAAGATTATGAAAGTTCTAATAACATCATAAGCAAGTTTTGCCATATAGTAGTTTTGATTTTGCACTTCATTACCTGGATCGTATTCATCTCCATTAAGTTCTAAGACTGAATAACTTCCATGAATGTAGAGGTTAATAGGCAAGAAGATTTACTAAATTCATCAATCATCAGCGTGGAAGAACAAATGGAGACACTATATATAAAAAATACATGATAGTACTAATCCAACCACATATACAACAGAAAAAGCAAACATCACACACTATCACATTCACGTTAGAATCAAAAAATGAATTCCCAACACAACACACTCTCCCCCAAAATCACATCATCGAAAGCTTGTCTAAAATACATGAGGAACATAAGTGGAAGCAGCTTCAGCAGCACCTCCATTCAAAGCGCGCTCTCTCTAACCACCATTTAAATCAAAATCAGAATTTACACTAAACCAACAATGCATGATTTCCCTCAAATTTCACTTCACCTGTACCCCTCTTGTACTTGGTTGTTGTGTTATTCCTTTAAAGGAAGTTGCTGAACCAGAATCCTTAGCAGAGCCCATAAAATTCCAGTAGGTCCCAACAGTGCCTATAATGGGCATCTCATGATCCAGACTCCGACTTGGTGACTTCCTTGGCGAAGAAGAAGCTGAAAACTCTTTGAGCTCTTCAACTGTCAATGCACTTAAAATCGGCCTATCTTCATGGCTTATAACTGAATTTGAGCCTTGTGAGGTGCTTCTCTCAGGGGTACCCACATACAAAGCCACTGAGCTAGCTTTGTTAACAGGAGTAGTTTCTGGTGAAAACAACCAATTCGAAAGGCTAGCATCAACCGTGATTTCCTGGTTCAACTTCTTTGATGGGTTAGTTTCTGATTTCAAGCTGAAAGATATTTTCTTGAAACTTGGTTCTTCACTAAATGCAACTGGAGACTCTTGACTTGAAATGTAATTTTCTTTCTGAGACCTCAGTGGTGGTGTCCTTTTAGCCTTAACTGCTTTCCATTGAGTGAGGTTTTCTACAGGGTTCAACACAGGATGAACATAAGCACTCCTATCTCGAGCATTGGGGTTCAATCCAATGGACTTCACAGCCGTATCACACGTTGGGATTGGACTGTCCACTCCCTCAGCAACCACTTGATTAGCAGCAATTCTTGCCCTTGAGCATACTACTCCATCTTCCAAGTCCTCCCTCAATTCATTATATTCTTGTCCCATGTCACTATCGCCATTTTCATCATCATCCTCATCAGTAAGATCACTATCCCAGTAACTCATTTCTCCATATTCATCATCACTATCTAGGCAATTCTGGTACCTATGGTTTGTAGGGTAAGACCCCGTTGAAGTCACCGAACTATCTTCAGAGTAAGACTTTGATTGGCTTGAACTTGATTTTACCAAAGCTTCCTCCTCTCCACTTTCTTCACTCTTCTCTGGATGGAAATCTGCAACTTCATCTGGCAAAACAGGCTCGTAGATTTTCACATTGGAATCAAAGGTTACTTTCTTTCTGGTGCTGGCGTTTAACTGCTCCTCAGGTTCAGCGCTACATCAAAACCCCATTTAACTGAATTATAGATAAACTTGAAGGCCAAAATTAACAAATTCAAAGAGAATCATGCTTTATTGTGAACAAGAAAATAGAAGGTTAAAATAAAAACTCATTTGCTTACTGGACTTGTGATGCAATGATAAGTCGGGTTTTGGAGTAATCCTGAACAGAAGAAGAGACACTGGGTTGCTCAGGCCTGCTACAAGCATTTCGCTGCAACAGCATTCGGAATTCAATTAAGTTAGAGTGTGTTTGGAATGTAATAAAATAGGAAATGATTTGATTTATAAATTAAATTTAATTAAATTTTGTATTTAGAATGTTAAAAAATAAGAAATGATTTAATTTCTAAAATCACATGGATTTGATTCCTTTTGTTTTAAATTATCAATTTTGATAGAATTTGTTAGATTTGATTTGATTTGAAATGAATAGACTATTTTGCTCTTAATAACTACCTCTAGCCACCTCTCATGAGGGTTAAAATGTAAAATAATAAAATCAAATCAAATCAATTCTTATTTTAATGAATTCTAAACACAAAATTTGATTTATAAATCAATTCAAATCTTATTTTTTTTAAAAGTTTCAAACACAAAATTTGATTTATAAATCAAATCAAATCAATTCAAATTAAATCAAATCAAAATGGGTAATGGAATTTGAAATGAAAATGCAAGCTTGGAGAAGATGAACCTTGGTTGTGTGTTTTCTGCGTGTGGCATCTTTGGTGGAACAAAAACAAGCAAGAAAGCAACCCATCACAACACAGATCTCTTTCCCTTTTTCAGTTTCAGTGGGAAAGAGCTGAACAACGCCTCAACTAGATAGAGAGCGCGACAAAGGCTTCTGTAACGTGTTTGTTCTTCATGGCATCAAATGCACCTTCGACTCTTCGAGAGGCACAACAAGTAGTGAAGAAGAACTTCAGGTAAAGGCCTTTTTTGTTTTTTGTTTTTTCAATTTTATTTCTAATAATTAAAAATGTGGGAAGTGACCGTTAGAAAAACACGATTGTGATGACAACCTGTAAATTGCAATTTCGTTATTTTTCTGTGAAAAGGAGCTGATCGTGTTGTTCGAGGACAGTGGAAAGATATCATGATCGTTGGTCTTCAACGAATGTAGCGGGCCCCGCTCAGTCCCTGTCCGATTCATTCCGGTTCACTGCAACCAATGACACACAACTCTTACTCCTAGCGGCATCAATTTCTTTCTTTTTTTTTTCTTTTTTAATTAGTGGCATCAATTTTTTGCTCATAAATTTGTTATGAAAATAAACATAAACAAACAACTTATGAGATAAAGAAAAAAAAAAAGAGTAGAAAAAGAATTATAGTACATTTTTGTCAACTCCTATTTTTCCTACAAATCTATATTTTATTTATATAAGCTACCATATGTCTTTTTTTTTCATGTCAATAAGGTGTAAACGAGTTGTACTTTTTTTTATTAATAATTCAATATAAAATTTTTAAAAATTCACAAAAAATATATAATAATAAAATAAATTAAATCCATTGAATTTGTAGAAGCTTAATTTTATACACTGAAAATAATTTCTTTTGCTAAAATTTAATGAATTAAGAATTTTATTAACTACCTTGTTAATTTTATTTTTTTAAAATATTATTATCTACATTATTTACATGTTTTGAGATAAGAAAGGCAATGGAACGAGGAGAGTCTGGTGGTGCTTCCCCTCTCCTCATCATAGATACCAATTTATAATCCATGTGAGATAACTGTAGTCAATAAATATTTACGAGTATTTAATAATTTAATATAAAATTTTAAGATTTATTAAAAGAAAATATAACAATAAAATAATTTTTAATATCTACCGAATTTGTTGAAGCCAAATTATATCCAATGAAGATAATTTATTTTGCTAAAAACCCATTGAATAAAAAATCATATTGGCTATATTGCTAATCATATTCTTTTTTTTTCTTATCTACATCATTTGTAACACCCTCCATAGGACATCACATTTTTAAATAAAAACTTAAAATCTGAAAATCATTTTATAAAAACCTTGAGTTCTAAAATATGAATTTTTTAAATTTCATTTCACAGAAACATAAACTTACCGAAGCATGAGTAATACAAAAAATAAACCAAATAGATTTTTACACAACTTTATTTATGTCACATATAGCTTACGGTGTTCGAGAAACAAGAAGAAACCCAATGACGGTACTACTAATAGACGGTAACAATACTACATACATGCCTCGTTTTTCCACCAACTGCATCTCGTTGAAACTGAGAAGATCACTCCTCGACGTCGTCACCATCTTCAGAATTTTGTCTCCAATGGGTCTAAGAAACTTGCTTTGTCTACTATACGAATTTAAATAAAACAAACACAACAAAACAATACAGTAAAGAGGTGAGATCCCCTTTCACCCATACCAGTACGGTAGCAAAGAAAGATACGAATGACAAAGTCATTCCATACACACAGATATCACAAATATAGTCATGTTATCAATTTACAAATAATTCCAATAAACACATGTTATAATAAAATGAACAGCAATAACATTACTATGATAGATATAACAATTGATACAATAAACTACATAATCACATCATACATAGTAACTCACATTAACACTTCATATATAATATCTCAACATTGAATATAAATAACCACATTAAAATGCAGATAAGATATGTCAATATACATAGACTCATTCCTACTCCATGGAGCTAAAAACACAGACATCAGAGAGAATGATCCGTAAAATCTATTAGTACCATCGACTGCCCAAACTATTTCGCTGTCTCACGGTGTGCCTATAGCCCACTGTCATAACATCGTGGTATAGCACACTGTCAAAACGTCGTGTCACTATAAGCTTGTACTAAATAGATTTCACAAGATCTTGATTAAGTATAGTGCGTGTCGAGTCCATTAGTGTGTTGCGATTCTGCACACGCCCGCAGGAGCGACCAAGTTGTCCACAAATGGAATAATCCGCAATGATGTCTCTTGATTCAAGTTGTTGAAGCAAGCAACCACACTACGCTTATCGCTTAAATTGGCACCGACAACACGATGTAATTCACCTCGTCAATCAATCCACCAATTATCAATCAAATTGGCATAACTCAATGCATGATAAAAATTACCAAAATACCCTCAATGGTATTATTGCACATATTTACGCAAATGTCCTCAATGGCAAAAATTTCAAATATGCCCTCAATGGCAAAAATCTCAAATATGCCCTCAATGGCAAAAATCTCAAATATACAGTACGTCCCACTTGACAGTATTTGTATCTCAACATGTTCGGGTCCACCACTTTGGCCCAACAGTAAAACTCACTGTTTTCATCAATCGCGTAGAAATTTTATCGCATTTTCACAATTCCGTCGTTTTTACAAACATTTTTAAATCGCATAAATATATTTTGTTATTTTTTAAATCGTGTATTATTTTTAAATCGTTTTCTCAATCGCGTAAAATTTTTAAATCATTTTTTGTCCAAATTCCTTAAAAATCACTATTTAAATAAACAGAAATAATATTTAATACATTTGAACTACGTAGAATATTTTTCATACTGTATACATTATATTGGATATCTTTTCTATCTTATTTGTTTGTTTTTAACAAAAATTGACAGTATTTTTGCTTAGAAAATCTATAATAATGGTTTTCTAGGTTTTTTGTTAAAAAATCTTTTGTTTATATTACAACCATTTAATTACACTTTTGAAAACTACTAACGTGCTTCAAAACATAAAATGAGCTCTATGTTAGCATTTTTCAAATGTTCACTGTATTTCGTATTTATAGTAAAATCCTCTAACTTTAATTTCTAAAACTAAGTTCTTCCATTTTATTTCCCAAAGATTTATTGAAATTAAATTCTTTTGTAATTAACTACATTGATCTACCTTGGAAAATAATTTTAGAAATTAAATATACATTATATGGCATATTGGTCGAATTCCCCAAAATCCTTGCATTTAATCTTTGGATCATTTTCCATCTTCTAAATCAATGTCAAATTCATTGTATTACCTAAATTCATTAAATCATTGTTTTAGAAAATGATTGAGAACATTTTGGTTCTCTTTTTCTTATTGAGGTCGTGAGCCCCTTTGGTGTTCTTTGGAACACTCATGCAAATCCTTATATGTTATTTACATGTTACAATAATTATCATGCATCTATGTACACATACCATATATTAAAGCAATCATAAAACACATACAAAATATTAAAGTAATCATAAAACACATACTATCTATTTTAAAACTATAGACATGCTTGCACACAAAATCAAACACAATTAGGAAAAACAATAAACAACCAAGTGAATAAATCCTTATGGATTCTTCACTACAAACACATTCATTCCTCACCACCAACACATGTCTGATGAGGGTAATCTCCCTCTTACCTCTTGAAGAAACCTCCAAAGTTCCTCGTATGCCTCCTTCAAGTAAACTTTCTCCACCAAGAGTTTCTTGAAAATCAAAGAAAACATGCAATATTAATACCTAAGGCTCTAAACTAAAATAATCATGGATTAAAATCATGATTAGAACTTTGAAATGGATAGAAACATTAAGATTAAAGAATCCTACCTTCAAGGCTTCAAACTTGAGCTTTGAAGAACAAGATAGAAAATGGATGATTTAAGCTTAGGTTTCAACTACAAAGTAGCTTGAGATGAAGTAAGGAAGCAAGATATAAAGTAATTTAGAATTATAGAAGAGTGAATAAGGAGATTAGGTGGGGAGGCTGTGAGGTTGAAGAAGAAAAGGAGAAAGAAAATTTGAGAGCTTTGCTTGTTTGATAATTTTGGAGAAAAGGTGAAGACTTTGATTAAATGAAAACAAAGTCTCCTATTTACTATGCATAGCCGTAGGAAACCAAATGAAGAGCCACCAAAATTGACTAGCTTTAGGAAATTGAAATTAAACTTGTTTCCTTTTACTATGCATGGTCGTAAATGCATAGAGAAATAAGAATGAATTGAATTGTAAAAATTGCCTTCCTAAAGCTCACATTGCCATAGAAACACATGAAGAGTAGCCACCAAAATTGACTTGTCTTATTTGGCTCAATTAATAAAAGGTGATAAGAATTGAATTGTGATATTTGCCTCACAAAAATTTTGCTTGGTCGTAGGACACAACAAAGAATAGCCATCAATATTGACTAATCTTTATTTGTTTAACTTAGGCTTTTCTACGTGAATTTCACAAAGTGAATTGGTCATTTAGAGCAATTTGCTCTTCTCCTTCATCGTAGAATCACTAAATTTCAAGAAGTCCAAATTTGTTTAATAGCTTGTTTCCTATTAGTCCTTAAAGAGTCAATGCCATTATTCTTGACCAATTTTTATTGGTTGAATATTTACCAACTTGATTCCTATTGGCAATTTCTTATTTTTGTTGACCAATTTCTATTGGTGCACCTTTATTTTTCTAATATACTTTAACCAATGAACAATAATTACTGTTTATAAAGTCAGTGTCTATTGTCCAATGGATAATAAAATATACATATATTTTTACCTTACTCCAGTTGGGTAGCAACTATTGTTGATCATTTTCTACTGATTGTCTTTGATGACTCACAAAGCGAGTCATCAAAGAGAAGTTTTTAGAATATGTTACTCACTTTGATGAGTCAGCATGATGTGTCAGCGTAGATATTTTTTAGAATGGGTGAGTCAGCATGGCGAGTCATCAGCTGAGTCACCAATGGTGAGTCATGATGCTGAGTCAGCATGGTGAGTCGTCAGAGAAGCTTCTGGAACAGGTGACTCACCAGGGCGAGTCACCGCTTCTGGAACCTTCTAGAATCTACTGAGTCACAGGTGCTGAGGTGTCATGCCACGTGTCGAGTTTCTATTGGCCCTTCGTGATGAGTCACAACCACCAATATTGACCCGGCTCCTCATTGGTCCACGTGTAAAGCATTCGATGACTAGGCGCGGTGACGATGCGTCTTCTAGAATCTGGAACATGTGAGTCACTAGGCTAGTCACCTGGTGAGTCACCAACGATGAGTCATCATCATCTAGAACATTCTAGAGTGAGTGACTAGGCTCAGCGTCTAGAATTATCCACTGATATTTTTCAAGAAAAATATCTTCCAATGAATAATAAAACATCTCCGATTTTATTTGTCGATAAAATCGCAGGAAAATAAAACTTCAAAAAGCTGTTTCGGTTTGAGTTTAGTAAGTTCTTCAATCAACAAGATAAAAGCTTTCTCTAATAAAAATTTTTATTTTTTCGGCTTGCCGCAGCTACATACTGATCAAAATATCGAAATATATTAAATATTCAAAAATATATTAAAATATCAAAAATATAATATAATATTCAAAATATCTAAAATATAATAAAATATTCAAAATATCTTAAAATATCTAAAATATATTAAAATATTTAAAATATCATAAAAATTCACAAAAATCATATTAATTATGAAACTCATGAAAATCAAATCAGATTAGTAAAAATAATTAAGAATTGAGAGAAAGAAATAAAATACGAAGGCGCATATAATACCACCTAAAATAATATTAAAATAATCAAAAACGTAAAAACTCCCAAAAATTCTTAAAAATCACAAAAATCATAAAATTACAAAGTCGAAATCGATTACTCAAAATAATTTGGAATCGACGAAAACAAATAAAATACGAATGCTTGGGGTGTTACATTATTTACATGTTCCTATATAGGAATGTCAACAAGACGATGGTAGGTACTACTTTGTCCATCTGCATCTCAGATATCCATTTATGATCTATGCGGAGAGATGGGTATTTATGAGTATTTGCGAATATTTAATAATTTAATATAAAATTTTAAAAATCACAAAAAAAACAATTTAAATATTGAAATATTTATTGTATATTTGATATGTTTTATTATTAGAATTTAATTTTGATGTATTGTCAGTAAAATTATTTATGTTATCAATTAATCATACATTATCATATGTGTGACTTTTGAAGTGGTTATTAAGGGAGTCAAATATTTTTAATAATGTAATAATATATAATTAGTTATAGTGCAAAACATTTTAATTATGTTATTCTTCTAATTACTACCTTATTTAATGTACCCGTAGGTTACAAGAGGGGTTAACTTATCAAGTTACTTTTATTTTTTCTCTATTTATTTTATTTTTTGGTGATGGATTAGGTGGATCAACCCTTATGTTTGACCTGCCAAACTTGTATTTTTTGCTCAATTTTAGGTGAGTTAACCTACTTAATCTACCATTTTTTTATTTAATTATTTTTAAGTTGATCTGTCTAACCCGTCAACTAATTATTTTTTAATATTTTAGTCAAGTTAACTTGCTAACTTACCATAAAATAGGATAAGTTGACATTCTCCTCTCATATTTCAAAACGGGTCAACTTATCCCTGCCTTTTTTTTTTCAATCTACCCATGCTTTCTAAATTTGACAACTATTTGATTTGATTTTTTTTCTATTTAAAATAAAAGAATTCTATTACAGTTAAGCACAATTGAGCATTCCAGGCTATCAAACTCTTAGGCTATTTAGTATTACTCTAATTTAAACTCTTATTAAAGTTTTTTTTTCAGTATTCATCAAAGTTCTTATTTTAGGTAAAGTAATAAGTGTATATGAAAATAAATAAATTTATATAATGAAATTAAGTTAAATTGTTGTATATAAAAATAACAATTTGGCAGGAGTTATTATCTCGTGCATTGCACGGGTCAAGAACGTTAGTGTGAAATACAAGGTTGTTCTCATTCACATCCTATTGCAGCTTTGGTAAACTCCATCAGAGCACTCATTCATAGGATTTGGATTGTAAATTCTCCCATGGGTAGAGAGAAAATAAATAATGTTACTAATTGGTTAGCTAATCATTCTCACTAGGGGTATATAAGGGACGGGATGAGACGATTTTGACTTGATTCAAACTCAACTTGATATCTTGATCAGACCATTTTTTGGGACCCGAACCTGACTTGATCATGGTCCGATAATGACCAGGGTAGAACCGAGTCAACTTGATATATAGACATAATATATAAATTTAAACATTATACATAACTAAATCATAAAATTATACAAGTAAGAAACTAAAATTAAGGTATATTTTATAATATATATTTTAAAACAAATAATTATAAATATATTATCATGTTATATAAAAATTATTAATTTAAGTCAAGAAATCTTATTTTTTATAATTATTTATAAAAAAAAGTATAAATTTTAAAATAATATGTGATATTGGACCGAGTTAAAATGACTCAAATTATAACCCAAATTCGACTTGAAAAACACATTGGGTCTATTTTCTAGAACTTGAACCTATCCCAATTAACTTTGAGACATGACAAGTTAATAGGACAAGTCAAATCTTGAACATCCCTAATTCTAACACCTTTGAGTTGGAGAAATACTTAAATAAATTTTGTATATATAATTGTGTAAATTAAATCAATCAGTAATTAATTTACGATATCAATAAACCTTCATTGTGTGATAGAGTGTTGTTAAATAATCTTGATGGTGTGAATTTTTTTTTTCAAAGTATATTATAGTGTGTTAGGGGCTTTTGTCCCTTCCTAATATTATAATAGTATACCAAAGAAAATATATATATATTAAATGTGTATAATACATAAGACATTAAAGGAGTATTTATAGTTCAAATAAGAGATAATTAAAATCAAATCAAATCTTAATACGATAGAAGTCTATTTATAATCAAATCTTAATTAAATAAAGATAAGATAATAATATTTTGTCATAATTTTTTGACATTCACTTTTAAATAATATTCATAACAAAATTTAACTAGTAATAATTGCCTTATTTTCAATTTATTTAGCAAAAGACCTTATCAAATATTTTTATCTTGAAATTATTAAAATAAATTCTAAAATTTATATAATTCGTTATAATAATAAGTTTGTGAAAATTAAAAAAAAAAGTTGTAGTTGTCTTTATAAAAATTCCTTTTATGATTAAATTAACTTTAATAAAGTATTAAGATTTTATTTTTGGTATAAATGTTTGTCAAAATGTCTATTCAAATACTATTAAGTTTATTTTATATCACAATTTATAATAGTAAAGCTTATTTAAAAAGTTACATTCCAATAAGTACTTGTTAAATTGTTTGTTTAAACATGACTTTAGTGACTCATAATAAAAAACTAAATAAAAGTAATGGATATACATAACATAAAATCAAAATCAGCTTAATTAAAATTTTAATTTTAAGCATAAATCAATTCTTATTTTAAAAATACTCAATTTTAGTCTCACGAAAAAGTTTACTTTTGATTGTTATATAGAACACTACAGATATAATAATAGAAGGTATTATACTATCTAAATCATCTTTCTCAAGTAAAAATTTAAATTAAATTAAATTGCTCAATTTTGTGGCATATTTTTCAGAAACTGACTCTAAAAAAGGATTGGCAAGTAAACACAACACATATAATAAATTAATAATAGAAGGTATTATTCCATCTAGTTCATCTTTCTCAAGTAAAAATTAAATTAAATTTAGATTGCTCAATTTTATGGTATATTTTTCACAATCTGACCCAAAAAATGGGTTGGCACTGGCAGGTAATAAAAAAGGCTTGGGGTGAGAGAGGCTCGAACTCTCGACCTCAGGATCACTCAGAAGCTATGAGACCTACGCGCTAGCCAACTGCGCCACCACCCCGTTGTGGTTATTAAGCCTAACTTATTAATATTTAAATATTAGTTGTCTCTGATTACTCACCAGTAACAATCCAGATCCTAACCCTACTTTTGGTCTCTAAGTCTCAACTCCTAAACTCAATTAGTAATGCTAAAAACGGATACATCATTTCATATTTTTAAAATTTTTATTATTTAATTATTATTAATCCCACTTTATTTTTTGTACATTCACACTTTAATTCTAATATCTCATAGAGATCTAAAATAATGTAACATGTATCAAACATTTTCCAATCCCAAATTAGAGTAAGGGTAAAGGAAGTTTGTCTTTTATGATGGAAAAAAGTGAGAAGTAATAGTCATAGACTGGACTGAACAATCCAAATGCAGAGTAGTACAATAAATATATGCTCAAGCCTCAAGGTTTCCTAATAACTGCTGTTACCTATGAACTAAAAGGATATGATTAAGGACAGTAAAAAACAGAAAGAAAAAAAAAGAGAAGATTTAATTCCTTGAAAGAAACCAATCCAGGCGAAGATAGAGTTCAAGCTTCTTTGGACCATCTGCACGTTCTTTTGCTTTCGTTGCTTTTCCATCTTACTATGTACAAAGTTAACTTTGTATTTTAATTGCCACCTTCCTCATTTAAAGTGAATATTTCATAACCATTTCACATCACTAGAATAAAATTATAAATTTATATATGTTAATATGTTATGGCTGCTTATCTACGTATACTGTTTTAGATGATGTTATTTTATTTAATTAACAATAACTATACTGGCATCTTGCCTTTGAGGCCATGTATATGGTTGTATTCACATAGAATAAATGCTTACGAACAATACAAATTTGTTATTTTAGTTTCAAAGTCGTAATTTTATAATACGAAGGGCCTACCGAGAGTAAGAATGAATCATGACATGATGAGACAATGTTAGGCCATAACAGTACATGTGACTAGGGTCTAGGGACTGAACCGGTCACAAAGCATATAAATATCGGAATTTCTATTTTATTCAAGTGAGTTTAGTATTTAAGATAAATTGTAAAGTATTTATTAAATGTTAAATTTATAATAAATATTTAAAAATAATTAATATCTAATTAAATACTTGATAATTTATCTTGATATTAAATCTTTAAAAAAAATCATACAAATTATTTATAAATATCGAATTAAGTTGAATTATAAAAATACAAAACTCTCTCAACGTTAATTTTTTTATTTATAAAATTCAAAATCGAAAGTCTCCTTAAGAAATAAATACCGAACCACTTGAACCAATCAAATATTAATCATTGAAAACTATTTTAATAAGTAAATATTTGTTATGTTCACTTATAACTAATGACTTTTTATAACATGTTAATCTCACGTCAATAATTTAAAGGTAAATATACTTTATATTTATATAATTTTTATCATATAATTATAACGAAACACACATTAATTTTTTTGCATATTTCTTTCACGTAAATAAATGTGATGTGCATAGAAATAAAGTGTTACTAACATTTTTCTAATGCAAAACATCACCAAATACACGTAGAAAGAAAGAGACGGAAAACAAACATAAATGACAAGAAGTACAGAACAAAATGCGGTTGGTTCCTTTTTTTTTCCCCATTAGATTTATTTGTTAATTAGCTAGCTCATGCAAATGGACAATGTATGACTTTAGGAAGAGGAAGCTCAGCATCAAGAATCTGATTCCGGTTTTAATAAGCGACGAATACAGAAATTTTAAATAGTAAAGTAAAGATAATACATAAGTATATAAAATAAGTATATAAAAAAAGTTTAAATAAAAAATATATTAGTACAAAATAATAAAATATTAATTTATAATTATTTTTTTACACTAAATAATCTTTTATATATATATATATATATATATATATATATCATTATATATATATATATATATATATATATATATATATATGTATATATGAATGATTTTTACTTACACTTACTAATCAAGTAAGATATGAAAAAAAAATGAAGGCTATTAAATAAATTTTAACTTCTATTACAAATTTTTGACTACTAATATATAAAGATAAAGTTAAAAAAATATAAAAAAGTTAAAAATAAAAAAAAAAAATAACAAATCATTATCATGAATAATTAAAAAAAAAAATATAAAAGTGAATAAGGACATGTCCCCATTATTTTATACTTAGGTCCATCTCTCGTTTTAACTATATAAAATGTTAATGAGAAGCTAGAAATTAACCTCACATGATTCCCTACAAGAGCCCAAGTTGTTGTTCATCTCCAGCATAATGACAGTGGTAGAAGAAAAAGGCCCTGCAAGCGGGAGAGAAGATTACACTCAAGATGGCACGGTAGACCTAAAAGGTAGACCTATTTTAAGATCAAAGACTGGAAGATGGAGAGCTTGTTCCTTCATAGTAGGTAAATGTAGGCTTAATGGCATTATGAAACTTGCTTTAATTTGAGCCTTTTATGAATACCCCTAATCCTTTTCCTTCTTATTTGTTTTCACGTCCAGTTTAAAGACTGGTTGTCACTTTAGAATATGGAATGTAAAAAGTGTGCATGTGTGTGTTTGTAGCTTATGAAATGTTTGAGAGGATGGCATACTATGGGATAGCATCAAACCTCGTGCTGTACCTAACAAAGAAGCTCCATCAGGGCACTGTGAAAGCATCAACCAACGTTACCAACTGGGTGGGTGCAGTGTGGATGATGCCAGCTGCAGGGGCTTACATAGCTGATGCCTACCTTGGCCGATATTGGACCTTCGTAATTTCAACAGGCATTTACCTTATGGTACGAAATATGATATTTATTCAGCATTTCAATATCACTTAAGAGTTGTCAAAAACTGGTGGGCTTGATAACAATCTTGGATGAACATTGTGGTTTTTTTTTTATTTATCAATATTCTACTCCACTAGATTGTGATTGTTTACGCTCTTATCTTTGGATTTTGATATGCAAATATCATTTTTTATCTTTTAATAATTATAAATGGGACATGCCCTTTTTTTAAAAAAGATGTTTAGATTTTGATATGCAAATATCATTTTTTATCTTTTAATAATTATAAATGGGACATGCCCTTGTTTTCTTTGGCCATAGGGAATGTGTTTGTTGACTATAACAGTTTCACTACCAGCACTGAGGCCACCACCATGTGCTCAAGGCGTGGCAGATCAGAATTGCCAACCAGCATCGTCATCGCAAGTGGGTATTTTCTTCTTGGCCTTGTACATGATAGCAGCAGGCACAGGGGGAACCAAGCCCAACATTTCTACCATGGGTGCAGACCAATTTGATGTCTTTGAGCCCAAAGAGAGGTCCCTTAAGCTTTCCTTCTTCAATTGGTGGGTGTTTTTTCTTTTGTTTGGTACCATTTTCTCCAACACTGTCTTGGTGTACATACAAGACAACGTGGGTTGGACCCTTGGATACGGCATTCCAACCGTTGGGCTTGTCGTTTCAATATTGGTGTTTCTGGTAGGGACTCCATTTTATAGGCACAAATTGCCCTCAGGCAGCCCTATAACCAGGATGCTTCAGGTCATTGTGGCTGCTGTGAGGAAGTGGAACGTACATGTCCCAGATGATCCAAAAGAGCTACATGAGCTTAGCATGGAAGACTATGCAAGTAACGGGAGAATAAGAATTTATCACAGCTCTTCATTGAGGTTAGTTAATTAGTACTATAATTACCTTGAGAAATTATTTTATGCTTTTAGAGCATCACATAGATTATACTTTCTCTATTCATTTTTAAACATTTTATCCTTAAACAATTGCTCACTTTAATTTCTGATTGATTTTATTAAAGCAAGTGATAGATCCACTATTATTTAAGGCTAAAATGTCAAAGAATGAGTGAAATAAGCACAATCCTACTTAACCCTACAATAAGCATGCAAATAATTTTTCCTTCAGACTTCACTATATTTGTTTTTTCATGTCACTGAAATTTGGTATGGATCATATGCAAAAATCTCCTCTTCTCTGGTTGAATAGATTGCTTGTGCTAAATAATACAACAATCATATAATCTTGACAAATGCTTGCAGCTTCCTTAACAAAGCTGCAATAAAGACCAGCCAAACTTCACCATGGATGCTTTCTACAGTGACACAAGTTGAGGAAACCAAGCAAATATTGAAAATGATTCCTATTATGATTACTACATGTATTCCAAACACCATGATAGCTCAAGCTAGCACACTCTACATCAAACAAGGCACCACACTAGACAGGAGCATGGGACCCCATTTTAAAATCCCTCCGGCATGTCTTATAGCATTTATAAATATCTTCATGCAGATAAGCGTTGTAATCTATGACCGTGTTTTTGTTCCTACGATCCGGCGCTACACAAAGAACGCCAGAGGGATCACATTGCTACAAAGACTTGGAATTGGCCTTGTGCTGCACATCATTATAATGCTCACTGCATGCTTAGCTGAGAGAAAGAGACTCAGTGTTGCAAGAAAAAACCACCTCTTAGGCCAGCATGATACACTTCCCCTTACCATTTTCATCCTCCTCCCTCAGTTTGCTTTGACAGGAATTGCTGATACCTTTGTCGATGTTGCTAAGCTAGAGTTCTTCTATGATCAAGCACCAGAAGGCATGAAAAGTCTGGGGACATCATATTTCACAACCAGCCAGGGTATTGGATATTTTTTCAGTACTTTTCTTCTATCAACTGTTGCTCATGTCACCAAGAGAAATGGCCACAAGGGTTGGATTTTGGATAATCTAAATGTATCCCATTTGGATTATTATTATGCATTCTTGGCCATTGTGAGCGCTATCAACTTCCTTTTCTTTTTGGTTGCTGCCAAGTTCTTTGTCTACAATGATGATGTGACACAAACCAAACTGGGTTTGGAGATGAATCCTGCTTCATCTCAGGACAAGAGTGGAATAAGCCAATGCACCCCACAACCAGATGCCAAGTCCTAGGGAAAACAGCTTCTATGTTCCTTCCTGCTATATAGCCTTTTGAGAATGTAAAGAAAGCTTCAGATATATCATGCTGCATGTGACTCCTTTCCGCTGCTTAGCATGCCCTTGCAGACCAGTTCAATTAAAGCTCAAAGCAATGTGCTTTTGTTGCTTTAAAACATCAACGAAATTAACGAGTTTTACATCCATCAGATTAAGCATCTCTGCTGAAAAAACACTCACCGATGTCTTTCCTTGCATACAAACATGAAGAAATGTAATGAACAAGGTGTATATATGGTTAATGGACTAATGACTTGTTTCCAGGTAATATTGGTTAATTAAAAAGTGTAAAAGTTGTGTATCAAAAGTGGTATGAAAATAATACGAGTGTATGTCAAAAGCAGCATTTTAGCCTCAACTATCTTCCCCGTACCTAAAATTCAATTACTTAGTATGGAGGATAGTAATTGAAAGTTTTGATTATGTAACTCAGTGCAAGAAAAAAATTATGTAACTCACACAATTTCATTATATTCCAATATAGCTTTATTTTTTTTCCCTGGCTAATAAGAGGCAACACGAGTTGCTAAAGTTCGATACTTAGATCTTATGCACAAATCAAGTGAAAGCAAATTTCATAAAAGCATATGGATTAATCTTCTCTTTTTCTTCCTTTCTTGAGGTGATTTTCAACTTGTCAATCAACCAAACAAGTGATTGAAAAGAAATTTAAAATTGAAGGAAAATTGTTACCTGGCCAATATTCCCATTGATAAACACATTACTGCAATTGACATCTTTGTGGATGGTAGAGGGGTCATGCACATGCAAATAATTCAACTTTTCCAAAATCTGCTTAGACGAGTGATGAAATTCAGATTATAATGCTGCTCATCCCTCCAAGAGCAATGATGTTTTTATTGGCGAAGATTCTGAGCATAGTTACCAAATTCTCGTAGCAACCCTGCAAACTATGTACTAGTTCACACGTATCACGTGCCAATTTATGGTAGTTCACAATGTAAAGAAGATCTTATAATTATAAAAAATGATGTTCTCCTATTATTTTTTATTTCATATTATTTTTTATAGTACTTTTTAATGATTATAATTAATTGAAAAAATTGATAGAAAAAAAGTGATATAATAAATAGTATGAAAAATAGTGCAAAAAGTAATGTAAAAAAAAAATATGATAAAAAAATTAAAGTTATATAATTATATGATAAGAAGTACCGAAGCCGTGCGTACCAGAGAATTCTGTGGACCTGGTAACTATATTTATGAGCAGAGTTTGCGATTGGCGATGGAGACAAGGGCTATACGAAACAGAGTTTGTGAAAACAAACAGATAGAGATATGATAATGAATGTACAAAAAAAAAAAAGAAGATAAATATGAAAATGAAAGGCATTCTTGTAATTTGCGGCTGTTGAACCCCAGCATCACCAAACACAAACCAACCGCTCCAGAAACCAGCCACAAAGGTTAAAAATTAGAGGCGCTTCATGGTAACAGCCTCAAAACAATCGCATTCTTTTTTTATATGTGCACATGCATGTTATGTCTGCCATCTACATCTACCTTGTAGATACTGTTATTTTATTTAATCTCTAGTAACTGTTAACTGGCAGCTTTGTTTGAGGCTATGTATATATATATATGGATGTATTCACATAAAATAAATGCTTTCGGCAATTACAGTATTCTTACTTCAGTTTCAAAGTCAAATTTATAATACGAATTAAGGACCTATACATAAAGTAATAATGCATAAGACAAGTATCGAATATAGCCGTACAAATGTACAAGTGACTAGTGACTAAAAAGGGAACAATGCATATATTAAATACAATCAGTGAAAGCTATTTAAATCAACAGAGTTTTTTTTCTGTTCGCTTATAGCTCTTGACTTTTTGTGAAATGTCAATCTCACGTCAACTTCTATTGTTCTAGTTAAATTCTAATAGCTAGGTCGATAATTTAAAGGTAACCATCACGAGCTATGCAAAGAAAGAGAAGGAAAACGTGTAAATATATAAAGAGTAATCTTAATATAAAATTAGGTTTACGGTCAATCTTATACATGATACTATATCTATTATTAGATTTTATAATATGTATATATTTATAATTTGAAATTATATTTTAAATAATAAATATATTGTCATATAAAGTTTATCATGAACTCGAATTTATATTAACATTACTTATATATATAAATGACAACAAGTACTAAACAAAATACTTTTGATTCTTTTTTTTTTCAACGTTGATATTCTTACCGCATTTTTCTCTACACTAAATTTTACACTCATTTCACATCATGGCAAATTCATTGGTTTTTATCTTCTTTTTTTACTTTTGTTTTTTTTTTATTTATTTAGCTAAGTATGTATGCATTTGAGTATATGTAAATATTATTAGTTAATATTTATAGAGTTTCAATTTAATTTTTTCACATTATTTTTTTATACTACTTTTTATATTGGTTGATAAAGTACAAATTTATAATTAATCATGTATATAAGTTGATTAATGAATATTCTGTTAACTAATCAATACACATAATTTCTGTTAATCAACTAATACATATGATTAAATACGAATATATATTTCATTAACTAATGTAAAAAATAATGTAAAAAAGGGTGTAAGATTTTTTGTGTGAGATGATAATTATTCTTTTTTTTATTTTATCCGGCCTTAAGATTTCTTAGTTAGTTAGCTCATGCAAATGGACAGTCTGTGACTTTAGGTTGAGAAAGCTAGGTTTCAAAAATCAGATATTCCCCTTCTTTAACTGTATAAAAAGCTCATGAGAAGCTAGAAGCCTCACTTGATTCTCCACAAGAGCCCAATTTGTTGTTGTTCTTCTCCAGCATCATGGCAGTGGTAGAAGAAAAAGGCCCTGCAAGTGGGAAAGAGGATTACACTGAAGATGGCACGGTGGATCTAAAAGGTAGACCCGTTTTAAGATCAAAGACAGGAAGATGGAGAGCTTGTTCCTTCATAGTAGGTAAATGAAGCCTTTTGCAGCCTTAATGGCATTCTGAAACTTCCTTTAATTTTAGCTTTTTTCTTTGGATACCCCTCTAATTCTTTCTTTCTTTCTTCCTTCCTATTGTTTTTACATACAGACAACAGTATAATAACTGTTTGTCACCTTTGAATATGGGATATGCTCATATGCATATGTGTGTTTATAGGGTATGAAGTGTTTGAGAGGATGGCATTCTACGGGATAGCATCAAACTTAGTGCTGTATCTAACAAAGAAGCTCCATGAGGGCACTGTGAAATCTTCAAACAACGTTAGCAACTGGGTGGGTTCAGTGTGGATGATGCCACTTGCAGGGGCCTACATAGCCGATGCCTATCTTGGCCGATATTGGACCTTTGTTATTGCATCAGGCATTTATCTTTCGGTATGAAATCTGATATTTATTTTCACCATTAGAATATTACTTAGAGTGGTAAAGAAGAGGTGGACTTGATAACAATCTTGCATGAACATTGTGGTTGTCTATAAGGAAAATTATTGGTGAACACTAATTTTCTTACACCGTTTTTATGTCGGTGAATGACGTGCAAATAACTTGTATATTGTGTGATGAACTGGACTGGATAATCAATTAATATTAAGTTCAGTATATAATATATGTTGTTTAACAACTATTTTCACATCATTCACCACCACCGGTGTAAAAATGGTGTAAGAATTTTGATGTGTGCATATCATTGATGTTTCTATAAACTACTTTGTTGTTCAATATATGCAGCTCGACTAGTTTGTGATTGTGCTTGTTACCTATCTTTAATAATCATAACGGGACATGCCCTTGTTTCTTTGGCCATAGGGAATGTGTTTGTTGACTCTAGCAGTTTCACTACCAGCACTGAGGCCACCACCATGTACTAAAGACCAGAATTGCCAACCAGCATCGTCATTGCAAAAGGGTATTCTCTTCTTTGCCTTGTACACCATTGCAGTAGGCACAGGGGGAACCAAACCCAACATTTCTACCATGGGTGCAGACCAATTTGATGACTTTGAGCCCAAGGAGAGATCCTATAAGCTATCCTTCTTCAATTGGTGGTTTTTTAGTATTTTCTTTGGTACACTTTTCTCCAACACTTTCTTGGTTTACATACAAGACAACGTGGGTTGGCCGGTTGGATATGGCCTTCCAACCGTTGGGCTAGCCGTTTCAGTATTGGTGTTTCTGGTAGGAACTCCATTTTATAGGCACAAATTGCCCTCAGGCAGCCCTATGACCAGGATGCTTCAGGTCTTTGTGGCTGCAGTGAGGAAGTGGAACGTACATGTCACACACGATCCAAAAGAGCTACATGAGCTTAGCATGGAAGAGTATGCAAGTAACGGGAGAAGCAGAATTGATCACAGCTCTTCATTGAGGTTTAGTCTAATTACTTTGAGAAATGATATTTACACAACAAAAATTACATCATGTTTACACTTTGTTTGGAAAACAAAAGGTAGAGAGAGTGTGTTGGAAGAGTTATGATATTTGCACGTCTAAAAGTTTACATCAATGTTACACTTTGATTGAGTAGAGAATGTGTGCATCGAAATGTGTTTTTTTTCTTGTTTTATTATCTAAAAAACAGAAAAATTTGTTCAAGAAAGAATTTTCTTCCTCCACAAACCATCACCACCGTTCAATTCATGAGTGCTCCTCTAATTATACAAGTCTCATCACAATTTTAATAGTATAAGATTTCTCCAAGTATATATAAGAATTTTTCCTAAATATAATGTATGTTTTTTAATGTGCAAATATCATTTTTGGTGTTAGAACTTATGAAAAATGCTCATATACACTATTTTTTCTTACACCACTTTACACTTGTTTTGGTAAGAAGAAAGACAGTGTATATTGAAAAATGTGTTTCTCTTGTTTTATTATTAAAAAAAAATAGTGTAAGAAGGGTATATTAAAACTAGTGTGTGAAGGTCATTGTTGGAAACTCATAATATATGTTTATCTTGTTTTATTATTTAAAAAGGAAATAGTATAAAAATGCTGAAATAAAAATAGTGTGTAAATATCATTATTGAATTACTTTTTAGTTTTTACCACTTCAAATTTCACTATATTTTTTTCTGTCATGGAAATTTGACATGAATCATTTGCACACACCTCCCCCTCTCTGCTTGCAGTTTCCTTGACAAAGGGGCAATGAAGACCAGCCAAACTTCACCATGGATGCTATGTACAGTGACCCAAGTTGAGGAAACCAAGCAAATGATAAAATTGATTCCTATTTTGCTTACAACAATTATTCCAAGCACCATGATAGCTCAAGGACCCACACTCTTTGTCAAACAAGGCACCACGCTAGATAGGAGAATGGGACCCCATTTTGAAATCCCTCCTGCATGTCTTAATGCATTTGTAACTATCTTCATGCTGATAAGCATTGTAGTCTATGACCGTGTTTTTGTTCCTGCGATCCGGCACTACACAAAGAACCCCAGAGGGATCACAATGCTGCAGAGACTTGGAATTGGCCTTGTGCTGCACATCATTATAATGGTCACTGCATGCTTTGCTGAAAGAAGGAGGCTCAGTGTTGCAAGAAAAAACCACCTCTTAGACCAGCATGATACAATTCCTCTTACTATTTTCATCCTCCTCCCTCAGTTTGCTTTGGCAGGGATTGCTGATAACTTCGTCGAAGTTGCCAAGATAGAGTTATTCTATGATCAAGCACCAGAAGGCATGAAAAGTCTGGGAACATCATATTTCACAACCAGCTTGGGAATCGGAAGTTTTCTCGCTACTTTCCTTCTATCAACTGTTGCTGATGTCACCAAGAGACACGGTCACAAGGGTTGGATTTTGGATAATCTAAACGTCTCTCATTTAGATTATTATTATGCATTCATGGCCATACTAAGCTTTCTCAACTTCCTTTGCTTTTTGGTTGCTGCCAAGTTCTTTGTCTATAATGTTGATGTAACAAAAAACAAAACGGGCTTGGAGATAAACTCTGTTTCATCTTAGCTCCTTTTCTTCGCTTAGCATGCCCTTGCTATTATCGTGAGTTTCACTTCCATGATAAATAATCCCTCTTGAGAAAACTTCCACCGATGTCTTTTCTTGCATACAAACATGAATAAAATATATGCGGCTTCTTATCAGTTACTTTTAAGTACTTACAAAAACTCTACGAACATTTTATGTTAAAACTTAAAAGAAAACATATCAACCTAAACTATATTCCCTGCACCTAAAATTCAATCAAGGGCAAAAGGCAAAATAAATAAGAAAAGTCCACGAACAGGAACGTCCACAGAATTGATTGCAAACCGAAGTCTATGCTGTGAGTTATTAGTTAAGCAGGACAAAAAATCAAATAGCGTTTGGCATTTACTTACTGTAGTAGTCCTCTCATGATATCATCTAAAAAAGTTGAGGATCCAGTTAAATCAAAACATAAACAAGCAAAATTGCCATTATATTCCATGCTAAGTCACTAAGACATGACGTGAAAGCAGACAAACCCAAGTCAGTTCATAACTAATTGAGGTTACATAAACAAAGTATCTTAAACTGCCAGAGCAAGATATAAATTCAATTGAAATCCTGTACACGATTGATCAAATCTTTTGCAAAATGCACACCCTATCAAAAGATGGGTTTCATGTTGAACAAATGCCAAGCAGTACGTAGCAATCCATGGTCCAGTGGCAGCATCACGCAGGCATACTTAGCTGATCAATGTTCATGATCTAGACAAGAAAATATCAGCTGCCCAATGCATTTTAGCTAACAACAGGCTGCAGCTTAGATGCAGCAATTGATTCCAGAATCCACGTGTGACCAATGACTTGGTAACCAGTATTAGCAGCTAAATCCTCTGCCTCATTCAGTCTCTGCCAAAGAATTGAAACTTCCTCTCCCAACTTACATCCTTGCGGGGGATCCAGATTGTAGACAACGAGCAACTTTGAAGGAGCCACTTCGCATTCATGTCTTTTCGCTTCCAACTCTTCCTTGCTTCTCAAAACAATACCTCCTCCCATTTTAACCAAGTCTTCAAGATCTTCCTTATAAGTCGTCACGTAATCCCCAGAAAAATAAAACTTTAAGCCACTAAATAGCTTTGGCTCCTGCAAACATACCAATTAGAATATTAGAACTCACAACATGAAGAGATTTACCAAGTAATTTAACAATGAATATCAACCACCATCAGGGGGCTCAAAAAGAAAAGAAACTAAAAACGTTTAGGTCACTAGTGAGCAAAACAGAACAAATGGTCTTAACATATCCATCTAGATATTTCAGCTACACGACAAGGAAAATAAGAGGCATTGATCAAGATGCTTGATATTATAATCTTGATTGTCCAAAAAACAAGCTCTGCATTTGCATGAACATATGATGCAATGAAATAATATTTACATTGACCAGTGCCCTAAGTCTGCCAGCTTTTGGGCCACCATGACACCCTTGGTTGTCAAGACTAATTTCAAATGGTTCTTCTTCTACCAGATTCATCACTTCCATGCATGCTTTTATCCCTACAATACAAGATAGATAGCATCAACATGAATACAAAAATATGAATAAGCATGAGAAAGCAAAATGCATAACAAGAAGCAGTCAAGCAGACATGGAAAGCACAGTAAGACCACTTAGCCATGGACTGTTAAACACGGATTAAAAGGGAAAAAATTAGTTAAGAGCCAGAAGCAGAACTAGAAAATTAAGGTTTCAGGATGCCAATGCATATTTAAAAATTTAATGAATCAATAATAAAAGGCATGTTATATTTTGGTAAATACAGAGGTTTCATATCATAATAGAGGTATTTCATGATTTCATGAGAAGAGAAATCAATGTCCTAATTTACAAGTTTTTTAATAAAATTTAATTACTACCACAATACCAAATAGATACTTTAGATTAAAATAAAGAGAAACCTTTTACTTAGAGGGGCCAATTTATAATTTGTAAGAGGAAACTGAAAACAATATATGGAACATAATTGACTTTGCTCTCACTGTCCCCCAAATCTGAAGCCATCTTCCAAACCCAAACCCTAACATGAAGTCATATAAAGAAAAGGCATTGCAAAATAAGAATCAAAGAGTGATGCCATTAAAGTGTGATATAACCCAGAACTCAGAATTAAAGAACAGATGAATTTACTGAATAATGAGCAGATATCAGTATGATATCTCTCTGGTTTGTATTCTTGGAATTCAGAAAAACTGATTACAAGAGAAAGAAAATTCTAGATGGGTAAAGGGTGTCTAGGCCCTCCAAAGTGCGGGAGATATAAGAGAGTGAGGAAGGTTGGGGAAGAGTTGGTTCATTGGTTGGGAAAGGTTGTATAGCCACAGTGGCTAGGGGAAACAGGAGTGACTTCTCTGTAATTCATCTTTGGGAATTATTCTCCCAATTTCATAATAAAGAAACCAGTGTTTCATCAGAATCCTCATTCCACTACTTCTTGCCAGATCAGCAGGTTAGTCACACTTAAGGCCCTGTTAGTCTTTTCTCATTTTCAAGGCCCAAACATTTCCTCCTAGAGTATACCTTAGTTGCTGCCCATTTATCCTTTGGATTATTATCAACACTTCCCCCCAAAAGACTCACCTTGTCCTCAAGGTGAAACTCAGGAAATTGCACCTGAATTGACTTCATCGTTTCCCAAGAACTCTCAAATTTGGGCAAGTCTTTCCATTTAATCAACACCTCCCCTATTCCTTCAACATTTTCTCTGTATTCCAGTACATCAGCTAGCTAAACTTTTAATTCCCAATCCTCAGCTAAAAACAGAGGCAGAGGTTGAACTGTAACTAAAGGTGAAATAGCTTTTTTGAGCAATGAAACATGAAATACCCGATGTACCAAATTGCCTTCCGATAATTTAAGCTTGTATACCACTGGACTTATCTTCTCCAAGATCTCATAAGGTCCATAAAACTGGGGGCTCAACTTTTGATTTGCCCTCTTAGCCAAATTCTTGAGTTTGTAAGGTTGGATCTTTAAGTAAACCACATCCCCAAGTTGATATTCCACTTCCTTCTGTGTTTGTCAGCTTGAGTTTTCATTCTATTTTGGGCCTACACCAATTGTTCCTTCAACTCATCTAGCATTTGGTTTCTTTCAGCCACTAGTCTATTTACTTCCTCCACCAAAGATGATGCCCTATCCCCTCTAACCAATATTGGAGGGTCCCTGCCATATAGTGCCTTGAATAGGGTCATTTTAGTAGCTGAATGGCAATTGGTATTTGATAGGAATCTCAAGCCCAAGCCCAAGCCCAAACCGATGATAACTAAAGTATATTCTAGGAGGGGGCAGCCAAATACAAAGGGTGTAACTAATTGATGAGCTGGAGAGAGAGCAAGTAGTGGATTCTGTTAGTGGGATATTCAGTTAAGAGAAAGTGGAGTAGAACGTCAGTGGAAGGGGAATATATGGGGGGTGATTGGTTAGTGAAAGGTAGGCAAGATTTGGCATGGGAATTGGGAGGGCCTAGACATCCTTCATTGTCTAGAATTATCTTTATCTGGAATCTGTTATTTCTACATTTCTAAGAATACAAACCAGAGGAATATCATACTGATATTCGCTCACTATTTAGCATTTCAATCTCTTCTTAAATTCTAAGTTTCTGGGTTCTATCAATTTGGTATCAAAGCTCCACGATCTTGAAGCCGAGAGACATTTTCTCTTTTTTTTTCTAAATGGTTCATACTCGATCCAACATGGAGTCTCGCATAGACACAGTAGAAAGAAGTTTGCAGGAGTGGAGAGCCACACCAAACAGGAGCGGACTGAAGCTCGGCTGGACAAACTCGTGCAATTGCTGAAATCCTGTACCAAGGGAAGTTGGAGGGGAAGATCACGATACAAGCATCGTTCCAAGAGGCGTGAAGACGACAGAGAGAAGGGAAGCCGAGCAGGTTCAACGGGACCTGCGAATCACCCCATCAGAAGCGGGATTGGTCTGTTAACTCAGAGAGTGGGTCATCCAGAAGCAGTCGACCACCTAGGAGGAGTAGAAGGAGCTAGGAAACTGGAAGTTCCCGTTTTCTCAGGTGATGATGCTTACGAGTGGGTGAACCGGGCTGAAAGATATTTCAAAGTTAATGAGATGGAAGAGACGGAGATGATGGATGCAATAATGGTGGCCATGGAGGGGAAGGCTCTTAACTGGTACCAATGGTCGGAGGATCAAACTCTCTCCAAATTGGAAGCAGTTCAAGGAGGCAGTGATTAGACGTTTCCAACCTGGGATCATCCAAAATCCCCTAGAACCATTGTTGAGCATCAGGCAGCATGGGACGGTCATGGAATACCGTGAAGAATTCGAGCTAGTGTCTGGACCTGTGAAGTATGCGGATAAAACAATGTTGAAGGGAATTTTCTTGAATGGATTATGTGAAGAATTGAAGGCTGAATTAAAGCTGTATGAGTTAACTTCCCTATCAGATCTCATGGATAGGGCCCAACTGCTTGAGGAGAAAAATTGGGTACTAAGAAAGGGAGGACTAGGAGAGAAAAAAGGAACTTATTTTAAAGGAATTGGCACTCCCAAACCTGGAACAGGAGAGGGAGGATCCAAATCCAATTTAGGAGGGGAAGGAGGGAAAAATGCACCACAAGCACTGAGAACTCAAAGCTTCCACAGAAACTATGGAGAGTCAAAATTTAGTGATGGGGTGGGTGAGGAAAAGAAGGAAGTGAGACCAAGGAAGTTGTCTCAGGCAGAACTCCAAGAAAGAAGTAGGAAGGGGCTATGTTTTAAATGTGGAGAGAAATAGGGACGTGAACACATTTGCAAATTCAAGCATTATCAGCTGATAATGGTGGAGGGGGAGGCAGAGGAAGGGACTGCGACAGATGTGGAGGAAGAAGATCCAGGGGTGGAACTGAAGGACAAGTCTTTACAAATATCTATGAAGAGTCTTATGGGAATGACTTCAAATAAATCCTTGAAACTGTGGGGCAGTATTGGACAGCAACAAGTTTTGGTGCTTATTGATTGTGGAGCCTCTAGTAACTTCATTTCGAAGGAACTAGTGCTGAAACTCAACTTACCCGTCCATGACACCCTGGTGTACACGGTAGAAGTGGGGAATGGATGTAAAATCAAAAGTAGAAGGGTGTGCAAGGATGTAGTGGTGGTGATTCAAGGAGTGGAGGTTTAGCAGCATTTTTTCCTCTTTGAATTAGGAGGAGCTGATGTGGTTTTAGGTGTGGATTGGTTGGAGAGTCTAGGGGATATCCAAGCCAATTTTAGAGAACTCACCTTGAAATGGGAAATGAAGGGAATGAAGGTTGCAGTTAAGGGAGAACCATCCCTTTGCAAGGCTCAAGTGTCCATGAAAACCATGTTAAAGGCCTTAAAAGATGAAGGAGTGGGTTATTATATTGAGTACCAAGAATGGCAGCCAGAACAACAACCTGAAAGTGTCCTAGCAGAGGAGCTACAGGAGGTTTTACATAAGTATGCAGAATTGTTCCAAGAACCAGAAGGCCTTCCCCCTCACCAAGACCAGGATCATGCCATTCATTTAAAAAAAGGAGCACCTATCCCCAATAGTCGTCCTTACAGGTACCCCCATTACCAGAAAAATGAGATTGAGAAAATAGTAGATGAAATGTTAATTGCTGGACTTATTAGACCAAGCACTAGTCCATATTCTAGTCCAGTGATCTTGGTTAAGAAGAAGGATGGAGGTTTTGTGTGGATTATAGGGCTCTAAACAAACTTACCATTCTAGATAAGTTCCCTATTCCAATAATTGATGAACTTTTGGATGAACTTGGGGGAACTGTGATCTTCTCCAAACTGGACCTCAAATCTGGTTACCACCAAATTAGAATGAGGAAGGAGGACATTCCTAAAACAACATTTAGGACACATGAAGGGCACTATGAATTTTTGGTGAAGCCATTTGGCCTAACCAATGCTCCTTCTACTTTCCAAGCTTTGATGAATAGGGTACTGTGACCTTACTTGAGGAGGTTTGTGCTTGTCTTCTTTGATGATATATTGGCCTTTAGTAAAGATCTACAAGCCCATGGAAAGCACCTAGGAATGGTATTGCAATTGTTGAAAGATAACAGGCTGTGGGTGAATCAAAAGAAATGTACTTTTGAACAACAACAATTAGAATACTTGGGGCATGTCATTTCGACAAAGGGTGGCAACACCCAAAAAGGTAGAGGATATGTTAATCGGCTGACCAAAGGACATCAAGGGGCTGAGAGGGTTTTTGGGATTAACAGGGTATTACAGAAGATTTGTAAAGGATTATGGGAAAATTGCTTGGCCGTTGACACAACAACTAAAGAAGGACAATTGTACATGGAATGGGGAAGCTCAAAAAGCATTTGAGGTGCTGAAAACCACCATGACCACATGCCAGTGCTTGTTGTCCCGAATTTTGAGAAGACATTTGTGCTGGAAACGGATGCCTCAAGAAAAGGAGTGGGGGGTGTGCTAATGCAAGAAGGAAGGCCCGTAGCCTATATGAGTCAATCCTTATCTGAGAGGGCTCAAAACAAGTCAGTGTATGAGAGGGAACTCATGGCTATAGTGTTTGCAGTACAAAAGTGGAGACACTACTTAATGGGAAGGCATTTCATAATCCGTACAGATCAGAAGAGCCTACATTTCCTAACAGATCAGAGAATTTGGGTAGAGGAATAGCAAAAATGGATTTCCAAGTTGATGGGATTTGATTTTGAAATCAAATACAAGCCAGGGAAGGAGAATAGAGTTGCGGATGCCCTGTCCAGGAAGTTGCAGTATGCTGCCATCTCTACCATACAATTCAACCAGTGGGATAGGTTGGAAGAAGAAATTCAACAAGATGAAAAACTGAGATGCATAATTCAAGACTTATTTAGACAACCAGATTCACATCCTGGTTATCACTTCAAGAAGGGCAGGCTGTTTTACAAAGAGAGAATGGTGATCCCTAGGAATTCTCCAAAGGTTGCTTTGGTGCTTAAGGAGTTTCATGACTCAGCCGTTGGGGGGCACTCAAGATTTTTTAGAACTTATAAGAGAATTTCTAGGCTGTTATTTTGGGAAGGCATGAAGAAAGACATTCAACAACATGTGCAAGCTTGTGAGGTATGCCAAAGAAACAAATATCAAACTTTGAGTCCTGAAGGATTAATACAACCCCTCCCAATTCCAACCAGTATCTAGACTGATTTATCCATGGATTTCATAGGAGGTCTTCCTAAGGCTTATGGGGTGGATACTATAATGGTGGTAGTGGATAGGCTCACAAAATATGCCCATTTCATTGCCTTGACACACCCCTATACTGCCAAGGAAGTGGTCAAATTGCATGGATTCCCCACCTCCATTGTTTCTGACCGAGATAGAGTTTTTCTCAGCACTTTTTGGGCTGAGATATTCAGACTTGCTGGAACAAAGCTCAAATATAGCTCAGCTTATCATCCTCAGTCCGATGACCAAACAAAGGTGGTGAAGGAAACATATTTGAGGTGTCTCACAAGTACCAAACCCAAACAGTGGCCAAAATGGTTAGCATGGGCAGAATTCTGGTATAATAGCAACTACCATTCAGCCACCAAATTGACACCATTCAAGGCTTTATATGGAAAGGACCCCCCTATTTTGATTAGAGGAGACAAGTCATCTTCAAGAGTGAAAGAGGTAAATCAATTGATGCATGAAAGGAATCAAATGTTAGATGAATTGAAAGACAATTTAGTGAAGGCACAAAACAGAATGAAGACACAGGCTAACAAGCACAGGAGGGAAGTAGAGTACCAAGTAGGGGATATTGTTTATTTAAAGATCTAGCCTACAAACTCAGGAAATTAGCTAAGAGGGCAAACCAGAAACTAAGTCCTTGGTTCTATGGCCCTTTTGAGATTTTGCAAAAGATCAATCCCGTTGCTTACAAGCTTAAACCCTGAAGATAGTATGGTACATCCAGTCTTCCATGTCTCCTGCTCAAGAAAACAGCCCCCTTTGGTTACAACTCAACCTTTGCCATCTTTTTTGGTGACGACGGGAGTTAAAGGTGTTACCGATGCTTCTAGACTACAGGCGAAATTCTGAAGGGGAAGAGGAAGTATTAATTAAATGGCAAGACTTACCTGAGTTTGAGAGTTCTTGGGAAACTATGAATTCCATACAAGAACATTTTCCTGATTTCCACCTTGAGGACAAGGTGAGTCTTTTGGGGGGAAGTGTTGATAGGAATCTCAAGCCCAAGCCCAAACCGATGATAACTAAAGTATATCCTAGGAGGGGGCAGCCAAATACAAAGGGTGTAACTAATTGATGAGCTGGCAGTGAGAGAGAGAGAGCAAGTAGTGGATTCTATTAGTGGGATATTCAATTAAGAGAAAGTGGAGTAGAACGTGAGTGGAAGGGGAATATATGGGGGGAGATTGGTTAGTGAAAGGCAGGCAAGATTTGGCATAGGAATTGGAAGGGCCTAGACATCCTTCATTGTCTAAAATTATCTTTCTCTGTAATCTGTTATTTCTGCATTTCTAAGAATACAAACCAGAGGAATATCATACTGATATTCGCTCACTATTCAGCATTTCAATCTCTTCTTAAATTCTAAGTTTTTGGGTTCTATCAGTATTATACCAAAATTCTGCCCAAGCTAACTATGTGGGCCACTATTTGGGTTTAGTACCAGTGAGACACCTCAAGTAAGTCTCCACGCATCTATTCACCACCTCGGTCTGGTCATCTAATAGAGGATGATAGGCTGAGCTTTACTTCAATTTCGTCCCTACAAGTCTAAACATTTTAGCCCAAAAAGTGCTAAGAAAAATCTGGTCTCTGTTTGAAACAATGGAAGAAGGAAAACCATGTAATTTCACTACTTCCCTGGTGAAAATTTCAACAACCTCCTTGAGAGTATAAAGGTGTGCAAGAGCTATAAAATGTGCATACTTGGTGAGCCTATCCCCTATTACCATGATAGTGTCAACCCCATAAGCCTTAGGAAGTCCCCCAATGAAATCCATGGACAAATCAATTCAAATGTTGGTTGGAATGAGTAGGGGTTGTAGTAAACCTCTAGGGGTTAAAGTATGGTATTTGTTCCTTTGGCACACTTCACAAGCATGTACATATTATTGGATATCCTTCTTCATTCCTTCCCAAAATGGCAGTCCCGAAATTCGTTTGTAAGTTTTTAAGAACCTTGAATGTCCTCCAATAGCTGAATCACCATTTTTCCTTTATACAACAATTTGCCCTTCCTGAGATGATAACCTGAATGGGAATCTAATTGCTGCAACAAATCCTGTATGATGCCTCTCAGTTTTTCATCATTCTAAACTTCTTCCAGCCCATCCCACTCATTGAACTGGACTACTGAAATGGCTGCGAACTGTAACCACCTTGATAAGGCATCTGCTGCCCCATTTTCCTTCCCTGGCTTATATTTGATCTCAAAATCAAACCCCATCAACTTGGAGACCCACTTCTGCTGCTCTTCTCCCCCAATCCTTTGATCTGTTAAGAATCTAAGACTCTTCTAGTTTGTATGGACTATGAAATGCCTCCCCATTAAATAATGTCTCCATTTTTGCACAGCCAACATTATGGCCATAAGTTCCCTTTCATACACTGATTTGTTTTGAGCCTTGTCCGAAAGAGTTTAACTTATATAAGCCACTGGTTTTCCTTCCTGCATAAGTACTCCACTTACTCCTTTTTCAAATGCATTAGTTTCCAGCACAAAAATCTTCTCAAAGTTTGGAATAGCAAGAACAGGCAGTGTTGTCATGGTTGTTTTAAGCTGATCAAAAGCTTTTTGAGCTTCCAAACCCCATGCAAAATTATCCTTCTTGAGTTGTTGTGTCAAGGGCCAAGCTACCTTCCCGTAATCCTTCACAAACCTTCTATAATACCTAATTAGGCCCAAAAACCCTCTTAATCCTTTAATATCTTTTGGTTGGGGCCAATTTAGCATGTCCTCCACTTTCTTAGAGTCTACTGCCACCCCTTTGTCAAAAATGATATGCCCCAAATATTCAAGTTGCTGCTGCTGCCCAAAAATGCATTTCTTTTGGTTGACAAACAACTAGTTCTCTTTTAATAGCTTCAAAATCATTCCCAAATGCTTTCCATGGGCTTGTGGATCCTTACTAAAAATCAAGATATCATCAAAGAAGACCAAGACAAACTTCCTTAAATAGGGTTTCAATACCTTATTCATCAAAGCTTGGAAAGTAAAGGAGGCATTGGTTAACCCAAAAGGCATCACCAAAAAATCATAATGCCCCTCATGTGTCCTGAATGCTGTTTTTGGAATGTCTTCCACCCTCATTCTAATTTGGTGATAACCAGATTTAAGGTCCAATTTGGAGAAAATAACAAACCCCCCCCCCAAGCTCATCAAGTAATTCATTAATTATTAGAATTGGAAACTTATCCGGTATGGTGAGTTTGTTTAAGGCCTTGTAATCTACACATCCTCCACCCTCCATCTTTCTTCTTAACTAAAATCATGGGACTTGAGTAAAGACTAGTGCTAGGTCTAATTATTCCAGCAACAAACATTTCATCTACTATCTTCTCAATCCCATTCTTTTGGTAATGAGGGTACCTGTAAGGACGGATATTGGGGATTTGTGCTCCTTCCTTGAGGTGAATTGCATGATCATGGTCTCGCTGAGGAGGAAGCCTTGTGGTTCTTGAAACAATTCTGCATACTCCTGCAAGACTTCTTGTATTTCCTCAATCAACTCCCCCATTGGTTGCTCCTCTGGCTACCATTCTTGGTACTCTATATAGTAGCCCTCTTTTTCATCCCTTAGAGCCTTTAGCATGGTTTTATATGAGGCTTGAGCCTTGCAGAAGGATGGTTCCCCTTTTAATGCCACCTTCACCCTATCCTTCTCTCATTTAAGAGTAAGTTCTCTGAAATTAGCTTGTATATCTCCTAAGCTTTCCAACCAGTCCACTCCCAACACCTCAGCTCCCCCCAAATCGAAGAGAAAGAAGTTTTGCTAAATATCCACTCCTTGAATCCCCACCTTCACATCTTTGCATACTCCTCTGCTTCTAATCTTGCAATCATTTCCCACTTCCACTGTGTAAGCCAAGGTGTCTTGGACTAGTAGGTTTAACTTCTGCACTAACTCCCTTGAAATGAAGTTACTAGAGGCCCCGCAATCAATGAGCTCCATGACCTGCTGCTGTTTAATTCTGCCCCACAGTTTCAGGGATTTGTTAGAGGTCATCCCCATAATGCTCTTCATTGAGAGTTGTAAAGATTTAGCCTCTAATTCCAAACCAAAATCCTCCACTTCCTCATTTGTTTTAGTTCCTTCCTCTTCCTCACTTTCTACCAAGAAGAGCTAGTAATGTTTAAACTTACAAGTGTGTTCACATCCCCATTTCTCTCCACATTTAAAACACAACCCCTTCCTACTTCTCTCTTGTAGTTCTGTTTGGGATAATCTCCTAAGTCTCATTTCCTTCTTTTCCTCTCCCACTCCATCAAGAGGTTTTGGTTCCATTGAATTCCTGTGGAAGCCCTGAGTTCTTTGTGTTAGTAGTTCATTCTTCCCTCCTTCATTTCCTACATTGGATCTAGTCCTTCCCTCCTCTGTCCCAAGTTTGGAAATACCATTCCCCTTCATGTAAGTTCCTCCTTTCTCTCCCAACCCTCCTCTTCTTAATGCCCAATTTTTTTCCTCAAGCAATTGGGCCTTGTCCATGAGATCTGACAGGGAATGTAGTCTGTCTAACTTCAATTCAACCTTCAATTCCTCACACAACACGTTCAAGAAAATTCCCTTCAACACTGCTTTATTAGTGTGCTTCACGGGTCTAGATACCAGCTCAAATTATTCCCGATATTCAATGACAGTCCCATTCTGTTAGATGCTCAATAATGGTTCAAGGGGATTTGGATGATCCCTGGTTGGAACCTTCTAATCACAGTTTCCCTAAACAGCTTCCAACTTGGTGAAGGAGTCTGTTCCTCCCACCATTGATACCAATTTAGAGCTTTCCCCTCCATAGCTACCATTACCGCCTCCATCATCTCCCACTCCTCCATTTCATTTACCTTGAAGTAACGTTCTACCCTGTTCACCCACCCATACATCGCCCCCTGAGAAAACTGGGATTTCAAGCTTCCTCATCCCTTCATTCCACCTTGGAGGTCGACTGTCCCAGGAGGATCCCCTCTCTGAATCCCAAGAGCACTCACGATCCTTGTGAGGTGAATTACGCATCTTTGTTGATCCTGCTCTGCTTCCCTTCTCCGCTTCCCTTCTCCTCCTTGCTCCCACTATTGTCTTCACGCGACTTAGCACGATGTCAGCATTGTGATTGTCCTCTCGAGCTCCCCTTGTGTCGTGATTTCATTAGTTGCATGAATTCTTCCAATCGTTCCTACCTTGAGAGACTCTTCGCTCTCCACTCCACTAGACTCTTTTTCATCGCGTCCATACGAGACTCCATGGTTGAACAAGTATGAACCATTCAGCTGTGCTCCAAGATTGTGGAGCTTTGATACCAAATTGATAGAACCCAGAACTCAAAATTAAAGAACAGATGAATTTACTAAATAATGAGTAGATATTTGGTTTGTATTCTAGGAATTCAAAAAAACTGATTACAAGAGAAAGAAAATTCTAGACGAGTAAAAGGTGTCTAGGCCCTCCCAAGTCCCAATCCAATCCTTGCCTACCTCATCTGCTACCCCCCCCCCCGAGATATACCCCTTCCACTCAACAAAATCCTCATTCCACTACTTCATGCCAGCTCGGCAGATTAGTTACACTTAAGGCCCTGTTTGTCTTTTCTCATTTTCAAGGCCCAAACATTTCCTCCTAGAGTATACCTTAGTTGCTGCCCATTTATCCTTTGGATTCTTATCAAAGTGATTCATCAATGTTTGTCAATAATCAAAATCAAAGATGAACTTTAGATCAAGTAATGAATATTAGAAGACAAAGAACCTAAGTAACTTACAATCCATTTTGAGAATCCATCGTCCATTTAAAATTCCCATAAGAACTTTCAGTGTCCTGGAGCATGCTCCATTTGCATCAGTTGCTGCAATCACATGGGTGACATTTGGGGTCCAAAACTTGGTCACTGTAGCACCAACCTTAGTTGCAAAATTCAGCAAAAGGACCTGCACCATCAAGAGGGGAATATGAAAAACAAAGGTTGGTAAAATATGTTCATTAGTTAATCAATAACCAAATGATGGATAAAGCAGAGGATGATGCCCCATGCTCTTCATTGGGAGTAGAATGTTTAACAGAAAACACACATTTAAAAAAGATTTATAAACAAACACTTTTATCAAGGTAAGAGATTTCAACTTATCAAAACTCAAAAGATTCAGCATCCATTTTGTACTTTTGCAATGTAATACTCCAATGAAATTGTAAGTAGAGGTCCCAAGAAAGAAAAATAGTAAAAATAATAAAGAAAACAAAAAGACTTAATAAAGGCAAGTAGACAACATTCATGCTAACCTTTTCTTCAGTTGATAGAGCAGATCCACAAAAAACCAATTTTTTACAATCATCCTGTGAAACTACCAGAGGGTTTGACTCCTGAGATGGCCTGCATACAGGAGAGAAACTTAAGAAATAGTATCAAAACTTGACAGGAAAAAAATTAAATGCTCATAATTACAAAATAATGTGATAATTTCCATCTATGGGATGAAAGAGTTTTGTGGCAAACAAAACAGTGGTAGTGAACTTATCCCTGAAATATGCTCAATAATAAATATTTGAGTGTGCTACACATAGGTTATGAATGAAGTTAGAGCACTATCTATGAATTATTGCGCATTGATGCCACATATTCTTTAATCTTTATGGTCTAACCTGCTGATATAGTTTATTAAGAATTTAAGATTAAATAAGCAATTAACTTGAAATTCTGTAAATTGATCAAAAATGTGAAAAAATAAGGCAGTGCATGCCATTTTAATGATGACATGGTGCTAATAGTAAAAACCCTAGTTTAATTATCAGACATTTTAATTTAATTGCAAAGCAACTGACATAGCTGATGACTTGGAAGATAACATACAGAGGAGATGAAGCAGGATACTTATGGGTCGTCTGTTTCTTAGACCTGGATTTCTCATTTGGAAATCTGACATGAGCATGAACAGGACAGAGCACCAGAAAATCCTCCTGAACCAGAGAATATACCACCAGCAATGTTTAAATCAAATACGAAGCACAAAAAGAAAATAACAATTTCTAAAGAAATGCCCAAAGATAACTTTAATATAAGAGAGAAATAAAGTACATGATCCCAACGACAAGTTGAGATGTCCATTGCACAAGGAACATGATAAGTTCTTCTACAGGATTTTACATAGCAGCCGAGAGCAGCTCCCTTTAGACCACATTTGCTGCATTTAAGCTTTGCTCCCCTTGCCACTTCTGCCTTCAAATTCTTTACAGTTTCATCAACAAAGTACACTTGTGGTGCCCTGGATTTTCAAAGTTTATAGCATAATTATCAGACAAATGCTAGAAAGCTAAAAAGAGAACCAAAATGTTTTATAAAAATGCATAATTAAAAAAATAAAATGAATTGAACAATCCATAACCAATCGGGATTCAATATAGTGGCTCTATGAATCCCAACACTTCCACAACTATATACGTCAGCAATGTCAGGAAGCTACAGTTGATGAACCAGACAAACTCAAAAATCAAGATAGCATACCAGTCAATGCAAATTCTATGCACAGGTATGACATTTGGTTGCAATGCTTTATCTCCAGTAACCAAATTCCCATTTGCATAATGCATCATTGGCCCAGTAGCCTAGAAAAGTTAACCATGAAGACCATGACAATTAGTCCAGTAGCATATATAGCAAGAGAATAACATTTTTCAAGGTCAAATAGATGACATACAGGAAATTGCATGCAAATCAAATATTACCTCTGAGATTTTAGAGGACTGGCAAAATGAACAGATGCTTGTACTTGTATGTGAGTCATCTGGATTTGCAGGAAACAGTGCACCAGGGTCCTTTCCAGATTTAAGGCCCAGGTCAGAGCAGGAATCCACTAAATTATTATGATGTGTGGTGCTAGGCTTAATATAACCATCTCCACACGAAATATTTTTTTGTCTCTTGAGCTCTCTCATACGACCCTCAGTTTCAGAGGCTGAACTTTCAGACCTGAACTGTGCCATTCTTTCTTTCAAATTTCCATTTTCTGTGCTTGCTTTCTTCAATGAAAACTTCTCCAATCTTTCAGCAGGCAAGGGCTGACAAATTGACAATGAAGAGTTACTCATTGTGAGAAAATGAAATAAGGCACAAAATATATATATTTTTTTTACAAATTGCCAAACACTGGTAAGAAACATCCCATCAAATAGTTTTATCATTCATCAGGCTTACATTATAATGTGTAAGGTTTATAGTCACAACTGCCACTTCAAAGATTACATAGGGACAACCAACATAAACAATACAAAACATGACAAGTCATCCAAGGCTTACACCCAAAGCACTTATTTATGATGGTTATTATTTGTATAACAATTGAATAAAAATCCTCAATTGATACTAAATTACTAATGCATGAGAATGAGGCACCAGGTTGAAAGAGGACTGGACCTACCAAAGATGTGAAGCTGCTTTTAAGTGAGTAAATAAAGAAGACCATGAATAAGAGTTTATTTTCTTACATGCTCGCTGTCTAGATCACTGCAGTCATTATCCGAACCTTTGGTATCACAAAATGGAGGGCTGTCTGGTGCTGATTGTGTTACTTGATTCACATCCATTTCTACAACTCCACAGTCTTCACGGACCCCAATTTCCAGCCGGGAACATTGCATTGGATTAGGCTTCCCTGCACTGTGAAAGCCAACCCCTGCCCCGCAAGATATCTCAAGCTCATCAGCTTTATCATGCACTGCAATGCCAGTCATCTTGGATTTGTTATCCTTGCGAACACCAACCTTCTCAGAAGGATGTGAATTCTGAGGAACTTTGTTGGCCTTTTTATTGCCATAAGTTGAATTGTGAAATGCTTGGCATGGCTCCAAAACTGTCACATCACCTTGATTAACCAATTAACAGAAACAATATCAAACCGGTGTCAAGTGATAAGCTAGTTTTTTTGTTTTTTACACAATTGAAAACAGCTATCAAAATGCAAAGCAAAATAGCTTCACCAGAAGAACGCTGCTGAAACAGACTGGAAGAAAAGGTGGAATCCAAGCTTCTATAGATTGATACCATGTTTTCCACAAAAGGCACGTACCTTAGATCTGCCACCCACAATCAACGCATAGGAAGCATAAGAATTGATATAATATGGAGTGAAAAGACACTCTGGCAACCCAAAGTCAGTTGAATTCATCATCATATTATCCAAACTTGCATTTTCACACACAAAGGGGAAAGGTAACAGACACCATCGAAGCAAAATATAAAGAAAATTCTAACATGACTATACCAAGATGCGAAATTTGAGAACACAAGCTACCTGTTTGAGCATACTTGGTCTTACAGACAGCACATTCAGACTCAGCCGTTGTGCAATCAGCCAAGCACGAACTGCAAAAAACAACACATCATCCCAATTTCAAAAACACTTCATAAATGAAGAAGCTCGAGCAATAAAATCGAATGCACTAGAACGAAGATAAAGAAGAAGGAACAAACGAACTTGCAGAACAAGTGGTTGCATGGCAGTAACACCGGCTTCTTGAACAAGCTCAAACTGCAAGATCATACACCACCAGAAAAAAAAAAACAAATGAAAATTTGTAGCACAACATTGAAAATCACAAAAATGAAAAATAAATAAAATAAAAGCTGAAACAGAGGATTGATTTACCAGAGAGGGCACTTGAGTTCGAGAGCGAGTTTCTGGAAGTGGAGCATCGATGGGTTCAATAACTTAATGTTACTCTTGCTGTTGCTGGGTTTTCCAGAATCTTCCATTTTCTTTGTGAGTGAGGGTCGTCGAAGTGGAACAGTGAGTGAACGCAGATTTTTTTTATTTTAATATATATTTATTTGGTTTTTATGGGGTGGCGGTCTTTTCAGAAATGACGTATCGGATGTATACATGGACGGCTCAGATTTCGTGTTTGTGTGGGAAACCGAGACAGGAAGCGCGGGGAATGGATTTGATTGGCGCCTTGCAACGATGACGTTTTGAAAAGTGCGCGCGCGAGGCTTCTTATTCGCTTTGCTTCAAAGTTTCGAGGATTCATTCCCGCCGCCTTCTTTTATCTTCCCTCGCTTGGGCCAAACGCCCGTTTTGGTAATGATAGTTAGGATAAGGTTGGCTACCTTATCTCACGAGATTCTCACTCTAAGTTAAAATATTGAAATGGGTTAAATGAACTGATACATGTGTCAATGGGCTGCACACATGGACTGTGCTCAACCATGGATTGGTTTTTGACCTGAAAATTATAGTGCAGAATAGTCTTCAAATTGTACGCTTCGATAATGTTCATCTGACCATTCTAGGAGGTCCAGGGCTTCATCTGACAGAAGCATATCCAGCTTCTCTGAAATATCATTAAGAGCTTCTTATTCCCAACATCTATATGATCTTTCAAAGGTTTAATTTATGGTCTCTTCCAATGACATCTTCGGATATATGCCACATAATTATGTTATTTGTCTAATTTTTATATTTTATTTTTTTTTCCTTCACTCACAAATTTATTATGTATCACATAAAAAATTATAATTACATATAACCTAATTTAATATCTCTCATATATAAACATCTAATATAAATACAATATACATGTAAAAAAACGTTTTTCTATGTGTAACATCCTTGTTTTTTTTCCTAGTGAAGGGCCCACCTTTGGAATACTCACAGGTTGAGAGATTCTATGAGTTGTGCAAGTTGAAAAAATCTCAATCCGCAACTCAATTAATTATGTCTGAGATGAGTATTTTTAAACCCAACCTAATATTTTTAAATTGGAGCCGTTTAATGTGCTCATAATTTTTTATGGAGAATTGAACATGCAATAATTGATCAATTTCATTGACTTTTTTTTTTTTTTGCTTTTTTGATTATAGTGAAGAGGAAAATAACTGGCGAATAAGGAAAAATAAATGGTAATTTTTAAATTGACTTTTTTTTTTGTTATAGTGGAGAGAAAAATAAGTGGTGAAAAAAAATAATTTTTGTGTAAGTAATAGTGATAAATGACTTAAGTTTAAATTATCACATAATAAACTTAAATCACTATTTTATACCAATCATAGGTTATTAGATCATGGGTCACCAAACCTAAATTAATACATGTGAAAGTTACTAAGTGGTGGCAAAGAAAAAAAATAAATGATAATTCTTATATAATTAGTGGTAATTAATAACATAAATTTAAATCATTACATAATAAACTTAAATAATCATTTGACACCAATTTTTGGCCATCCGATCATTAGTCACAATATCATGAATTAATACATATGAAAATTACTAAGTTGTGACAAAAGATAAAATAAATAATAATTTTTGTGTAAGAAATAGTAATAAATGACTTGAGTTTAAATCACAACATAATAAAATTAAATCATCATTTTTTACAATTTTTTATTATCATATCATAAGTCACTAAATCATAAATTAATATATGAAAAAGTTAATAAGTAGTGAATAAGAAATAAATAAATAATACTTTATATGTAAGTAGTAGCAAATTCAAATAATGCAATTAATGACTTACCTATTGTGCAATTATTAGATAATTATTTTAAACTATTGATCAATTTTAATTCACAATCAATGACTATAATTACTTGGAGCATCTCCATAAAACTATTGAGCATGTTAAATATTTCCTTATAAATTAGCTTACATGAAAACTCATAAATTTATGAATTAACCTAGCATGATAGACAGCCCTATCATATAATATTCTACGCATATGATAATGCATATATCATCACTACCATAGCATTAATTATGTGCCAACGTACTATTATCACAACAGTTGTATCGAATGATTAAAATAACAACTCATTGTTGGTATTTTATTTTATACTAAAGACAGTGATTAAGTTTCTATTTCATTATATGATAGAACTGAATGAGTTAACCTAATTAATGATTAAAGACAAGTGCCTAACTATTTGAACAGGTTGGACAATGATACTTACTAACTAACTGAAGTATATAAAAGAAATTTTGATTGATCGAAATTAAATGTTTCTATTTTTGGTTTTTGTGGGATGAATTCAAGCAAAAATATTCACATTTACATTTCATTTGATCACCACATTTTTATATAATTTTACCATAAAAGGTAAGAATTTTTTTATAAACCATAAAAGGTAAAATTACATTTTAGGATGTTGTTGTGTTGATATTTTTTTCTTTTTGAGATCGTTGTTATCTGGAATTGAATAGTTGCCAAAAATCCACCTTTCTTAAGTTTTTAGCTCATCGTCATCGTCCCCAATAGGAACTTTACGGAAGCCGCTCAATGCTCAATCATCCTTGCAAATTAGTAAAAATATTAGTGTAGACTATATTTATATAAATTATGTAAACTAAATTAATTAATAAATAATATATTACCAAACTCACAAAAACAGTAATATATTATTATTTTTAATATAAAATTATTTAATTTATATATATATATATATTTATTTCTCATTTATTTAGTATTTATCTTTTACAGTAAGAAAAAATTATATGTTCGAATATTTCATGGAAGCTAGAGCATAATAAATATATGTTTTAAAAAAAATTGTCATTATTTTTTAATAAATTTATATAAATACTAAATTATTAATTTAAAATTAATAATAAAAATTTACTCTGAAACATATAATTATTATACTAAAAAGCATGCAATAATTTATCTTTTAACCAGTGCTTTCTTTTCAGTTTCCTCTTTCTAGAACATGAATAAAATAAAATAAAATAGTATTTCACATGATCACATGACATCTTTGAAAAAATGACCAAGTCCGAATTGGCTTGTAAAGCAGAAGCCGGAAAGGCCCATACCTCTGGACATTCAATATTCAAAACAGAAAAAGGTCAAAAACCGAAACCAATTATGAACATTCAATATTCAAAACAGAAAAAGGTCAAAAACCGAAACCAATCCATAATTGGTTTCGCAACTCCCAACTTCCAAGCGATGGTCAGAGTCACACTTGTTTAGTTTTTTTCTCCCTCCCTCCCTCTTTTTCCCTCTCTCTCTAACCACAATGGCGAAAAAACCGCTGCTATGCTTGCACGTCCTCCTCGCCGCTCTCGCCGTCGCCGGTGGAGCAACTCCAGGAGCCTCCTCCGACGGCGCCGAGCTCGACTACTCCAAACTCTCCGGCATTATCATCCCAGGCTTCGCATCCACTCAACTCCGAGCTTGGTCCATCCTCGACTGCCCTTACTCTCCCCTCGATTTCAACCCTCTCGATTTGGTCTGGCTCGACACCACCAAAGTACCTTACCATCTCTCTCTCTCTCTCTCTGTTTCCATGTTTTACGTCGCATTTTCTGTTCTACTGCATGACGAGGATCGAATCTCGCTGTGTTTGGTTACTGAGAAATTTTTTTAGAAAAAAATAGCATGAGTTTTTATTTTTTTTCTCGATGATCGAATTTATGAGATGTTTTTTGAATGAAGATGTAAATTATGAAAAGAATGAACGCATGGAAAGAATTTGTGCATTTGCTCTGCTTGGAACCTAAGTTCCTATACCGTTGTCTTCTCTGTTTATTTTTCTATGATTGAAATCATGGTATCTGTATATAAGGAGCCATTAGAACTTGTGAGTTATTAAGACTAGAGTGTATGAGTGGAGTTTCTTCAATTAATTTGTTTTGCAGCTTCTTTCTGCTGTCAATTGCTGGCTTAAGTGCATGTTGCTGGAGCCTTACAATCAGACAGATCACCCTGATTGCAAGTCCCGCCCAGATAGCGGTCTTTCTGGTATTACAGAACTTGATCCAGGTTATATAACAGGTGTGTGTTTTGTATCTCTCTCTCATGCTCTGTCAAATATGCTTTTGTGATATGTTTATCGTAGTTTCTGTGTTTTGTGGTTTGACAGTGTACTTTTTTATTGGCAGGACCTCTTTCGTCGGTGTGGAAAGAATGGATTAAGTGGTGTATTGAATTTGGCATAGAAGCTAATGCAATAATTGCTGTTCCTTATGATTGGAGATTGGCGCCGTCCATGCTTGAAGAGCGAGACCTTTACTTTCATAAGCTAAAGTATGTCTACATCTTTGCATCTGACAACCTGTAGGTCAGGCAGTTATTCTCTGCTGTGATTTGGATAAAATGCTTGCTTGTTACAAATTGCATTTTAGATTTCAGGAGGCATTGGTTATAGTATCTAACTTGATCATTTATCACAATACTATCTATCACAATGTCCCCATTTGGCTGATTTGTACATTTTGGTAAAGGTCCAATTCATTTCTTCCAACCAAATAATTTTCCACTGCTTAAAAGTTTTCTTAAATGTGTACATGATAGTGAAAAATCTAGCTGCATTGTCTGTAAAACTCTATGCTTGCATGCAAACTTCATAAGCAAATAGTATATCCATTCCACCTTTAGTCTATGTTTGGAAGTTTTAGAGAGAATGGCATGAAATGGAAAGGGGAGGGATGGAATGGATAATAGTTACCTTCCCCATGTTTTTGGATGACTAAAGAGGGAAGAAAGCGGAAGGTAAAAGGTTATAAGAGAAATTTTAATATAACCCTATAAACTTTGTTTAAGCAACTAAATTTATTGGGTAAAATACTTTTCTAAAATAAAAGAAAAGCTACTCCCCTTCATTAACCCCCCAATTCGGAAGGGAACAAAAAGTGATTGTTTGAGGGGAAATAGTTCTCCTCACATTCCCTTACCCTTCATAAATAGTTGAACTCCCAAACAAGGGATTTATTTCCATCCCACCCCCATCATTACCCCTAATCTAAGCAAACTCTCAAGAGTTCAACTTCTTCAAACAAAAGTAACCTTTTTTCTTTTGCATGAATGGCATAATAAATTGGTCATACAGTCTGTACTCTAGAATTAGAGTCTAGTATAATCTAAGACTAAGAGTATTCTTAATGGCTTTAGTTTCTTCTTCATGTATCTTTTCCAACTCTTGGCATCTGGTTATTCTAATAATCCATATGTACATAGCACATTGACAAATATGCCCATACAAATTTGGAATGCTCTAGTATGATATATCAATAAATATTGGTTAATAATAAACGAATAAATTCTAACAGTATCTGTACACCTGAATGTCAATGTACCATTCGAAAGCTGTGAGTTAGCTTCCCCCCCCTCCCTCAAAAAAGTCAGGCGATTAGATGAAATTGATTTGTCGGTTACCTTGAGTATATTTACATTTTCCAAATTGTATTTCTCTTTGCAGATTGACATTTGAAACTGCTTTTAAACTTCGTGGTGGCCCCTCTTTAGTTTTTGCCCATTCATTGGGTAATCATGTTTTTCGTTATTTCTTGGAGTGGTTAAAGCTAGAGATTGCACCAAAACATTATATACAATGGCTGGATCAACATATTCATGCCTATTTTGCTGTTGGTATGATTGACTTTTGTGAATTTGTTACCTTTTAAAGGTATTGCTGATAGTGATAATTTTATATACTGATTTTCATTCTTTGATTGGTTGTCTCAGGAGCTCCCCTTCTTGGTGCAACTGAAACCATTGAAGCAACACTTTCTGGATTCACATATGGTCTTCCTATTTCTGAGGTTACCTTTTAAATTTTGTAACTTCTCTTTTCTTGTGGGTTTGCATTTTTGTCTGTTAATTTATCTAGGCTCAGGCTGTCCAAAATTATAGGTCTGTTGTTCTTTCAGATATTGCCATATAACCCTTTGTTGGCTTTTAGTTCTTCTTGATCACTGTATCATAATATTATACTCTGATGTGATGCAGTTCTAGATTCTGCTACATCCATGTTGTCAAATTTTCTAATGCCCTCTTCTTAGGCAGAGCCTGGGAATTCTTCTGTATGTGCCAGAGTATGAAATTATTAGACAAAGGGTAAATTATATAATTAAAGTTCTTATTATTATATTGACTGGCATAAGCTTGCCTGGGATATGGTGAACATATGTAAATACATAAGAGTAAAGTAATTTGAGTCAAATGAATAGTTGACTAACACAATACAAGCAATAAATTCATGCACACAGAGTGGTATATAGCATGCATTCTGGAGGTCTCTAGAGTGTAGACCTCAAGAATTCTTTGAAGAGTAGTGCTGTTTCTGCTTTATTTTTTTTATTTTTTTATTTTTTATTTTTTGGGTAAACTTGTTTCTGCTTTATGTTTTGTGCTTCAGTTGTCCGGCATGCAGTTAATAGCTGGTGCTAAGTAGGACTATAAATTTGGAAGAGAGATATAAGGTCTAAACACACTACAAATTTGCATCTAGGGCTGTTAATCTAAAATTACCTTGTCTTTACAGTTATAGCACCCACTTATAGGAATTTCGATGACTTTAATAAGATGCACACAACATCCTTTATGCTTTTGTCTTATATAATTAGTGCAGCTGGACTTGTGAACTTTGTAATATCACATCTATTCATTAACATTTGGCATCCAGGAATTGCTTGGGCTGCCTGCATAATTCAGCTGCTTATAATCTAACAGCATCATAGAACTTCCTTGTCCATTACTCATTAGTGGTCTTGTCTTTTATCAATAATGTGATTGTAACACAAAGTCGTTAATTTCTAAGTGTTTTCCCTATTGTCATGCTTCTATATATTCGCCTATATGATGGCAGCTTGACATGGGATAGATTTGGAAAATTACCTACAAGTGCATTTGAAGTGGGGGTATGGTCCCAGCAGATTCTGAGATTAGAGTTTTGTACGCCGAATTTGAACTTTGAAGAGAGAATTTATCAAATTTTAATAAAAACTGAGGTTAAGTTCAAAGAAATAATTTGTAGTAATAGGGAAGGAAACTTGCTTCTTGATGAAAATGCTCAATATCATCCCGTGCACGAGAAACTGGAAACTGAGCACTTTGCTATAAAATTTCATGTAAGGGTCAAATTTCTGAAACACTGCACAATGAAAGAGAGAAAGAAAAAAGAAAGATTCTGGATATTCAATCGAAACCTAGCTGGGCCTGGGTGTATATTTTTTCCACTAAAACCAATTTTTTATTATAAATTTATGAGAAAATTATGAAATCCCATGTGATTTGTAGTGTTCTTCAATTAAGCAATACTGAACTGGTGAGCTACTTTTTTTGCTAGAATCCAATTCTTCTCTCTATACATTACATGCTTCTAAGTCCTTTCTTGCTTGACTCAAATCCAAAACCATTTTAACCCCGAACTGCTGATAGACGATCTTTCAGATGACATGAAACTTTCTACAACTGGCTATCATGCATGCATACTAGAAAATACTTGTCTAAACAGCTAGCTGGATATTCCATAGAAAATAGCAGCTTGAGTTCTTAGTTGTGCATCATGTTTGTCAGAAAGTGGTTCAAGTTGCACCTTGTTATGCCATCATCCTCCAATCTAGATGATAATAAACTCCCAGATGAACATCAAACTGCTATTGGTTAATAGATGGATTTATTTGGACATATGTTCCTTGTTACTATTTCTTATGCTGTTATATTCCTGTCTTAATACATGCTTATCATAATTTTTTTAAGGTATCAGGGAACAGCTCGATTGATGTTCAACTCCTTTGCTTCATCATTATGGATGATGCCTTTTTCGAAGTACTGTAGAGCAGATAATAAATATTGGAAGCATTTTTCTGGGGGGAAGCATGTAGGTAACCATACATATCACTGTGATGAGCAGGAGTTTCAGTCAAACTTATCTGGATGGCCAACAAAGATAATCAACATTGAAATTCCCACAACTCGTGGTAAGATTGGTGATTGTTATGCATGTGTTATTGGGCAATCTTGTTATGGTGCTTATGGTCCCCAACTGCCTATTTGTATCTTCTGCTTGCAGGATTTGATGCATATCCTTCATTTTCAGAAGTACCTCAGACCAACTTGTCCAGCATGGAATGTGGACTACCCACTCAATTATCTTTCTCAGCCCGTGAAATATCAGATGGCTCCTTTTTCAAGGCAATTGAAGATTATGACCCGGACAGCAAGAGACTTTTGTACCAGTTAGAGAAGTGAGTGTTATCTCAGTAATCAGTAGAATATATTTTCCAAGAAATATTTGATCATTTTATTACATGAAATGCCAAAAATTGAGACTTCTGAACCGATGCTTCATTTTTTTCTGTACTGCAAAGAATGGTCATCCAGTTACCATGGAAATTGCATCTTGTTTATTTATAGAAAGTTTAAATTTTTTTTATAGCATTAACAACTTGCATATATCATCATATTGATATTATGATAAACAGCTTAAAGATTCAACAACAAAGGGAATCTGATAGGAACTGGGCCAGATCTCAGGAAATATGGTATATATTGCTATGAATTCTTACTCCTGTTACTGATATCAAAATGATATCAGTATCAGTAACACAGAATAAAGAGCAACAAGTACAGAAACTGAAATAAAGAAGATACAAGATAATCCCAAGGCTTTCGAGAGGCCTGGGTCTCTCCCTCCCAATTCCTTCCCTCACTAATTTCCTGCCTATTCTCTTTCTCTCCCTTCCCATATAACCCATGCTGCCTCCACTGCTTTCCCTCTCTCCATCATGAGACCCATGCCAAGTAGGATGTCAGTTACTCCCTTGCTAGTCATGCTCACTTGGGGAGTTGATCCTGTGCTGCTTGTGTAACACTTCCTAACATACACCTTATTAATCGATGGGTATCTGTCAGAATCATCTGACTGAAAATATGTTCTTACAATACTTCTCTTCTGACGAAGTGAAACATGCAACTAAATCCCCCCTTCCCAAAAGAAAACGTTTTAACCTTAAATTTATAAATGTGGTTACAACTATGAGCGTTAACAAGGAACTGTAAATAGGATACTTTCATTTACAAGGAATTTATGATTATATACAAAGAAACAGATGCATCTCAAATATCTTTTCCATCAGCTATCATGAAATATAGGTCTTGACAAGTATGTTTTCTAAGAGTGAGTTTCCCTTTCTATTTTTATGTACTTTATTATTATTTTTTTGGACATTCTTTTACTAGTCAGCAAGTTTATAATTGTTATTTGTAGTTCTACTATTTAACAGGCATATGTTTGAATGTTTTAATGTTTCAGATCATATATTGGTGATCCTGTTCTTAATCCACTAACACCTTGGGACCGGCCACCAATAAAAAATGTCTTCTGCATTTATGGCACTGATTCAAAGACTAAGGTATAATTTCCTTCTATAAGTGAACACGTTACTTTTTCTAATGCCTAACACCACTGCAAATGCTAAAGAATTCCATTTAAGTGACTTTTAACTTTATTATATATTTGCACCCCATTCTGTAGTTTGTTTGAGTTGTGATATCTGGGACTGGCACAGTTATGTTTTAGTTTGCCATGTCTGCTATTTTATTTTATTTTTTTAAAGTAGCAAATATTGGGCCAATATATTATGTGGTGCACCTGCATACTTAAAACTGTGAGTTTTATTTGGTTTTGAAAGTTGTGAAGTGCCCCAATCTTTTAGTTCTATGGTATATCTCTATATTTGTTAAAGTCACATCACAAGTACTAGTAGATTTTGTGTTTTGATCATTTTATACTCGCCATCATGTTTATTTGCAATCCTTTATGGCTTTACATTATTGCTTCCCCTTGGTATGGTTAGTTGTGTTAAGCAGAGGCCACATGTAATGTAGGAATATACAACAAAGAAGTATTTCATATTGAATGGGAAATAAAAGGGATTATTCTGGTCTCTTCATAACCTCAAATATTTAAGCTCTATAGAAATTTTTGAAACATTCAATGCTTGCTTCTCTCTGTTAGTCAGTTCAGTAGCATTCCACATTCTAGAGAGACTTACTTTTATCTGTGATATATTCTGGTCTTTGCTTCTTTGAGCTCATTGTTGAATACTTTCTACTTGTATAGGGGTGACATTGGTTGTTTACTGGTACCTTAATAACTTGCAGTTCTCACAGATAAACTATTTGTATTTTTATTTAGCTTCGTAAATAATGTCAAAATCTTTGTATATTAACTATTTTTCTTGATTTGTACATTTACCTGTATCCTAAGATTCTTTATTATACATAGTAAATCTTTAGGGAGTCTGTTGATCAGAAATAGTGTCATTGTGAATGATAATTTTGGCATCTTAACTGTCAAAAACAGGTTGGTTACTACTTTGCCCCTAGTGGCAAGCCTTACCCTGATAACTGGATCATTACGGATGTCATTTATGAGTCTGAAGGATCTCTAATCTCAAGGTAAAACTGTCAGGTATTTTAGGTGTAATGATTTTTTGTAGTTGTAAATGGAATAAAAATTCTAATATTCTCTCTCTCTCTCTCATTTTCTATTTCTACTTCAAGGAGCATGTCATGTTGCATAAAGTTACCAAAATATTTGTCTCTGCTGCACCTTATATTTGTGCTCATCTGATTTTTGGGACCTGGAAGAATACCATCTCTTCCTTTCTGCATGTTCTAATTCTTCTCTATTCTTTTTCTATGTTCTTGTGTTTGGTCTTTTACCTTTCAAGGCAAAGGGGAAGGGGAGAAGAGGGATTCAAAGAGAAGCATATTAACTATGCAAAACAATTATCTTGTTAGTTGAACTCGTTTGCAGAATATTTTAACACTGGTGGCTCCTTTGTTGCTGTTGTGTTGCTAAACAATTCTTTGTTGTCTTGCTAAACAGATCTTTGTTGTGTATCACCTCATTAATAAATCATATTTTTCTTTTCAAGATATTGACTAACAATCTCCTGGGTCATGGCCGTGCCAATTTGTCATAAAAAGTTCCTACAAGAAGAAAATCTAGACGAGCTTTTGTTAGTCATTATCCTTTTTTATGGGAGGAGGAGGGGGAAGGTTTGTTAGTCAAATTTTTTGGCATTAATCTTGCAAATTAATGTTATCTTTGATAAATCAACGTGTATAATGGTGAAACAGATGTTACTATTACAGTTCTTTTTTGTACATTGTTCTGGATATTCTATGTAAACATGTTAAAGTGTTTTAGTATCAACTGTCAGGTCAGGGAATCTGGTCAAAGGGAACCCTGGAGCCACAAGTGGAGATGGGACGGTTAGCTTAAATTATGTTTCCTTTGCTGTGTTTGTGATTATATAGGAAGGCATAATATATTGACCGTCTTGCTTTATTACTAGTACTGATTTTGGAATTGCAAGCATAGCATCTACATTCAACAATTGGATTACAACAAAATCAATCCTTTACAGGTACCATACAACTCCCTATCCTTGTGCAAGAACTGGCTTGGACCAAAGGTGAACATAACAAGAGCTCCTCAGGTAATCCAGTCTAAAAATTATGTGAGTTATGCTTGATTTTTCTTTTTCTTTTTTTTTTGTAATCTAAAATTAAGTCTGATTATTGGGTTTTTTTTCACAGTTATGTTTTGGGATTAAGTTACATATATTTGCAAACATGTGTAATAATGATTATTAGTTTGCTGGGACTTACAGTGTTGTATTAATGTGGCATGTCCTTATCTGTTTAGACGGATGGGTGTATGACCATGAGTTCTAAGCCCATAAGAAGTGTTTGTTGAAAATGAATGATATTGATAAGGAAAACAACATGGAGTTTGTTGTACATTTCATTACATCTCTAGTGGATTGATGTGATTTTTTTTTCCACTTTTCTACTGTGTGTGTGAAGCTACTCTAGCATCCAGAAGCTCTAGAACCTGTTAGTTCTCCGCTTTGATATAGCTAAAGGTCATTGACATTGTTATCTGTCTGTTCTCAGTCATTTGTTTCAGTTTCTGATTTAATAATTTCCAGCAATAAACATCTCAAACTGGAAGCCATTAAATTTAAGTCAAGCATTTTGATTTATAGAAAGCTTTATCTTTTCAACTTTGATATTTCTTGTTGTCATGCGTTTACCCTTTTCTTATCTTTATTAGTGTCGTTTGCATGCAAATAATTGTATGACAATCTTTATATTTATCTTTGTTCTGGCTTTTCAGTCAGAGCATGATGGTTCAGATGTACAGATTAAATTGAATGTGGAACATCACCATCATGAAGATATTGTTCCAAACATGACAAGATTGCCTAAGGTTAAGTACATGACATATTATGAAGATTCTGAAAGTCTTCCCGGAAAGAGGACAGCAGTTTGGGAGCTTGATAAAGGTGCATGACTTGTCCTTGGAATTGTCACGGACTAACTAGTGCTTTTATTTAGGACTAAAATAACGCCGACTGGATTATGACAGCGACTTAGGCAAAGTTAATTCAGTGTAGATAAGCATCTTGTCAATTTTTCTGACTGGATCTAGAAGTCAGTGCTCATAAAATTTACGAACACTTGAAGAATTCATTCATTTAGCAAAATATTACGGGTTCAAAGTATGAAATCAAATAGTGGGCCAGGGAACAATTTTAATTAAATGTTAAGTATTGACCCAGGAAAGGGTTATTTACCTGCATGTGTTACAACTTATTACTTATTAGTTTCTGTTATAATATATTTAGAATATCTCAATTGATTTTTAGAATATATTATGGAATCAATTAGTTATCTAATTGAGGAAGCAATCTTTGGAGTTATTTCCTTATATCGTAATATTTTTTGATTTGTTTTCTTATTAAGTTAGGACTAGGAGTCTACTATTAGTATAATTAAGATTGTTGGGTTTATTTTTTGGATCACATCACATCTTTCTAATATTGTCAGCTTACAGTCGTCTCTTTCTTTTCCTTATTCCCTAGCTCGAAACCTAACTCTTCAACAGTTTCATAATAAACTATCCTACAAATTTGTCTTATTGATTACTACTTTTTATGGATGAGTAAGAATTATGTTCTCAATGTCTGCGAGTCTCATATAATAAAACAATTGACTATAACGATACATACAAGTAAATTGACACAATATTCGTGTAGCAAATCACAGGAACATTGTTAGATCACCAGTGCTAATGAGAGAGTTATGGCTTGAGATGTGGCATGATATCCATCCTGATGCAAAATCAGAATTTGTCACGAAAGGTATTTCATACTACATTTATAAACAATTTTCAATGGTTCAGTTGAGAATCTCCACTTTGTGTCATTACAGCTAAGCGTGGACCTTTAAGAGATGAGGACTGTTATTGGGATTATGGGAAAGCTCGCTGTGCATGGCCAGAGTATTGTGAATATAGGTTATTTTCTTTCTCCTCCATTTAAGGTTTGATTTACTTTTTGGGAGGATTATCATTTACGAAATCTTAGCAAAAATATTTCCAATTTAGAAAGAATTAGCCAAATTATGAAATAATGGCAATTCATGTTCACAGAATGGTTAATAGTTAACTAAGCTTAATTAACCATAAATCCCAACATTTGTTAATTTTTCCTTAGTTGGAACTTGGAAATTTGTTTGACAAGACTTCCTAAATTCGAATTCTCCCTAACATTTTTATACTTCGTTTACTTGTTTTTTTATTTAATTCTTTTAACATGTCAGATGTATCATAATGCAGGTATGTTTTTGGTGATGTTCATCTGGGACAAAGCTGCAGGTTGAGAAATACTTCGGCTGATCAGTTGTTGCATTATTTGTAAATAATAAGGTACTTTTTATTATGTTCCTTATGGTTGTCCTACTTTATTTGGCTTGAACATACTCTGCTATATGGTTTTAAACAAGATTTTGAGTAGGGTAGCCCTGAGAAATAAGATATGGATTGCGCAGTTGTCATGACTCTCCGACTTGCTGAGTTGTTGCTTTAAATCTTCAATTATTCATTCTTTTGGTGATCATTCTGTCTCCTTTTTAAGTCATTCTCTTGACTAACCTGACTTGCTATTATTACCAATTTGCATGAGTAATATACTTAATGTGCGTAAATGCATATTTTATTTCCTTGAGTAGCTTATTTACGTTATTATGCAACATTATTGAAGAAATGAGCTATCAAATATTGTTGCCAAATTATGAAGGTGACAGATTTTTACACTCAAGATAAATTTACACAATCCAACGTTAGTAAATTTAATTGATCAGAAATTTCAGAATCTAAGATAGAATGCACATTAAACCACTAGGTGCAAGGCAAAAATAGAAGACAAAAAAACAGTGGGTCAAAGTCTATATACAGTCAGTTTCCTACCAAATAATAATAATAGCAACAGTAACAATAACATATTCCGTAAGGCTTCACATTATGAATAAAAGTATTTTGGTAAAAGGTAATCTATTATCCCCAGGAATGACAAGAATCTTGCTTTCTTTTCTCGTCTGACATTTCTTGTCTTCAGTTATACAGTCATTATTCATAAGATTTTTTAGAAGCATTTGGAATCTAAAACCGTATATATAGATTAGTCGTTCCTTTTTCGTCTTTATTTTTGCTGTTATAAGCTTTCTGTTTTGTCACCTCAGGTGCTGGTGGGATTATCACTTGGATGACACGCAACATGTGAATATCAGAGTTCCTCCTCCGTATAACTATGATTTTTGGAGTTTGGTCATTCTTCCCCATCGTAGACCTGTGGCTTGTGGGGCCACTGTACAAGCAAATTCTTTGCTTGCTTGTTTGGAACTTCGACTCAACTTCTTAGCTCGTCTTTTATCCACTTCACAATTTGCACAGTATATCTTGGTCCAGATCATAGTCAATGTTGTACTCTACTGTTACTAGCTGCGGATACCTATCAGTGATATATTACGGGTGGCATCTGATATGCATCTTCATACGCTCAGCAAAACAAAAATTCAGGTTATTGCCTTCTATTTGTTGAAACACGATTTACACTGCTAATGATTAAGCTAGGTGCAACTTTTTACTACTGGTTACGTGAGAGGCCAGTTCCCACTTTGCCATCCCTGAGAAATAATAGGCCAGAATTATGGTGGATCTGTACATTTATATTGGTCAATTGGTTGACAGTTTTCTTGATCTAGGAAGCATACAGGCTATAGTGATATGTATAACCCATTGTTGAAAAAAGTTATATAGACGACAATAGCGAAGCTGAAATCTTTGTTCTCTGCTTTCAGAACAGAGACATTTTTTCACTACAAATTATTGTCACTGTCTACTTTTCTCTTTGCTTTAGATCGACACCACAAACATATGCTGAAACTTAAGCTATGTCTAAGATGTATAATTTGAAGATTGATGTTATACGCCCCTTCTCAGGGAAAGGAAAACAATTTTATGTTTTGATAAGCTCTTGTTTGTGAATAAGATTCTTTTTGACTCTTTGGTTTATGGTGCTCTTTTTTATTTTTTTTTTCTTGTTTTCTCAACAAGGGAGTTATAATCTTTTAAAATGGGATAACTAGATCCGTTTTAATCTAGGCATATGACACGATTTCCATTTATTTATAAATCCTATCATGTTCTTAGATTGATTATTAGTTCTTCAATCTAAAGTTCTAAACCTTGTTTGTTCAAATTGAATTTAAGATAGGAATAAATATTCTCCTGCAAAACTAATGTTTGATAATTTTTTACATGATATTATGGTTGTATTTGGTTGTTATCAAGATCCTTTTAAGTTTTTTTCTTTTTTAAGTGATCAATTATAAGAGAGAAAAAGATACAAAGGTTATAAAAAAAATTTTACAAATATAATTGAGTCTTATTAATAATTTTTTATGTCTTTCTTTTTTTTACAATTGATCACTTAAAAGAAAAAAAACTTGAGAGAATCCTGATTCATCCGGTTGCAAGCATATGTGGAATGCATATTTTTTTTTTTTTGAAATATAGCTTTCCTATGTTGATAATAAATAATAAATTAATAATACACTGCCAAAAAAAAATAATAATACAATATTGAAATTATACATACACTGACAAAACTCTCACAATTTCTTAACAGTAAATGAGTGATCGAGAAGTTGCATCCAATTAAAATTTCTTGGTCATTCATTTATTTTGGGAAAATATTTTATGTATATCAAAATATGTATATTATATTTATATTGTATATTAACATAAAAAAAATGTTAAATTATGTTGTATGCGACTTAAGCATTTTGACGACATATAAAATGATTTTAAGTGAGTTAAATAAAATTAGACGTATTTTAGTTAGACAAATAATGAGACTGTTTATTTTGTGAAAGATTTGTGTGTTATATCATTAGTTAATACAATAACACTGACAAGCCTTATTTGATGACAATTTAGCACTTCAGGTGCTTCCAATTCCATAGTTGCCTTAAAATATGAGAAAATTATATTTTTAAGAATTAATTTAAAAAAGTTTTAAATTTATAAGTAAATATGAGAGTGTTACATTATTTTTAAAAATTTTAAAACATTCTCAAAATTATAAAAACATTGAACAAAATTCACACTAGCCCCATTAGACTGATGCTATGTTTGCCTAAGGCCAAGGCTCTCTTTCATATTTCTCATATCTTGCTTCCCTGTGTGATGTGATACTTTGATAAGTAATAACTTGCTAAATATGCCCTATTATTTTGCATGTGTTTCTTATTTTACTTTTTCCTTTGGTGCGGTGCATAGGCTCAGTTGTCACATTATTAAATAGAAATTATTATGGTTACCAGTATATGCAAGTATTTTGGTCTTACAAAATTATACATTGGTAATTGAAATTCAAAATAAAATTGAACCTTATTAGAACATTCATGTATAATCAAATTTAGAACATGAATTTATATAAGTTTTTTAAGTGATCATGTAATCTTTAAGTAATTTTTAATCTTAATTATTCATGAGAAATTAAATTATTAAGATTAAAATTTAATTTTGATGCATTGTTGCAGTAAAATAATTTTATATTATCATTCAATAATATGTTTTCACATTATTTAATGAATTTAACATTTTATGAAGTTGTTAATATAGTCCAACCTATTAAATAATGTAGCAACATATATGTAAAACTTTTTACATAGACAAACGTTAAAATAAAGAGTATTAACTACTTTGATCTCTTACAATATAATATTTTTTTCACTTAATATGTCCTATAGGTGTTGCCGCCACTGAAAATTTATTATTTTAAATTAATATAGTATTATGTTATTGTGTATGCTTTCATAGTTTTTAAAATTGTGAACACTCTAAACCGCATATAATTCACAATTGAATTATATATTTTTTACTTTATAAAGATAATTCCTGCTTAAGAGATAAACTATCTACAAGAATTCGAAAGTTTCAAAACTAGGTAACTAATAATAATAAAAATTAATAAGTTAAAGAAGTGTTACTCTTACACGCCAAAAGGAAGAGTCTAGCTAAAGGAAAGCTGTTTGCTAAAAATGTTCATCATGCTCTTCCATTTTATCCGTTCTTATTCCTTCAACTTAATCAAAATGCTTCTATTTTCCTTTTTTTACTATTTCTTTATTATTATTATTATTATTATTATTATTATTATTATTATTATTATTATTATTATTATTATTATTATTATTATTATTATTATTATTATTATTATTATTATTATTATAAAATGAGGTCTACAACCTGGTATAAGGAGGGAGAGAATGTAAGCTAAAATAAAGGTAAAGAAACCTTAATAAGATTTAAACTCGGAATTAAGAAGTTCTCAAAAATTTAATGCTACTTAAACTAAAGTTGTCGGACCGTTTTTTTGAGTATATTTATTTGCTTTACTATAATATCAATTCTCAAATAATTTCTAAAAAAGGTAAGGAGAGTTAACGGGAAAAATCATTAATAATATAAAATTAAAAATGAATGACCAATAACCATTCATATAAGAGTAATGATAATTCAGAATGGTTAATTGGCCATTATAAATGGTTAATTGGTCATTCTCATTAATTTTGTATTGCTAGTAGTCTTTCTTGTTAATTCTTTCTAAAAAGTAACTTATGTGATTATCTTCTGTGTTTTATAAATTCATTAGGTTAAAACAAAATAAGAGGGAAAAAAAAATCTTGCAATATAGCTCATTTGCCATTAATTTTTAGTAAGGTATGAAAGCCTAATACCCTGTCCACTTCATGTGTCTAACTTTAAATATTATCTTTATTTATGCATTTATAATATTTCTAATTATATTGCTCCCACCATATGTTGCTCAATTCAGTAAATCGTGTACAAACTTATGCATAAATTTTGTTGTGATACTGATTATACACAGATTTAAAGGTAAAAAAGGGACGTGTATATTCCCAATTCTATTCTTTTAACTTTTTATTAAATAATTTTTAAATTTATTTTGATCTAATAATTTAAATTAAATCATTTAATAAAAAAATAATGAAATTAAAGTAATAATAGAAAAGATAAAAAAAAAAAAACACTCCCGTAAAAAAGTCAGCAAAGCCCGGAGAACCTAGAATGGAAGCAACATTAAATTAAAAGGACTAAAGACATGGCGTAGTTGGCAAATCATTATCGTTGTCAAGGGCCATTTAACAAAGAATCTATTGGATACGTCTTCAGCCAAAAGTAATGGTTGAAGGTAACATAACATTTATGCTAAGTTATCTTTCAATTGTGAAGGAGATAATAATCAGTTTTATTATTTATCTAATTAAAATATATTTAAATTTATTTAATTTATCTATAAAATTATTTTATATGTCATAAAAATATTACAATTACATAAAATATAATTTAAATATTTTATTTTATATTAATAAATAATATAAATACAATATATATTATAATATACATAAAACATTTTCAATAACCAAAGTTCATAGGTCATTTTAAGGTATTCACTCGGGTCAAAGTGATTAGAGTATCAATAACAATTTGATATTTTTATTATAAATAATATATGTATTTTTTATATTTTATTTATTATTATTTATTATATTTATTTTTTTTATTATTTTTTTCTCAATTACAATTATACAAAATGATATAAAAAATAATATTAATTTAAAAATAATGTAGGACGGTCATTTTTTGTATCAATAATTATAATTTATTACCTGTTATTGTAAGTTATGGGTCACTTTCCTTCATGTTACAATCAAGCCCAATGATAGCTTTTGTTTCAATTCAAAATAAAAAATAAAAAATTCAGCACCATTCACAGAAACAAAAATCCAGCGCTTCCTCCAAGAAGCTTCAGCCGCAACCTCTCCACCTTCTCCTTCCTCCGCCGCTGACAGAAACGACGATGTCGTCTTCGCCGAGATCAACGACCACCAACCCAAACCATGGGGGATTGATCATTTTTGGGGATTTCTGTATCTTTTTTTACTTTTTAGTCCCAGATATTAGTATCTTTCTCTCACTTTTGCTTCACTGGAATTTTTTAAAATTTTATTTATTAAAGGTGTCTTAGTTCCATCCTTAAAGGGAATGGGTTCCCATTTCTATTTGTCTGCATATAGTGGACATATTTTTGGGGTTTCAACACTTGTCCTTTCTCTGTATTTGGTTACTAAGTTTGTTGGGATGGACTTGATCTGGCTTGACAATTAGCTAGGGCTGATGAGAATAAGATAAGATAACGTATCCTTGAAAAGAAACCAAAGTTGAAGGAAAACAAAAAGTTAAACACACTGGCAACCATATGGAAACCATAAAACAAACACAACCAAAGGAGAAAATAAAAATAAAAAAGATTTGTTTAACAAGTCCTTTGAAGACACTAGTTAAAAAATATTAAATATTAAATAAAAGATAAAACATTTAATACATTAAAAATGTAAATTTTTTATTCCTTACCAAGTGTCCTAACAAAATCCAAATAAAAAAGAAATCACCACAACTGTCCCAAAACACTCCTAAGAAACCCCTTCAAAAAAACACCGACAAGAAAAAGGAGAAATTAATACAAAAATAAACTCAAAACAACACTTCTTTTTGCCTTCAACAAAGAAAACAGCTTCAAAACTTTAAAAAGAAGAACCTAATTAAGCCTTCTTAATCCTTTAGCTTATATTTGGATTGATAAGATTGAGTAGAATAGAAGAAAATAGAATATAATAAAATAAATTTTATTGTTTGATTATTTTTAAAAAAAATAAAATGAGATGAAAATGAATATGATAAATTCTATCACATCTCACAAAAAATTATCAATTTTTTTCCCCTTCAATTTGTGTAGTATAAAATGTAATCATTTTTTTATTATTATTATTATAATTAAAATTTTACTACATTAATCTTATATTTTAAAATTGATGTGTTTGCATAAAAATAATTTAAAAAAATAAAATTATAACTTTTATCATTTTATCTACTTTTTAAATAATAAAATAATAATTTTATTCTATTTTAAAATATTTAAACAATAAAATAATATTTTTATTTCATTCTATTACATCATCTCCCATCATATCATATCATATCTCATCTCATCCCGTTTCATCAATTACTAAATTTAATATCCAAAGCCTTAAGCCCTCCAAAAGAAGAACCTAATATTTGAAGTTCCTTTTCTACCTTCATACTATAGCTCTTTGGCGAGAAAATCACCTTTACCTCCTTACGCAACGCATTAAGCAACTTTATTCCCATTGAATCAAGAAGTGATTGTGGGTCACGCAAATCACTTGCATTGCCGAAAGGCCGCCTAAAAGAAACAACTTCCTTATCCATTGTCCCCTCACTTTGGCCAGAATCCCCTTTTCAGAACCATTAGGACCTCTATAAAAGATGCAAGTACTTTAACTTTATGTGTGCAATTAATGCGTACGAATCATAAATGTTGAATTGTTTATTTTAAGCAATGAGCAGCTAATTCCACAAAATATTGCACAGAGAGAGCAGTTTTCTGCAACATGTGGAGTGTGCAATGCAAATGTTCAGTATAGTCATCTTCCGGTTCTTAAAATAAGCCATCACAACGGAGCAAAATCCCTCTTTTGTGTATTAGTAAGCAAATATAAGTGTAGCATCATTAACAAATATTTTCAACAATATAACTAAGAATTTTGGGAGGAAGATCATAAGATGCATAAAGAACAATATGTGAGAAAACCCGGGCTAGCTGCTTTTTTTTATCTCGAACAAATATTTGAGTTCCATGTGACACCTTCTGTCATCATCTTCAAACTGTAAGACAGCAACCAAAGAGTTAACAAAGTTTATGCATCTATATGGATCAATTGTTCAAATTACACGCAGTAAACCACACGATATTGTTTCTAACAAACAACTTAGGCAACCAATGGAAGCTCTTCACATCTTCATACATTTGGATTACAGATTTGCAATAGCCTTTAGCAAATTGAAATATAGTGATTGTAAAATACATAAATGGAAACTAAATAACTAATCACTTCACTAGTGATTGAAGGTGTGCAAGGTTGAGTCTGTGGAAAGTGGAAAGGTGGAAGACAGGAAGAGTGAAAATGAAGACATTTAACTTTCCACATTCTCATGTTTTTGTTGTGCTGAACAAGTGTAAAATGATCTTTATTCCAAATTTTCCAAGTTTCCATTCTCCATTTGCTAAACCAAGCACATCCTAACATTGATGCTAAACTAATTTCTTGGCTGGTCTTAATATACTTCTGGTGAAGATAAAACTCTCAGTCTCTCTACTGTGATGACATTACAGCTATAATGAAGAATAGCACAATTGACAGTTATTGCATCTGTGTTATTAAGAGTTTTGAGCACAGACCTCGTAGGGGTTTTCCTACATTTGGGCTGCCTAAAACACCATATGGAAACAAACATGCACATTAAACTGAAGTCCCAAAGGAAAAGGAAAAAAATTAAAGAAAAATGGATCATAATTTTCAAGTGTTATGACAACTATTCTTGAACAAGTTTCAGATCATAGATATTTTGAATAAAATTTACATAACATCAACTATACTTGATAAAACTTTATTGCTGCAGTTATCCAAAACAAAGTAATGGCTAGATGAGTTACCATATATTTGCCTTCCAGGTAGAAAATTTACTATGAAGTATATTAGGTAAAGCCTACACGTATATTGAAATTATGAACAAATCATCCAATTGCAGATGTAATTTTACTTCCTCATACCTTAAGTTTGGCTGAGTAAACACCCCTTGCAAGTGCACCAGACGGAGTGGTGTCCTCTTTCAAGGCATATACATATCGTTCTTTTTGAGGAGCAAAAGTACCCAACATTCCTTTGCTCTGATCAACTGAAAAAGGCCAGTAATATAATCAAATTATAAATGTCATACACCAAAAAGAGGTCATTACCAATTGACCAATTTCTAACAATATATGTCAATAAATAAACACAGTAATTCAACTCACTTGTCATTAACAATTTATGCTCTCATTTCTATGCTGTACCATACAAATGGCATAAAACTTCTTATTCAAGAAAACAAGCTGTTGTTTAACAATAAATAAGCATTAAACATAGCTTGAGACTTTCTTTTCTTAGGGTTAATAGGAGGCCCTACCAGACAGCATTTACTGTTCTAGAGGCTAGCTGCCATTTGTGGTGCTCCCTTTGTCCACCCTATGGGGTTAATAAAACCTAAAAATTCTTCCCGCCACAAAAATTGCATTTACTTTTCTAAAGGACCTCAATGATCACCAAAATTGCAACCTTCTAGGCCAAACCTATACTTGAAGGAAGCTTCACAGTAGATCAAATAATCAGTACTATTACCAACTGCTTCCTGAACATATCAAAACTTAGTTCCTTAAGACATTTTCTGCGGAAGCTGGACATCATGGAATTAAGGTTCCAGAATCCAGACTCAAAATCATGAATTTATCTAAGTGAATATCGTATTGATCATTATTTGCATTATCCTATAAAAGTTCACAGCCAGGTTTAAACAGAGTCATAGGACAAGAACCTTTGGTTTTTAAAACCCAGTCATAATAAACCTACATATTCAAGATTATCTAGCAACTGAGAGAAGTATTAACTGTGTACCTTGAAGCCCTCCTTTCCACACAGTGTTGGAGTATGTCAAGCCAGACACAATGTTGTGCAGAACACTAAATTTTAGCTTAAGCTGATAGCGAGACCCCTCCCTGAGAGTGAATAGAGTACCGCCATTCTGATTTTCATCCACAGGTAAAGGAGTAACAATTTCACCAAAATCTTCAGAAAGAATTCCAATGGAGTGGAATTTCACTTCAGGATCCAATTGACCTATAAAAGGAAACAACTTAAACAGAACCGAGTAACAAGTGCTATAAAGCATAAACAAGGATAATAAACAAACTCCTCAAACAAACCATCTAAATCACTTTCCAAGCAACCCAACAGCTTCTCCTTCCACCTCCTGAGGCTTTCATCCTCCTGCAAAGCACAATTAACCTCAAAATCAGAAGAATTACAAGTAAGTAAAAACCATTTTATTAATCAATGATGTAATCAACCTATGAGAAACCACTTGGATATCATATGCAGTGTTTTTTCAGAGAAGATGTGATACATTGTGAAGAATTAAGCCACGGCTGTCTGAAATGGACATTTTGCAAAAACTTATAAAATAATGGTTTAAGACACTTTGCAAATACTTTCAATTAGTTGAATTGAACCATTTTGTATACAGCTTGCAAAGTGTTTTACTACTACATTTTGTTTAGGCATTCCATTTTTAAAATACTTAACTTGTGAAAACTCACTTTTGCAGTTCAAGATAGGTTTCTTAACAAAATCCACGAAACTAATATTCCATTTAAAAACCAGAAAAATTTAATCTTGCCGAAAACCCACAATTTCAAAGAAGTTGAGAAAAAAAAAACATAATAAAAAAGAGGTTGAAAATCAGAAAAACCTTGTCCCGTTCGATCTGCTCCTTGAGAGAAACAAGAGGACCAGGAACAAAGCCACCATTTTTATTATCGCTAATGCCTTCTTCTTCGTCTTCGTCAGCTTCTTCCTCCTCCTCCCTACCATCATCAAAAGCATCACTTGGTTTTTCAGTCATTTCTAGTTTGCTTGCATCAACCCCAGAAGCAGAAGAGAGCCCAGATGATGGCCCTGCTTCTTCCTGTGCTCTCTTCCCATTCCCACCCTCCATCTCTCTCTCTCTCTCTCTCTCTCTAAAGTCTTAAGATGTCTATGTAGGTGTCAACTCACCAGTACAATGGCACAATCACAGAGAGAACCTCTTCTGTTCTCTCTCTGTGGAATGTGGATATTTAGCACAATATTCAAAGGGACATAGACGGAGAGGTTGTCAAAGAAACAAAATAAGAGTTACATACAGTACACCACAATGTCTTGCCTTTCTCACTTGGGAGTGTTCACCGACATATAAAGTGTTTTTGGGTGCTTTGTCTCCTCCATTTGTCCGTTTCAGTTTCACCATTTTTCATTCACATTTGTCCCCAGTCCCCACTCTTCCGGCATGTTAAGTGTGGATTTAGTTTAGCTTATTTTATATTTAAAATAAATTAAAATTAAAATTTTATTAATTGTGTTTGAAGTTAATTAAAGTTAAAAATAATTTAACTTAAATTAATTTAATTTTAAAAAGGTGGTGTTACATAACACTAGAAAGAGGGAAAGTACGCACTCCTTATTTATTGTTTAAGAATTTTATCAATTTTTAAAATATTAAAACAAAAAAAAAAAAAAAAATACAAAGATATACCAACTCGGTCGCTTGTGCAGTGAAGCGTTTAATAGCATTATTTATTTAAAAATTATAATTTTATGTTTGGAATTTATTATAAAAAATAAAATTTGATTTAATTTAAAAATTATTTTTTAAAAATAAATTTATTAAAATAAAATTGATTTTATTTGATTTTATTATTTTTTTATTTTAATTTTTGTAAGAAGTAATTAAAAATAGTTAATAAAAATAAAATAGTCTATTTAAATTTAAAATTAAATTAAATCTTATTAAATTTAATAAAATTTTTAAATAAAAAATTAAAATCTATGAAATTTTAAAAATCAAATTATTTTTATTTACCAAATAAATAACTTTACTTATAAATAACTCGATAATGAAGAAGAAAAATGAACAATATAATCTCTACATTTGGAAATACTAGAAAAAAAATTAAAATAAATACGTTGACTTCACTCTTAACGTTTCAATCACTTATATAATTGTTTTTTGATGAAAATGGTATATATATACATATTACAATTGGTATATTATATATTATTAGTGAATGATATAGTTTACTTTTATGGTTAAGTAAAAATAAATTTAAGTTAAAGTTATATGTTTAATTTATTGAATTTTTAATGTATCAAAAGTGAATGGCATAAATATATGAACAAAAGTGTCTATTTTCATTTTTCACGTATTAAATAGGAAATAAAAAAAATTATCAGAGTAAATAACATAAAATGTAAGTTTATAGTGTATACGATTAGTGGGCGATCCTGGATTAAACTCTTTTTTAACGTCTGATCTTGATTAACGCTATGTTTGGATGACAGGTAAAGAAGGAAATGGAAAAGAAATGAGGGGAATAAAAATAATTTTTTGTGTTTAGAAGTTTTAAAATGTATAGGAACGGAACACAGGAAGAATCATTCCCCCCATCTTCCCTCCAAATGCTCAATTTTTGTTTCCCCCACAATTGAGATAGAATGGAGGGAACACATATTCCGTTCTGTTCCGTTAATGAATCTTCCAAACAAAGAGGAGAGGAACTATGTTCAATTCCTTTCCATTTCTTTTTGATTCATCCCCACATATTCCGTTTCGTTCCGTTAATGAAAAAATATCTAAACATAAGATAAACTTTTAGAGAGCTGTATAATATTAATTTTGATAATTTTTTTAAAAAGATATTCATTTTTTATTGTTATGAGTGATATTGGCATTCAAATGAAAGTAACCTAGCATTAATGACTAGTATAGAAGTTTCAAAGCCCATAAAATGTCGTTAATTAGTCTATGATTTTAAGAGTATAAAATGTTTCTTAACCATTGGTTTTAAGACTCTCTTTATAACAGTAAGATGTTTTAGACTACATATCGATCTAAGCAAGTGTTTTTTTCCCCACAGCAGACCTAATAAATTCATAAGAATTTGACTTCTCAAAAAATTTTTTACAAGACTTCTCAATTCCTTTTTCATATGAGCCAACATTGATTGGCGTATTAATTTATTTTAAATTAATAAAAATATATTTAAATAAAAAGGAAAACATCATCTTTAACATTATTTATGATTATCTATTTGGTAATGGCATTAATTTTTTTTTAAGACTTTACACCGTACGCACATTTATAATCAAGTTGTTAAATGATTAATTTTTCTGTTATATTAAAATAATTAGAAGTCAAGGCACTATGTTATAATAATAGCCATAATTTGTATTCTCATTAGCTTTTGTGCAATATAAAGGAATTCCTATTTTATGAAAGAATCACTTGTGCATTTTATACTGACTTGAGCTTTATTTAATGTTTTATTTTCGCTTAATATACCTTTGAATGTTCATACACCCCTTTTAACTTTTGAGTGGGGTCATCACACCCTTAAATATAAATGAAATAATTATTAAATAGGGAAAAATGTATTTTACTTCAATTTTGATATTCTTAACGCAAACAGTACATACACCTCTTTTTACACTTAATCTAATATTATTCATTATACTTACTTTTTTTTATCATTTTCTATTTCTTGATCACACACTCTTAAAAAAAATATGTACAGTATCTATACTTCTAAAAGAGATGTATGACTATCATTATTCATTTTACTTCTATGAGTTTTAGGTCATGTGCACTTCAACATCTAAACCTTAAAAATGTGTAACGTAATCCTTAACTTTTTTTAAATGTGCAATTTAATCATTCTGTTAATTTTTTCATCATTTGCTAATATAGTCACATAACCATTTTAATGACAAATTTACCTTTAAGTAACTTAGTACTCCTCACGTGATCCCTTATCCCATTAACCCTAACACTCTTACCCCTCTTCTCCTTCCACTTACCCTACTCCCCTACTCCTAAACCTTAACACTTCTTCACATCCACCACCATAGATCATGTTCATGATGCACATTTTGAGAATCCAGCTATTGTTACATGAATATTATTGCATGTGAATATTTATAAGTTGATAAGTTAGTTATAGACGTAGTTATATGGTTATTAGTTAGTTAGAGTGGTGTATCTCATTATTTGATTGATCTATGTATATAAGTAAATATTCAGTGAATTGCAATACAAATTAAATTCATTTTTCTCAAACAAGTATTACTTCTTGATACCAATGAGACTACTTAAAACAAAAGAAAAGCAACCTAATATAAACCTAAATAAACAAAGGAAAAAAAGTCTAGTCTTCTTGAAAACACATAGGTCTTGCAAGGGTGAAGTTTGAAGAGTGGACCCTGAGGAGGAAGGTGGTGTTGGTGGTGGCTGTAGCTTGGCGTGGACTTGTGGTACGATGGCTGGACGACAGTTGCAGTGAGTGGCACAACGGCTAAGTGATGCTATGGACGGTGGGGTGAGGTGAAGGTGCAGCAAAGATTGATTGGAAATTCGGGTGGTGGTGAACAATAACTCTAAGGCATTGGATATGGTGGTTGCTGGCGGTTTAAGTGTTGTGCGTGGTGGCTTGTGGGTTCAACGTGGTGGAGGCACGGTGTGATGTAGCAACTAATTTGGCTTTGGTGATGGAGTCTGAGGTGAAGATAGAGGGGTTATGTTTAGGGATGGCAATGGGGCGGACAGACGGGGCGGGTAGTGCTTCCCCGCCCCCCTCCCATCATGAAAGACTTCATTTATGATCTTCATGCGGATAGACCTGGATATCCGCAGATCTCTAGAAGAATTAATAATTTAAAATAAAATCTTAAAAATTACAAAAAACATAAATAAAATAAATTTTAACACAATATACTATAATTTTATTCAACAATCTAAGATTCTTACAAAATTAAAAGAATATTATAAATAACAAATTAAATTCAATTATATTTTGTAATAATCAATTTACATAAATAACTATTACATAAATAGTATATATTTTTTCAACAAGTTTTATCATTATAGGCTCATTTAATAAAAAAATTATTTTAAAATAATAAAACTATATATATTTTCATCTCATCTCAAAGGTAAAAAAAAAAAGAATCATAATATATGAAAAAGAATCATAATATATGATATATATTAAATAAAAAATATATACTTAACTTGGTTTGCGAGATGCCATGGTAATGTATTATAATCCCCACCCTACCCCCCATTTATTAAACAAGTACCCATTCCCCGTTCCGTCACGTGTAATCCTCGCGGGTACAGATAATTTTGTCATCCCTAATTATGTTTCAATTTTTAGGGGTGAATTTGAGTCTTAGTGTGATGATTTTGTTGTTTTAAGGTGGGTTCTTTCTTGTGTTGAGTTATTTGTTATGTTTCAAATTGAATATTGGCCTATGATTTGAAGATGAAATGAGTTGATTTATTATTTGATGGTCATGTTTATTTCATTTAGGAGAAGCTAAAGGGGGTCTGGGTAAAGGGAGAGAGAAAAGGGGGTTAGGACAAGGAGAGGTCACTAGAGGAGAAAGTGAGTTACTTAAGGACAAATTTGTTATTAAAATGATCTCATGTACTTTTTGTGCGACTATTTCTATTAGTAGATGATCAAAATGCTAAAACTAACAAAAGAACTAAATTGTACATTTAAGAAAGGTTAATAATTGAATTATACTTTTTTAAAGTTTAAAGACTAAAATACATATAACTATATAACCCAAACTTTAGGAGGTAAAAAGTATTTTTTCTTATTAAATATCTAAATTTCACAATAGCAATATTCTCTATATATATTAACACACGTATTATTTCATATATATATATATATATATATATATATATATAATTTAATCACAGTTAATCCTATTAAAATTTATACACACGTTTACCCTAATTCTATCACACAAGAGAAATATGCAACTACCATTTCCTTTTATAAGGATTAACTTAACCTTTTTAACTAAAAAAGTTATTAAATGTTTGAACTTTCAACGAAAGCTGTCAGATTCATATAGGAAGACCCTTATGCGGTGGAAATAATTTCCCAAGTGCTTTGGAGAAAGAGCAACTGCTCATAATGATAGGCTGATATTATCTTACACACTTAGTTTGAACCCGATCCGGTGCTTTGAAGTAACACTAGATTATTTTACCGTTAATATATTTAAATAAAACTATAAACAAAATAATTTATTTAACAGCTGAGGGTAACAGTGGCACATTCTCCTCCTGTTCTTCTGCGGTTTTTTTTTAAGGTAAATATTACCTTCAGTTGGATGTATCCCACTGCGTTTAATGGAAGTTTCAATTTTTTTACCTCAATTAAGGGGAAAAAAAAAAGAGAAAGATCTTTTATTTTTTAAAAGGTCGGTGCTCAACCTTGAGTGATAACCCCAAAAAAGAAAGAGAGCAACTCGCAAGCAAGGAAAGCAAAGCAAATCATGAAGCATGGCTTTCTTATTGACCTATACCGAAGTCAAGGACACATTAAAATTATATAAGAATATACCAAGCGTGTGTGAGATGGTAACACAAAACTGCTTGCAAAGTCAGTCATCTGAAAGGTTCAACTGGTGCTGATTCTTCAAGAAAGTTTGCTTCCTGAAAACAATCTGCAGCTTCTAATATTGTACCCTCAGCCTTGTGAAAAATGCCAAGATTATACCAAGCGGAAGCATTCAATCTGTCATGCCGTAAAGCATCCATCAGAAAGCTTCCGACAGCAGGATCTGATTGATTACTGCGTCTAAGAACCACAGCAGTAGAGATCAAGCTAGGGACATGTCCTGGATCAATGTTCAAAGCATCACGAAAAGCTTTTAGAGCCTCTTTGTAAAGGCCCTTTGCTTCGTACATCGTACCTGTGAAATCGAACAAAGAGAACAAAACCCGTTATATGCAAATCTGTTGAGTAACTCAAATGGAAAATTTACTGCTTAGTTTCCAACATCCACCCCCTCCCCCTCTTTTTCCAACTTTCTCAAATTTACATGCAAGGAGCCCATTCACAATTTTGGGTAATTTATCTTTCCTAAAATTAAAAAATGCAAGTGACAAGAGAAAGAAAGAAACAAGATGGCAAGCCAGTGGAGCTATTGGATTGCAATGACCAAAGAAAACACGGCAGTGAGACTATTCTAATGGTTGCCACCTATTTTCCCTTGTTGGGAAACAAAGAATACAATGAGGGTAAAATGAAGTAGATACAAGCATAAGCAATAAAACCAAAGCCATATAGTGCATCCTTAAATCTGGAATACCATATTAAAAATTAGAAATTATTCAGCAAGTTATGTAAAAAGGGCTCCAAAGCCTCTTCCAGTAATTTTATTAAATTGTGCTTTCACATACAGCAGAAAATATTTACATTGTTCTTCTAATTGGAAGCAAAGGTTTATCACTATAAAAAGTACTTGATCTTCATGAAATTCAATTGTGAAGACACAAAAAATCCAATTGAAACTACTTAATTAAGGATCCCCCCTGATTCAATCTGTAAGTGAACAATACATGAACAAATATTCAATAGCAAGATTACAGTTGGGCCAACCAAAACTAACAACTAATTTCATGTTTGATCAAACAGTACACTCTAATATTCAATACCATCACTTTAAACATCAATTTACCAAATATTAACCGTTAGCAATTACGACCAGCTTAACCTCTTGTATTTTATTATTTTTTAAGGCCAAATTCAAATGTGGAGGGATATTTTTATTTAAAGCACCACTTTTGCAGTGTACATGCATGTTGCAAAGATGCACGTTTTGCAGAGGTCAGGTTGCTATTTTATTGAAAAATGAAAAATAAGGGAGAGCTAAGCCCTAGTAACGCTATAGTGCAGCAGAATGTGACCATTGGTGAACGAGGGAGTAGTAACCAGCAGCAACTCCGGATCAGCCGCTAGAGATCCAAGCTATGAAGTACAAACACGGACACGGATACGGGAACACACCAAATTCAAAAATTATAGGATACGGACACAACATATATATATATATATATATATATATATATATATATATATATATATATATATATATATATATATTTCAAAATTTAAGAAAAAAGATTCATAATTCATTAATATATTTCTATAAGCTTGAATATTTATAATATTTTAATATATGTCATATGTGCCAATATTTGCTACTTAGTAAGCTCCTCCTAAAAAATATGAAACATAATTTCTATTGATATATTCTAAAAAATCTTCTAAACTAACTTCTCCTAATAGAACTAATCATGTACAAGTACATATGCTTAAAAAAGATAACTAAAGGGAATATTGGTGTGAGGCAAGCTTTGATGACAACGAAGTGGACAACTTGGTACGAGCAGAGGTAGAAGGAGCAGGTGAAAATAGTGGTATATGAAAAGATAAAATTTAAAATACTGGTATGTGAAAATTGTGGCTTGGGACGTCAGTCATGTGATTGAACTTGAGTGAGTTATGGGCTTACTAATTGAATGTTAGTCATGGAAACCAATTTTTTTTAAAAAATATTAATGGGTCGTGTTCAAGTCGTGTCCAGGCGTGTCCGAGAAGTGATATTCGAGCGTGTCCGAGACGTGTCCAAACTGAAAAAAATAATCTTTTTAATTGGATACATTCGGACATGCAGGACACGTGTGTCGTACGGGTGTCTTCATGTCTCTGACACGGACACGTATTCGACACGTAGACACGCCTCATAATCGGTGTGTCCGTGCTTCATAGGATCTAAGTCTCTCTCTTTCTCTCTAGGCTGTTATATATATATATATATATATATATATATATATAAATGTTTTATCTAAAAGGAGTTGAGGCTGTTATATTTTGTGATTTGTGAATTATGCTTTAGTTACGCGAATAGACATAGGTTAGTTTATCATTATAATATTGAATTATTTTATTTGTTAGATAATTTATTTTTTTATGTTACAGACCTATTTAATTATTTTATAAGACATGAGCTTCACTACGGTACATGCCTCATTAATCAAACCCACGCTCTGTGATCTCTAGGAATGGCACCTCACTGCACTCAACATTTTACATAGCTATAAAAAAGAATACTATATCAGACAATATCTGCCAGTTATTTTCAAGTGATTATAATCATTTAACGTCATTTCCAAAAAACATAAAACTAAGATAAATCATATATATTTACCTATTGCATGACATCTAGAAGCAGAGTATAGTTTGATGGCCTTGGATTTCGAAAGAGACACCTCTGCATCATACCAATATGACACACTTGTGTATAAATAAGCAAGATCATGCCATATTTCCACTTCCAAGTTCCTGGCATGATCTCTGCAGTCCTGTTACAAAGAGTATAGGAAAAAAAGGGTAAGCAGCAAGAAGCAATGTCTCTTCTGAAATGCATCTATTACACAAGTAAAATTAAAAAATTAAAAAAAGGGAAAAACTTAAAAAGAGAAAGAAAATCAAGAAAATGTATCCACATTCAATAATGTTATCTTTGGAGCAGGACTTAGTTTTTGACAGTTGGCTTAAATACCACCTTTATGACAACCAAAAGTAGTTGGTTGTAGGTGGACTGCGACCCCAAGAGAACTTTACTTGAAACGTCAAGTGTTCGAATCTTGGAGTTGCCACTTAGGGGAAGGCTTTACTTAACCACCATCCCTGGCCCGGAATTGCGAGAGCAATTTGTTACAACAAAAAAAAAAAATACCACCTTTATGACAATTGCATATGCATTCCAGACATAAACCATATAAACTTCAACCATTTTTCTGTGGAGCACATTCATTCACCAAACATGCTTCAACATTTGAAACAAAAAAATAGCCACATCCTAATGGATTGCATCTAAAGTATGCACCTATAAAGCTCAGCCATCTAACTATGGAATCCATTATTTCACCAAATAGTTTTAACAGATCTGTAGGGCCATACAGGCAAATACAATATGATGAATTCAATAAACATCAACATCCAACAAATTATTAGGCTTGATTTCTTAAAAGGAAATATCTAAAATATGCAAATTCCAATTGGCATAAAAAATTAGAAAAAGTTTTTATACCAAATACATTTGGGCCCAACTAATACAAATAGCTAGTAAGTACCAGCTCTCATAAAAGCTTGAATTTGTGGAGCTTAGGGCTTTAATCATCTATATATCCTAATACTTCTCCTCCTGTGGGGGTTGAATACTTCTTCAGGCACAACAAGTGGACTGTTTGGTTCAATATGGAAAAACATTGATACGGTAGATTTGAACTTATAACCTGCCGCCATGATACCATAATAACATACTGACTCTTCAAGAGCTTAAATTCAAGATCATACGATCTATACAACCCAACATCCACAATTATTCTAACCAAATGATCTCTTGTTGAAAGAAGTAATATCTGGTATAGAGGAAGAATAAATAAGTAAACTTTAATTTAAAAATAAGAAAACAAAAAGAGGTAGATAAAAATACTGCACAATCAAACTTTGAATTCCTCTTCAAAATCTAAAGGAAAATTCAATCTAAGGCCAACCATCCAGATTCAAAACAACTTAGATAAAAATCTTTCCACATAATCTTCACAATTTCACATTAAAAAAATAGTCATATAAATACGTAAACCCAGCAATAGCATGCCTTTAAATGTGTATCATTCTTTAAACAGTCTCATTATTCTCCTCATTACATCCAAAGAAACTCTTTAGATCCTGCTTTTTCCTTTTCAAGATATGTATCCATGTCGAACGGAATCAACGATGACCATGCCTTCACTATTCTCAGTATTACTATTCCTATCAATATCATCGGGTATGAACCAACAGGACACTTCCTTTCATCCACAATTACAAACACTCATTCATATATTTCTGCAACATATAAATTCTACAAGTTTATGGGAGAACACATCCGGCCAGTTCTGATAATAATAGTTACAAGAACAAAGGCCTATGATTCAGAATTATAAATCAACCAGCATTATGACCAACAAACCTTATACAGCTTCTTCCATGAGCCAAAAGTTTTTCTCTGAGCATGAAGAATACCAAGAAGCTGAATATACGTCTCAAAGGCACTCCTTAACTGGCCCTGAGCAATTTTCAGTTTAGCTTTTGTTCGCAACAAATCGCCTTGATCCCATATCCCAGTCTGATCCAAAGCAGCATCAACAATAGATTCAGCATCCAAAAACCGTTTTTGAGCTGATAATATCCGGGCTAACAATAACCACCCCTTGACATTAGAATCAGCTTCCAGTTCTAGAAAGCATTCTGCATAATGAAGTGCAGCATCCAACTTCCTATGCTCTGCATATTCTAAACTGAGATAGTATAGTACAAGAGGGTCTCTCATTCTGGTCATTCTACCTGCAGTTTCCAGGGAATTAAGTGCCTCAGATTGTCTCTCAAACCTCTCAGAGTCAGAAATAGCCAATTTTGAGTGTGCTGAAAGTGAAACACCAAGTAAGCAATTGGCAAGACTTTCTAACTGATCACATCTGTCATCCAAGTTCTCAAGCACTCTGCGAGCAAAGCTTACCCCATCTTTTGCAAGATCAGGGTTCTCGCAACAAATCTTAGAAGCCATTAACAAAGCTGGAACATGTTTTGGGTCCTCTGTGCTACTCAACAATTTTTTAAGAAGATTCAGTGCTACCAATTCCTTACCTGCCCCATAATAACAAAGAGCAAGGGCATGGTACCTTTCTCTTCGACTAATAGCCCCAGGGAGCAATTCTTCCCATTGATTGGCTAAAGCTGCCAAATCTCCTGAAACAGATAGAGCAAATGAAAGGTGGTCTAAAATTGAAGGATCCCACTCAATTTTATTTAGAGAGACCTTTCTTAGCAAAATCATTAAAAGAAGTATAGCCTCTTCTATGTTGTTTCTAGGTACAAACGAGCTGTCCATTTGGGAACGGAGATTTGGGGGGATTGCTTCCCCTCCACTATATAGAAGAAAAACAGCAAATTCTTTCTGAATCTTTGCTGTGGTCTCTGCATCAAGATTCCATTGGTGAAGGAGGGCCTGCCGGTAAGACAAAATAACTTCTTGTGGACAGTCAGCAAGTTTCCATAATTCTGGAAGTAGCTCAACTGCCTTAGTCAAAGTCTCCTGCAACTTACATTCAGCACCAAAGTTTTGAGGCAAGCCTTCAGGTAAAGAAGACTCAACTATGTCCAGAATAACTTTACAAGATTGGGCAGCTTCTGCAAGAATGATTGGAAATATAGATCAGATAACATTTTGGCTTCTCACATAGCTCAAAACATCCATTAATTTTTTTAAAACATCAGAATTCAAAGGGAATACTCATCTTACATCAGATAATTTCAGTCAAATTGTGTAAAGACTGACTGTCTGCCAGGATCTCTAGGTAATGAAGATCTTATTTGGTCGTGTTGTGAAATCAACAAAGCCATTTTTTAGCTATTTAAAAAATGCACTCAATTGAATATTTTGGGGTGTTTGACCAAAAGTATAAAAGTGCTAATATGTGACAGCAGAAGCAGAACATATGATGTTAAAGAGAAACAAGAAATTGGTGTGTCTCCAATGAAGCAAAAGCAGAAGCAGAAAAAATATTTAAATCAAAATTGTTTCTTTTTAATAGTTTTATATGTAAGTGTTTTCAAAAAACAATAGTTGGAAAAGTAAGGCCAAACAAGCACCAAGTTCAAGTAAAGAAGCCAAATTATTAAACACAATTATCAACTTAAGTGATGGGGTATAGGGCGAAAAGAGAGTTATGATAAATACACAAAGTATTTTTTACAGGAATGACACAGATATCAAAGTGTGTGATTGAAAACATTTCAAGCAGTACTTTTACACATAAACAAAAATTCTCAGCCATCCATTTCCATCTTTGTGAGGTTTCTGTGTTCATCATTTATGTGAAACTATCATTTCTCACGAAAAGGTATGTTAACATAATCTAGAAAGCTACTATATGTCCCATTGTGATGGAAACAAGTTCCAGAGGAACACTCTGCATAGCAGATGCCTGACAATGACATAGCATGCAAACTAAATCTCACAGTTATAAAGAAGAAATATAGCAGTCTAATCAAAAGCTTGTAACAGAAACTGATCACTAGAAAGTACGGTAGACAACTGTTAGGTAAAGGACATGTCAATGTGCAGACCGAAAAGAAAATATGCAATGAAAAGTCACAAGTTACTCGAAGTTAAAAAGCAAAGAGCAAATCTATGAATCAAACAACTAGAGAGGGTACCTTTAAACCTTCCAAGAACCTGCAAACATTTTGCTTTTAGGAAAACTGCCTCCAACAGTAAGCCAACAGCATGTATAGACATTGGCGGTGTAGCAGAATTCTGGGAATGTCTCTTACGGCGTTCTCTGCTTTTAGCAAGGGAAATTTTTATTTTGGGAGTCAGAGCACCTATATCTATTCCCTCAAAAACATGTAAAGCAGCTTCTAAATTTCCTTTCTGATATTCAAATCTTCCTAACAAAGCTCTAGCTTCCTGCATATTACAGGCATATCATTCTTTAAACAGATTACAGGCAGATTATATAGAGTCCAATAAATAGATCATCAAACAACTACATGGCTCATCTCATGCATGAGCCATGATCTAAAGAAACCACGGCCTTCATCATATACATAATAATAAAATGAGGTAAGATGAATGATTCTTCTAAACAACTAATAGATAGATGCCGGGGGCTCTCAGAAAGATCTGAAAGTAGTTTATGTTAAGTATTAAGGGAAGGAAATAAGCTTGAAATTACTAATTGGTATACACAAACACAAGCATACATATGATTATGCAGTCTCTATAGAGTAAGTAAGAAAGAGCAAATCATGCAGTAATAAAGTATAATTATTCAGTATAGCATCAAATGGAAAAGCATGGAAACCAACCTCATAGTTGAGGAAGCCACTCTCGCGTAAGGACGATTCGGCTTCTTCTATGTTGCCGGTATCGGTCTTCCTCTCAACTTGTCCATCTAGGCCAGAATGCCCGCTTGCTGTTGCCGAATAATAATCCTTGGTCGCAAGAGATTCCGATGAAGCAACCATTTCATTTTCATCATTGGCTCCTCTTAACGGCTCCCCCGAACACAGGCAGTTGTTCATTATCTTGTGCAAACTCCTCCTGATTTTGCCACTCCTCCCCTCCCTAACCCTACTCTCCATGCCGTCTCTCCTCACTCAAAATGAAAAACCTCCCCGCCACAAACGTTAAATCACCACTGTCATACATCAAATTTAAACCACATCAATCATCACCAATAACAACGTTTCCTATGCAATTAAATTATTAATTATTAATAAAAAGGTCACCGTCATTTCAGCTCTATGTTAGCGGAAATCATATATTATCCAAAATTAGATGAGTTAAGCCGATAGACGCTATCAGAATCAAACCGGTTAAAAGGATAAGAGAAGTAACATCACAAAATTGACATAAGGAATAAATATAAATAAATAACTAAAAAAAATTTATAAAAAAAAAAAATCCTGCATAAATTCACCTCTGGAAACGGTTTGAAGTTGAGGATGAGCCCTCAAAACGAGTAGAGAACTCGGAAATACAAAGAAGAAGAAGAAGAAGAAGAAGAATCAATGGAAATGGAAAAAAAAAAAAGGAAAAAGAGGAAATCACCTTTTCTTTTTTGAGAAAGAAAAGCAGAGAGATGAAAGCCGGGGGAAATGAACAGTAAGGGCCATTGCTGAATTTCTGCAATCAAAGGCACCTTTGAATGCTTTGAGTCAATCAAAGCATCCAAAAGCTTCTACAACCCTCTCTTTCTGCTCTTCACCTTTTCCTTTTTTATTTTCCTTTATTAGTTGTTGTTATTATTATTATTATTATTATTATTATTATTATGAACTTTATCTGTGTGAGTGTGTATTTTTTTCCTTTTTTTTGGCAACGAAAATGTTTTGTGCTGTGGGGAAAGAATGAGAATCGAGTGGAATGGAAACTGGAAAGCATATGCGAGAAGAACTCAGTATCTGAAAGAGAGATAGAGAGAGAGGGAACGGAATCGCATGATGAAAGGTCGTTTTGTTTTTGTTGTGGGTCCCACCACTCTGCGTTTTACTCACCGGAGGCGGGAGACAAACTGCTTGCCACGTGGTATGCGTTTTCTGAGTGTGTGCGCTGGCAATGAAACGGCAATTAACAGCATTGTCCTTAACGCTTATTTATATGTTGGATAAGTTTATTTTAATATAAATTTATTTTTAAGATGAATAAATAAAATTATATTTATTTTTATTTTAATAAAATATATAAAAAATTAAATCCATTAAATGATTTAAAATAAATATATTTTTATTTATTCACTTTAAAAAAATTCTTATATCTCAAATCATCAATTAATTAATTAAATTACACTTCGAAATCGAAAAAGAAACAAAGGGTTTTGTTAAGAAAAAATTGTGCGCTTTGAAGTGAGGAAATTTCCTCTTCTTTGCTTATAGACAGGTAACAATTTTTTTTTCATCAAATGGAAAAGCAAAGAAGGAGAAGACAAAAAAGTTTCACTCTTAACCTAACATGGCAAGCAGCATTAGCCAACAAAACTAACTGAATAGGGGTCTCCCAAAACTCAATCAAATAATCTGCAGCAGCTTCCTTCTCCGTCAACCATCAACAATTTGTGTCATCAATTTGCGTTATTTACTTATTTTAATGAAATTAGTGAATATTGTTAAAAATTATTTTTTTATTGATTAAAATAAAGTTATTTTTGTATATTAAAATATTCAATGAATTCCATTGTTATTGGACCAAGAATGCAAAATAAAGGCACAGGAGGAATGGGTAGAAAAATCAACGGTCACAAGATTTCCATTGCTTAATAACTGCAGAAACAGAAACCAAAGAGACTGGTCACGAATTAACCGAAAACAATGTAAAAAAATAAAATAAAAATTTTGTTAACAAGTGTTTGAAAGATATTTACTAAGAAAATAAAAATAAAAATTTTTAGATAAAAATAAGATATTAAATGTATTAAAAATTAAAAAAATATTTTTATTTTATTTTTATCTAAAAATTTATTTTTATTTTCTTAACAAAATATTTGTTAGCAAAATTCATAATACAAAACTAGACAAATAAAATGTAGAGAAAATAAATCAAAGTGTGTTAGTTTGAATAAAAATAATTAAAAAAATTTAAATATGTATTTTTAAATTTAATTTTGATATATATATATATATATATATATATAGATAAATTATACTGCTGGAAAAAAAATACAGAGAAAGTACTCTTACCTTGGTACTGCAGGACAGTAGGGTATCGTTTTTCTTTCCCGTCAGCTCGTGATCTTCTCTCTGCTTTTCTCAGCCTCTCTCTCTCAATTCTCAAAACACTCTGTGCTTGTCTGATGCTAAAAAAAGTTGCCCTCCCTCACATTCAGGAAAATCATCCCCTTGTTTTTTTCTCGCCCCCTTAATTCCCTCCTTTTGACCTTATCTCAATAAAGCATTTGATTCACTTAATCAATCCCTTAATCAAATCTCCTTAATTGTTTTTCTTCCTTAATTCAAAAGAAATAAATATGAAACACATGTTAAAATCATAGTTCCATGAATTTGTACACTCCCATTGTCTCAAGAAAACTTTGGACCAGAAAGGAATTTATTTTGGACTATAAGATTTTTTTAAAATTTTTTTAATTTCAATTTTAAATATGTAGATAAAATTAGATGTTTACAGTCTTATTATAATGCAACGAATAGGCTGGATTTAGAGATTCTATTAAAATATTTTTTTTAACTAGAAGATTATCAGAACAACTTCTAAGACTCTATGTACCTACTCAAATTAGTTTTTTTCTTTATATATATATATATACTCAAATTTCAACAACTAAACTATATTATTCAAAGTATGAAATAGTCTGATTATTCAATCAAGCAAAAAAAAAAAGATAAAATAAAATAAAATTACTATTAATCATGAAGCATACTTATGACACATCATGATTTTTGTGGACAAAACAAGAATATAATGTATTATTGCAATGAACAATATTAATCACATACATTTAGATATATATTATTTTACATCTTTACAATTTTTATCATTTGATCATAATTAAATCTATTTTATCTTTTACACACATACACTTTTATTTTGACACATAAATAAATGTGAGAGATATGATATAAAAAAATGTATAAATAACATTTTTTTATTACAATAAGTTTCAGTCAATACAAAAATCAATGCACTACATTCAACATGTGAGGCGTTGAGTATTACGTTTTAATTATTTGTCTGGTAGTGTTGGAATTAATTTACTTGTATTTCAATTAATTCACTTCTTTAATATAATAGTTAGCTCATGTGGCGTCAATATTCTTCTTAAAGCTTATATTTGGATCAAGAGAAATAGTGAAGAAAAATAATAGGGCCGAGAGAAAATAGGTAACTTAGGAGGAGTGAGGGTTAAAAGGGAAAAGAAAAGAGAAAGAAAGGAAGGGTTTGGAATTGAGAAATTCTTGATTGGGAATTTTGAAAATAGAAGAGAAGGGAAAGTGGGATTTTTGGATCTTTCTAAAGCCCCTATTTCAGTCTTTCAAATTGGGAAGTTTTGATACGAAATTATCCATTTATCTTTTATCCAAATCCCCAATCCACCCCACCTTGTCGTCTTCCTCGACAACGAAGCCCAAGGATGAAAAATCCCTCGTCTCCCATCTGTAACCAACATCCCAACCCCACGCAAACAGAGGACGCAAATCAGAGTTGCCACTGGTTGTTATTCCGTGGTTTTGTCCATGGGTTTTGGATCTGTGAGCATGGCAAATCTGGACGATTTTTTAGCACATCGCCGCCGCCGCCGTTGGTTAGAAGATCGGTTGCATTGTTACTGGTTCGCGCGAGTTGGTCGTCCTCGTGGTCGGTTCGAAGAGTTGCTGGTTCATGCAGGTCATCGTCGTCGCAGGTTCGAAGAGTTGCTACTTCGGCATCGCTGTCGCTAGCCGCGCACAGTGGTCATCGTCGTCGAAGACTTGCTGGACTGCACGCAGTGGTTCTCCCACCTCTGTGCTCGCCGGTGTTGAGGAAGGAGCTTCTCCTTCGGCCTTACCCCGCCGCTGCCGCCTCGTCAAAGCCATGTCAAGATGAGTGTCGATGGTGGGTGCAAAACCCCGACAATCCATGACCATAAATTGGATGTGTTTGAGAGAATACATGTTAAGGGAGAATACGTTCCCTTCCAATTCCAGTACTCTATGCAAAAATTAAATTTATGGCTCTTTTCCCTTCTCAATGTGCAATATGTGCCTTTGAGTGTGTTTGGAATGTAAAAAAATAAGAACTGATTTGATTTATAAATCAAATTTAATTAAATTTTGTGTTTGAAATGTTTAAAAATGAGAAATGATTTAATTTCTAAAATCTCATGGATTTCATTCCTTTTGTTTTAAAAATTCTATCAATTTTGATAGAATTTGTTAGGATTTGATTTGATTTGAAATAAATAGATTATTTTACTCCTAGTAACTACCTCTAATAACCTTTCATAAGGATTAAAATGTAAAATAATAAAACAAATCAAATCAATTCTCATTTTAATGAATTTTAAACACAAAATTTGATTTCTAAATCAATTTAAATTCTATTTTTTAAAAAAAGTTCTAAACACAAAATTTAATTTTTAAATCAAATTAATTCAATTCAAATCAAATCATTTCTCATTTTTATTTATTCCAAACACAATTTTATTTTTTAAAATAATTAAATTTATAGTTTTTTTCCCATGCGGTGCATATGCACCAAAACAATTGTTAATTTTTTTTAGTCATTCACATTATTAGTTTTTATAAAACATTAATTATATTAATTTTTTTAATAAAGGTAAAATGATAAAAAAATATATCTTAAACTTTTTATTTCCTTTCTCTCATATATTTTACACTCTTAAATAAGAAAATAATAAATCTCTCATTTTTTTTCTTTTCTTTTAAACTTTTTCCTTTCTTTTTCTTTCAAACTCCGAACACTTTTTAGACAATTTTTTTCCAATTGAAAACGGGAAGAAAACGGAAAAAGAGACGGAAAAAAATGACATGGATTTTCAACACAATTTTTCTTCGCTCAGGTGCGAAGAAAAAGGAGAGAGTAGAGTTGATCTTGCAAATTTACAATCTTGCCCATGGTCACCTTCTTCACTATTAAAAACATCTGCCAACGCAGCTACTCTACACATGGTACTTAAACCAACACCACAATAGAAGGGTAAAAACAGAACATATTTGACCGTGGTTGTTCTCACCATTAAGCAGTCAAGGAGAGGGGCAAAGGGCGAAGCCAATGGTGAGAAAAAAAAAGGGGCGTGGGGTTGACGTTAAAGGAAGGAAGGCAAGGGCCGTTAAGGGAGGGCCAAAGCTATTTTTGCCATTGAATAGTGAAGGAATAAGGGAGAAGAGCGAGGTCATTGATCTTGTGCAAACATAGCCTGTAAATGATTTTTTTTTTATTCTTTTTTATGTAGAATGGAGGGGAATGGAAAAATTGGAATGGATAAATAGAACATGCAAGTGTGGTGTGTGGAATTGTGGATGGAAGGAAGTTAAGGAATTGGGGGAGTAGGGGTGGTGATGGGAGTGCATGGATGGGGGAAGGTTATGATTGTGGGTGGGATGTGGGGTGTGGGATCTATGGGAACGGGTTTTCCGGGTAACCAATGATGTTAGTGTGATGGAGATGTCTTCAAGCCTCTTAAAAAGTTAGGGTGCATGAATGCACCAAGATCATGAAGCCATTGTACTGAATTAGTGATGGAGACATCTTTAATGCTACTAAAAAATGAAGGGCAAGGATCAGTGACTTGGAACTTGGTCCAGAGGCAATGAATTATAAAGGGATGTTGTTTGCAAGTATTTTGTAAAAAAAACTCCCCAGGTTCTATGTTTTCTATGTTGTTTTATTGATAATTAAACCCCTTATATTTTCTCCTTTTTTTTCTTTTTTTTTTTTTTTTTTATCATTTTGCTCCTTTTCTCTTCTTTTATTCTCTCTCAGGTTTTAGACCCCTTATCCTGGACTTGCCATCACTGGAAGATGAACACGAGTTCTTGAAGGTTGAATAGAGCCACCACTCTTCGCTAATGGGTGGATAACGAGAGAGATGTCCCTGTTTAACTCTTGTGCTAAAGACACAAACTTTGGTGGGTATTTGTGGCATACCGGAGGATGATGAAACGAACACTCTTTTCTCTTCCAAGAGCCTCTGTTCGAACTACTTCAAGTCTCACCGTCGGCACAATTCATGTTGAAAAAATCACAGAATATTCCAAATGGTTTGAAAAGAAAGATGAATCTTCTAACTTGAACCCATTTATTGGAATCTGATTCAAAAATACCCATATTCTAGAAGGAAATCTGTGGAGGGCACGTTGCTTGCAACGACTAAAGTATATATAAAAACTATTATTAAAGAGGTCATGTGATGCTTGGGAGCATCAAAACGCACAAACTTCTGACACAACACAACTTTTGTGCGCAAGACAATGATGCAATGTATTGTTGCACTGGTTCCTAATCAATACATTGCACTCAACATGTGAAGCGCCAATCGTTACACTCGAGCATTTCACATCAATATTCTTAATAAAAATGTTAATCTCCTCACATATTTTTTTATCATATTTTTTATTATTTATTTTTATGATTATGATTAAATAAAAATAATAATATAATTAATAGTATAAAAAATAATATAAAAAAATATAATAAAAAATTCTGAATTAAAATTCGCCTCCTTATCACTGCATCTAATTTCTTACAACAAAAAATATTAATAATATATTTTTTAATATTTATTTTATTATTAATTTAAAAATAAATACTTTTATCATTTTTTAATATTTCTTAAGTATATAAAATAAACTAATAACAAAATAAATACTAAAAATAATATCAAAAAATATATTACTTAACATTCATTCTTTTACAAATTAGATATAAGATGTATCCAAAGTAGCTAATGAGAATCAGACATTTATGTCCACATACAACTCAATGAGGTTAGCTTCATCTATTATTTTTTTTTTCTCATAGTGCTCTCTTAGTTAGGGGTGTCAAAATGGGTCAGGCCTGATGGATCGGTCCGATTAGTCCGACAAAATGGATGGACTTGGATCAAAGAAAATCTAAATTAACCTTACATGGTCCGAATAAATTTGAGCCGAAATTAATAGTGGACCAAATTATTTTTTACACTACATAAAGCTAAATGAAATTTGGTAAAGAAAATCTGGTACTGAAATTTATGGCCTTCAATCATGGCCGAAAAATATTTGAGCTTAGAATAAATTTCAGTAGATCCATTTGACACCCTACTCCTAGTCAAAGATGAGATACTAATGTCGAATAAGATTTTGTAGGACGATAAAGTTCTTTAAATCGAATTTTAACTTAATTGTATACCCAAGTCTCGAATCTGAAATCCTTAATTAAGTTAGAACAGTCTCTCACCAGCTGATCTACATGTGTGGTGGTAGCTTCATCTATCTATCTAACTACTTATAACTTTTATAACTATATATAAAAGTTGTTCTATTAAAATTACCACATAGCATTTATCTTAATATTTGATTTTTTTGTAATTTTTTAATTATAATTAATTTCACTTTATTTTATTTCTTGACTTTTCATTCTTTTCCTTCATATCTTTCATGGTTCACCTTTTGTAATCTTTCATTTTTAATAAATTAGAAAAATAAAACACATACTTTATTACATATATTAATCTTAAAGAGAGAAAAAAAATACATTAGTATAATGCCCTTAAAGTACTATTCTTATTCATATTTATAAAATCTATTGTCTCTAAATTTTAATCTTGCAAGTTCCAAGGATAAGAATATTTGAATAATATTTATAATTTTATTTAGTTGTTGTATATTTTATTGATAATATAAAACTTTTATTTATATTAAAGATATATATAAAAATAATAAATAATTAATTAACACAAATCTATAAAAATATTAGCCTAAGATGTGTCTAAATTTTTATAAATAATAAATATATATAAGATAACATAGTAAACATAAATCTTACTTAGTATATGATGTGTTAAATTTTTATCCAATTCTTAAGCTTTTGCCAAGCAACAAAGTTATGAATAATTTTTTATATTTTATTTTTCATATTATTATTACTACAATTAATTTATTTTTTGTCTAGTTAAATTTCCTCAATAGGAATTTAATATAATTAATTATATAAGAATCTTAAAAAAATAATGAATAATAAACTTAAAAAAGATAAAGTGTGAATTTGTATAAGATAAAAATTAATCATTTAATAGTGAAAGAATGTTATAAAATTACATGGATAATTAAAAATTTATTTTAAATATAAATAACATATATTAAATAAAAAAAAATTTGAGTTAATTTTTAAAAGAATTTAATAGAATAATGAAATTTAAAAAAAATTACTGTGTGCGTGTTTGTGAAAAAAAAAAATCAAGTAACCTTTATGATAGGATATTAAAAAAATTAAATTAAAAAGGTAGAAATTTATTTTAAGTAAAAATAATGAATATTAAATTTAAAAAAATTATGTTAATTTAAAAAAAAACAATGGAATAATAAAATAAAAGGAAACAATACATGTGTTGGTAACTAATAAAAAAAAATCAAACAGTAATGATGGGATATAGTAAAATTAATATTTTTAAAAAATGACAACAAAATTAAAGAGTAAAATTGATAAGAAAAAATAAATCAAGTAGTAGTATTTGAATATAATAAAATTATTATGAGAAGTATTTAAAAAATTACTTTGATAATTAAAATTTTTAATAAAATTCCAAATATAAAATATAAAATACTAATGCAATGAACGGGTAAAATAACTAGTAGTTAAAGACTCGTGCTCTTTACCTTAATCACTTAAATTTTAATCTCGAGCCAACACATAAGTGAAGTGATTATCCTAAATGCATTAGGCCGGTGAGGCTATATCCTTATAAAATCATGAGAAGAAACTTAAGTCTCAATCATCGTAAAAATCAACTCGAAAATATCTTTATTGTCATAAAACTAGAAAAATATATATGTCCAAATACAACAACTTCAATTATGTTAAATTAAATTCACAAGGGTATAGTAATGTTAAACTTAATTAAATAAATTATTGGAGGGAAGTAAACTTTACTTTTTTACTTAATAAATAATAATAATATCTATGAATTTATAACCAAATTGTTATAGTGTTTTTCTTAAGAAACTTATATCATATTGATTGATAAATAATATCTACCAAGTAACAAATTTAAAATTACACAACAAAAATAAATTATAGATTTGTCATACTCATACATTAATATAATGTTTGCATGATAAGTAATGAAAAGAAATGAAAGAGAATGAAGGGAAGAGAAATAAGTGTTGTATTTATTAAATACAATTAATTATTGGATTAACATTAATCAATTATTATGTTGTATTATTAATATATCAATTATGTATCTATGATATCATACATATGGATATTGCAATAGGGTGATTAATATGAATGACCTATGATGGGTTGGGTTATTTAATAGTAAAGCGTCTTCATCGTAGTTATCTCCTCTTAGTTGATGGGAATAGGAATCGAAATTCATTATTGGTTTCTATATAAAGAGGTTATACCTCTCTTCTAAACACACTTGAACAAGCTCCCATCAAGGTAATAGGAGGAGTTCACTCTCAATTCTCTCTTCTCTCTCTTGCTCTCTTCTAAGATCAAGATCAAGCAACATCAAAGAGAAGCATCATGGATCCAACCATAATTCCAGGTTCTATTTCTTCTTGATCTAGTTAGTTTGAACATGCTATATTGTTATCTTAAATATGATCAATTCTGTTTTATGGTCATTTAATTTCCATCAATTGGTATCAGAGCCTAATTAAGGTATTAATATGGCTGTTTTGGAAATTATTTTCGCACAAACTAACTCAAGAACCCTAACAATTGAAATCTTCGAATTCGGCCTCAATCTTTAAAATTGACTGAGGGCTATTGTTCATATGTTGTTACTAAGCTTATTTGTAAGCTCAATTTGAAAGATTGAAACCGAATTGAACCTGTTTTTTGAAGAAAACCGAACCAAGAACCGTTTTTTCAAATCCTTTCTTGATCTCGTTTTTCACTCAATGAAACTCAAAATTGGATTAGGGCTTCCATAGATCGGAGCACCACGATAAACATACTGAAAAATTGTTGCATTTCGTTGAGTATTTTGGGAGATTTTACCGGGTTGGGGTTACGGGTTGCACAACCCGTTTCAGAACCCACGTTGGTTCTTAGATCTGTTTTACCACGATCCATGATGGATCATTCCAGCAATTGATATGGGGCTTCTCACCACCGTGGTGGGACCACCACATGACCGGAAAATCGTGGCTTTAAGCCACGTAATCAGGGAGAAAACGTCGGGTCAAGAACTCGGGTCGCGTGACCCGTTTACCAACCAAACAGGTGGAGAAGAAGCTGTTCCGTGACGAAGCCCAGTCGCGGCTTTTGGCGCGTGGGGGCGCGTGTGACCCATTCCCGAGGCCAAAAATTCCCATTTTTTTACCAAAAAATTTTATTTTAATATTTATTAATTTTGGTAATTTTTCTGAAATTTTTTGTCACTGTTATAATTTTTATATTAATTAATTCCAGAATAATCAGTATTTTTCAATACCACTCTCGGACTATGGACCTGAATTTTTTATGCACATTGATTACCTTATCTTTAACACTTGTATGTATCATACTCTCTCTATTAAAGTGTTATGGTTATCAAATAATTTTTAGGTCCTTATATGAATTAAATGAAATATATTCTTGTTTTAATTCATATGATTTTATGAATAATATGATTTTATCATATTCTGTAAAGTTTTTTGTATAATTGTGATCTTACCTATCGTAAGTGCAACTATACAAAAAAAAAAAAAATTTGTTTATATTTATTATATATATAAATATATATGTGTAGCATTAATGATAATTATACCCTATCGGGTATGTTATTACTAATGTGATTGGTTATTGATACAATGCAATGTTAATTCTTAGATTATGTCAATCATGTTTGAGTATCCTATCGGTATTAGAAATTTTCTAGTGACATAAGATTTGTGCATTGTATTATTATTATTATTATTATTATTATTATTATTATTTTTTATTTCTTATTTCTTATTTTGGACCCTTAGGCTGAAATCATAATAATTAAGAAATTTGTGTTTAATGAGCATACTTGGAATCATTTAATTCTCTTATACCATGATAATTATATTTTCATGTGTATTAAATGTTTCCTTGTTGATATGGTGCCGCAATTCTACTTCTACTTCGGTTAAAACTCTTAATGGGACAAATTATGAGGATTTGGAAAGAATCTACGGATTTATATCTCAATAACTAACATGGACCTGGCTTTGAGAGAGAAAGAGTCTCCAGGCTCTTACGCTTTCCTTCCACCGTTGCTCAAAAGACTTCTTATGAAAAGTGGGAATACTCTAATCGAGTATGCCTAATGGTGATTAAATACACCATGGAGAAGTCCATTAGACAGAGCATTCCAGAGAATAGTAATGCCAGAGATTTTCTATCATCCGTTGGTCAAAAATTCAAAACTTTTGATAAAGCACAAAAGGGTCAATATCTATCCTTACTTGAGAAAACCAAATATGATGGTATTGGTGGTGTTCGTGAGCATATAATGAAACTGGTACACTATTATAACAAGTTGCAATCTCTGAAGGTCGAGCTTGGTGAAAGTTTCTTGATTTGGCAAGTTTTAGAATCTCTTCCTCCTCAGTTTGATGTGTTGAAGACATCATATAATACTCAGAAAGAGGAATGGACAGTTGATGAAATGATTGCAATTGTTTCTCAAGAAGAAGAGTCCATTAAAAAGGGGAAACTGCACAGTGTTCAATTTGCTGCTTCTTCTTCTGGTATCAAAAACAGGAAAAAGTTTAACAACAAAGGCAAGCCTCATTTTGAAAAGGAAAAGACAGGGAAAGCACCGTTGCAATTAGAACCTAAAAGGAAATTCTTTAAGGGAACCTGCAAGTATTGCAAGAAGTACGGTCATAAAGTGGAGACTTGTTTTATCCTTAAGAATAAGAATAAGAATGAGAAACAAGGTACGCTCCTAGCTCTAGCTTGTTTTGAATCTAATATGGTGGATGTTCCTCCCAATACTTGGTGGTTAGATTCAGGTGCAACTATTCATGTTGTGAATTCTCTACAGGGATTCACAAGCCTGAGGAAACCAAGTGATTTTGAATCCAAGATTGTGATGGGAGATGGAGCTAGAGCATCTGTAGAAGAAATAGGAGTGGTATCTTTATGTTTGCCTTCTGGACATGTTTTGTTGTTAAAAGACGTGGTCTATGTACCTTCTATGAGAAGGAATTTGATTTCAGTTTCAGCTTTAGATAATTATGGCTACACTTTTGAATTCGGCAATGGAAATCTTGTTGTTTATTCTAATTCTATTGCAGTTGGTTCAGGAGTTTTGTGTGATGGGCTATATAAGCTGAATCTGAATGATATGTCTGTTAATTCTACTATTGGATATAAGCGTAGTAGGATTGATGAGAACTCTTCTATGTTATGGCATAGGCGTTTGGGGCATATCTCTAGACCTCGTATTGAGAGATTAGTTAAACAAGGCATTCTACATGATCTAGATTTCTCTGATTTTGATACTTGTGTTGATTGTATTAAAGGAAAACTTACTGCCAAAGTTAGAAATCAAGGAGCTAATAGATGTGTTGAAGTGTTGGAACTGATTCACACTGATATGTGTGGACCTATTACACCTACTGCTATGGGTGGATATAGGTATTTCATCACTTTCATAGACGATTTTTCCAGATTCGGCTGGATAGATCTTCTCCATGAAAAATCTAGTTCCTTGGATGCTTTTAAATCCTTTAAAATTGCTATTGAACTGAAGACAGGTAAGAAGATCAAATGTGTGAGATCTGACAGAGGAGGTGAGTATTATGGCAGGTATGATGAGTCTGGAAGAAACCCAGGACCTTTTGCTAAATTTCTTGAAGGATGTGGGATTGAAGCTCAATATACAATGCCAGGTACTCCTCAACAGAATGGTGTTGCGAGAAAGAAGAAATCGCACTCTTATGGATATGGTGAGATGTATGATGAGTCATTCTACCTTACCAGATTTTCTTTGGGGAGATGCTTTAAGGACTTTGTGTATATTCTAAATCAAGTACCCAAAGAAATCTGTGCCAAAAACTCCCTATGAGTTGATGTCTGGAAAGAAACCGAGCTTGAGACATTTCCATGTATGGGGTTGTAAGGCAGAAGTTAGGCCTTACAATCCTCAGTTGAAGAAGCTTGATCTTAAGACTGTTAGCGGATTCTTTATTGGCTATTGTGTGGGATCTCGAGGCAGACAGATTCTATTGTCCTTCTCACTCCATGCGAGTTATTGAATCGATCGTGCTATATTCTTTGAGGATGACTTGGATAGTGGGAGTAGTAGTACACCACGACCAGTTATTCTTAGAGAAGATCGGGTTGTTATCCCTGCACCAGTTGTTTCTTTTCCAACAGATGTCATGCTTCCTGATATTCGTGATAATATTCAAATTCTTCCAAACATGATGGTGTTGCAAAGACCACTGCTTTGGTAGATCAACGGGAACATGATGATGTTGTTGAAGAAATTCCATTAAGGAGATCTCAGAGAGCTCGCAGGTCTACCATCTCTAATGATTATATTGTGTATCTTCAAGAACATGAGTTTGATCTTAAGGCCCAAAGGGGGATGATATTGATGATCCTATCTCCTTTGAGGAAGCTATGTCTAGCTCACATGCTTCTAATTGGCTTGATGCTATGCATGATGAATTGGTTTCCATGTCTCAAAATCTTTTTTGGGATCTAGAAGAATTACCAGTTGGTTGCAAACCAGTTGGGTGTAAATGGGTCTTCAAGACCAAGCGTAGTCCAAATGGTAAAGTTGAGAGGTACAAAGCTAGACTAGTAGCAAAAGGCTATAGTCAAAGAGAGGCATTGATTATAAGGAGACATTTTCACCGGTCTCTACTAAAGATGCTTTTCGAGTTGTTATGGCTTTGGTAGCTCATTTTGATTTAGAACTTCACCAGATGGATGTTAAAACAGCTTTTCTAAATGGAGATCTTGTTGAGGACGTCTACATGGTTCAGCCTGATGGCTTTGCTGAAAAAGGCAAAGAGCACTTAGTTTGCAAACTGAAGAAGTCTATTTATGGACTAAAACAGGCTTCTAGACGTTGGTATTTGAAATTTGATCAGGTGGTCACTTCTCTTGGTTTCAAGGAAAATGCTTCAGATCAGTGCATTTACTTGAAAGTTAGTGGGAGCTATTTCATCATTCTTGTTCTATATGTTGATGATATTCTTCTTGCTAGTAGTAGTGTTAAACTTTTGACTGAGACAAAATTGATGTTGAGTAGCCACTTTGATATGAAAGACCTAGGTGATGCTTCTGTTGTTCTAGGCATCCAAATCTATCGAGATAGGTCACGTGGTACTCTTGGATTGTCTCAAAGAGGATATATTGAAAGGATCCTCAAACGGTTTAACATGTATTCTTGCTCCCCATGTGCTGCACCTGTTCAAAAGGGTGATAAACTTTCCAAATCTCAGTGTCCTCAAAATGATACAGAAAAGATTGAAATGATAAATGTCCCATATGCTTCCGCTGTTGGCAGTTTAATGTATGCTCAAGTTTGTACTCGTCCCGATATTGCTTTTGCAGTTAATGCTTTAGGGAGATACTTGAGCGACCCAGGTTTGGGTCATTGGAAAGCCGTAAAGAAGGTCATGAGATATTTGCAGGGCACTAAAGATTATATGTTGACCTATAAGAAGTCTGATCAACTTCAGGTCATTGGTTATTCAGATTCTGATTATGCAGGTTGCCCTGACGACCGAAAATCTACTTCCGGCTTTATTTTTATGATGGCAGAAGGAGCTATTTCTTGGAAGAGTGTCAAACAGACTCTTACAGCTACTTCTACCATGGAAGCAGAGTATGTCGCTTGTTATGAAGCCACTTGTCAAGCCATATGGCTGAGAAATTTAATCTCTGGGTTTCAGATTGTAGAGAGTATATCAAGACCTCTTGTGATATACTGCGACAATACTGCTGCTGTGCATTTCTCTCAAAACAACAGAAGTTCTTCTCGATCAAAGCATTTTGATATAAAATATCTGTTTGTTAGAGAGAAAATTCTAGAATTTCAGACTCGTATTGAGCATGTTGCTACAGAAAATATGTTAGCAGATCCACTAACCAAAGGCTTAACAGTTGGAGTTTTTCAGAATCATGTAACTCATATGGGTTTAGTTAAGTCTTTTGTTGTTTTGGGTTAGTGGGAGTCTGAAATTATGAGATATGTATTAAATGCTCACTCTCTTTTATCATATCTCTTGATGCATTTATAAAATGCTGAGACTATCCTTTGGAATTGCATATTTGTCTTATTTAATTATGCTTTTCCATTATCCATATTTAGTTTCTATGAAATATAAGCACATGAATATATATATCCCTATCGGATATTATTATTCTTCTCTGTAGTGCTCAATCTTAACGTTTCATAGATTATTGGATGATATTTTGTTTTGGGTCATAATTGATATTATAGTTTATAATAATACTTCTTCTCTCTGATATTGACTAATGTTATCCAAGTGGGAGAATGTTGTATTTATTAAATACAATTAATTATTGGATTAACATTAATCAATTATTATGTTGTATTATTAATATATCAATTATGTATCTATGATATCATACATATGGATATTGCAATAGGGTGATTAATATGAATGACCTATGATGGGTTGGGTTATTTAATAGTAAAAGCGTTAAGCTCTCTCTCTTGGTGATGGGAATAGAATCCGAGCCCCATTATTGGTTTCTATATAAAGAGGTTATACTTCTTTAAACACACTTGAACAAGCTCCCATCGGTAATAGGAGGAGTTCACTCTCAATTCTCTTTTCTCTCTCTCTCTCTTTCTAAGATCAAGATCAAGCAACATCAAAGAGAAGCATCATGGATCCAACCATAATTCCAGGTTCTATTTCTTCTTGATCTAGTTAGTTTGAACATGCTATATTGTTATCTTAAATATGATCAATTCTGTTTTATGGTCATTTAATTTCCATCAATAAGTTCCATTATTTAAGAATTTAAAAATATATGAAAAGGGAATGAAACACACAAAGAGCTATTTCTCCATTCTTTTGCTCAAATGTCTAACTTTTATTCCTCTCAAAATTGAGGTGTAATTGAAGGAATATATGAGTAACGAAATTTCGTTCTGTTTCATTAATGAAACTTCTAAACAAAAAAAATAGTAATTATGTTATATTTTTTTCTTTTTCTTTCTCATCAATTCCCATCTATTCCGTTTCGTTTCATTAATGAAAAAACATCTAAATAAATGGTGAGTAAGTAAATCGGACATTAAAAATGAAAAAGGAGTAGAGAATTTTTAAAATTCAAAATTGTTATTATCACTATTATCAAATTTAACCAAGTCTGACCGAGATTGTATTTGCTAACGAGCTAACACGTTTTTTTTATGAGTTAATTAACTTTTACAACGATGAAAAGTTTTAAAATGAAATAGCAATAAATTTTAAACCCCACCAAATTTCAGAACCGTGTTCATAGAAGGCAATTCAGTTAAGAACATTTCCCAATCATAATCAGATAAGCACTTGGAACTTGACGAGAGAAAAGCCTCTGTATTTCCAAGCTGTATCAGTCTATCAGATTTCCAGTTTTTGCGCATAATTAAGAACAATGAAATTCATGTACCAAAAAAAAAACACTAAAAATTCTCAATTCAGTAAATCCAACTCTTTAACAAGAAATTAATATGTACTTTTGAATTTATACTCTTGATAGCTTAGATTACACTAAGAGGAGTTCAAACAATAGAACTTTGACCATTATTAGTGAAGTGTTTCAATCGTGTGCAAAACCAATAGTCGGGAAGAGATAAGCATGAATTCTCAGTAAAAGGAACAAACATGCGTGTATGCAGAAATATTTTAGTGAGATTATTGACAGCCCCATCCACATTATCTACTGATTAATCATAATTTTAAAATTTTATTTAATAAAATTATGAGTGATTAATGGGGAATGTAATTAAATAATGAAGAGTACCAATAGCCTTACCCACACATTAGATACTGCTTATGTAATTGTGAATTGAATCAGACACCTGCAATTAATATGACCTTTCTTCAAGGCCAAAGAGAGATGACCTTTTCTTCTTCATATCATCGAGTAGGCTCATCTTAAAATCCCATGCCTCATTTATCTTCAAGCCAAACTAATTAATACTAACAACTACATGAGCCTAGATCAACTGAGAAAACTTAGTGCCACCATTTTGTGCTCATAAAAAAACACAACTTTGTTTCGGTATTTCATTAATTTAACTGTTAGCCAAGATTGATGCTACATATAACAAGCATGATATGGTAATGGAAACTGTAATTGACACTTACCTCCCGCCTTATCTATTGATTGTTGCCCTCAGAGTGCCTTTCAACACTATGCGTAATGGATATAGGAATTGAATTACCATAGTTATAGAGACTCTGTCTCGGCCTACCAAAAAGAAAAAAGAGACTGTCTCATATCTTAAACAGACATTCCTCCCCCTCAAGGAAATCAATTAGGTTACAAACTAACAACCACTAGAGCCCTCATCCCTAAGGAAAGTGTGTTTGGATTTGAATCAATAAGATAACGATGAGAAGCAGTCAATTTGATTTTGAGGATAAATATTTAATTAAATAATATAATGATGATGGTGATCCAACATTAACATCTTAACTAGAATAACACCATTGTGATGCATAGAATTAGAAAAAACATTTAAAATAATATATGATAATTATGTTATTATTATAAAAATATATATTTATAATTTTTATAAGTGATCAAGAGTAATGTAAAAATTTTACATTTAGGTTCAAATATTTATTTAATTTTTTTAAGGTGTCAAATATCAAGTTTATATATAATTTTTTGAGAATGTTTTAAAAATTTTAAAAAATATTATCTATCAATAATAAAGTATATCAATAATAAAATAAATATTAAAAAATGTCTAAAAAATATATTACTAACATTTTTTAAGTAGGTTTACTACATTAATATCTTTTCCTTTTTTTTTTTTTATACCAAGTCCGACTGAGCTTAGGGGAGTCCTCTTCGTGAAGTGGGACCTAGGAGTGCCCCTCGAAGGCCCAAAAGGGGGATCGAACCCTCACCTCTAAGTACCATCACATCCCCAATCTTTTATTCCTTGTTATTTGCATTTTTTTTTTTTTTGAAATTTTTAAGAAGAATGTCTTAGCGTGTGTTTGTTTCATATTAAAGCAACACTCCATAAGCTTTTTTTTAACAAAAAATGCTGTTGGACATCAAGCCAACATGTTTGGCAAACTCAAAGGAAAAAAGGAACAGCTTTTTTCAAGAGAAAAAAGTTGTTAGATATGAAGTTAAAATTTGGACATTACGTAAAAAAAATTGTTGAGATTATTTTTAATAGTAATATGTAAATATTATTTTATTTTTAATTAAATAATTTTTTAATTAATTAAATAAATTTTTTAATTATTTTATATTTATTTTAAAAATTTAATATATAAAAATAATTTTTTATATAATTCAAACGAAATATATTAATTTAAAATTATTTTTTAACTAATATATCTAAACATGTCGATTATTGAAATAATCAAATTTTCACAACTTAATTATTAAAATAATCAAATTTTTACCATTATTCTAAACACGCACTTAATCTCCTTTCACTTTCCCATCCTATTCTCTTTTTTTTTTTTGTCTTAATAAATTTATGATTTTATATATATATAAAAGAAAATTTATTATTTATGTTAAAATTGTGACACTCAACCAATTATTTAGCACTCATTAATCACATGCATTTAAAAACAGGTCAAGTAGCCCTTTTTTTTTTGTTTTTTACAGGTTATTACTAAATTATTTTATATATATAATATAATGAAAAAAGAAAACACACCAAAAAAGAAAACCCAATGAAGATGGAGTCAACAAGACGGGCCCTACATTGTGTTTACACATAAGTCTACGTTAGATCACAATAACCGTAATGAGCGAGCCAACTGGGTTGGGTTCACAATTCCAGACATGTGGGTCCCATCCGTCTTCAGCAAGCACGCTAGTTCCATGTACCTCTGCTGCTTCTCCTCTTGCTGCGGCTCCACTCTCTGGCTTGGCAAGTGGTCCCATCGTTTACCCAAGAGAGTCCCTTTGGTGAGGTATTCATGGGCCAGGTACCCCGCCAGCAGCTGATTGTTCCGCTTCGAGCTTGACCCTTTCTTGCTATAGCTTATTGGCTTGGAGCCTTTGTTGTTGTGGCTCACAGGCTTTGAGTTCGAGCCTTTGTTGCTGCTCATCGGCTTGGAGCCTTTGTTGTTGAAGCTCATCGGCACAGGGCGAGAAGGCGGACTCATCGTTTTGGTGCTCATGCTTCTCTAGTCTCTAGTTTGCATGCTACATCACCGTCATTTTTTTTTTTTTTTAAGAAAAAGTAGTGACAAAGATTTACAATGAATGAGGAAGGGTCAAGGAGCTTGAAATTTATAAGTGGCTGTTGTGATTAAATGCCCTTATAAACTTGTGAATATTACATGAATGCCCAAGGGTGCTCAAAATGACTCCATTATCCCTGCCTTTATTGTACAGGGAAACTTACTTCAACTTTTTCCTCTTGAGAGATTGGCATGGTGGACACGTTACCAATGCATGGCGGAAACACGTGTATAACATTTACTTGCTTTCCAGTTTAGCCATGTTAAGTCTGGATTGAGCTTGAAATTGGTGATCCATGCCCACGTAGCCAATTTTTTATAAGCTGAGTTCACACTCTTTTGGTGTAAAAATAATTATCATTTAAGTATCTAATGAGGTAGTTGAGACTTAAATCTTTATATCGTATGTAATGTAAAGTTTATTCACATAAAATTAAAGTTGTTAATTGAGTGTGTGTTTGATGTAATTGTGAAAATTTTAATTATTTTAATAATTAATTATAATTAATTATTGTATAAAAGTTTTTGTTATAATCGATTATAATTAAATTTTTTTATATTTAAATATATTAACTAAAAAGTGATTTTAAATTAATCTATTTCGTTTAGTTAGTATAAAAAAATTATTTTTATGTGTTAAATTATCAAAATAAGTATAGAATAATTAAAAAAATTATTTAATTGAGGATAAAATAATATTTACATATCAAAATATAAGGAATAATTTATAAGTTAATCATAAGTTTCAATCTTCAAGATTATAAAAATTAATTTAAAAAATTATTTTACATTGAATTTTACGTAAAAGATAAAATTAATTTTACCAAACATAATTAAATACTGTTAAAATAATTTTTTTTCTAAAAAAAAATTAATTGAAGCTAAAAAAAAATTTAACCAAACATGCACTAAAGTCATACATACTAGTTATTCGCGTAACCGTTTGACCAAGGAAGCTGAGGGCGTAACAGTTAAGCACAATAATTAATGTAAGTCTCACTCGCTAATGTATATCAGGTACTGTAATGTGCGGAACTCTTTAATTAAATACATCTTATTAAGACCATGTTTGGTTGAAAAATATTTTTAAAATAACTTTTTTTTTGGAAAAAAAGTTGTTATAATAGTATTCTCACATGTTTTGTAAAATCAGTTTTAGTTTTATTACGAAATTCAATATACTATAAAAGTTTTTTTTATAATACTAAAATTTTAGCTTATGATTTTAGATTATAAATTATTCATTATACTTTAAGATGTAAATATCATTTTGTCTTCAATCAAATAATTTTTTTAATTATTCTATACCTATTTTAATAATTTAATGCATAAAAATTATTCTTTTTTATACTTATCTAAACGAAACATATTAATTTAAAATCCTTTTTCAAATAACATATCCAAACATAAAATTGATTATATTATAATCGATTATAACAAAAATAAATTATATAAAAATTAATTATTAAAATAATCAAATTTTCACAATTATCTCAAACACATACTAACATTAAATATGATAAATCTCCTTAAAATGTTGCAATAAATATGCATATTTGAGTATCAATACATATTTTTTAGAATTCAATTAAAAAATTTAATGTGTTTCTTCAATATTTTTAAAAATATATTCTTTCATCTTGTTGAATAACATGAAAGGGTCATATTAGAGAAAGCACGATACAATTTCTTTTGAATATAATTAAGAGCCTATAATTAATTATGATGAGTCTTTGCATGATAAAATTTGTATTTATCTCTTCCCAACATGATGGTCATGTTAAAATATTTTATAATAATAATAAAACAATTTAAATTAAGTTTTTTTTTGGTACAACGGTTTAAACTTAAATGAGTTTTTTTAATATAATAATAACAAAACAATTTAAATTGCAGCATTCAAAATCTTATATAAATTACTCAAATCTAATGTTACTATTTAATCTTTTTAATAGCTTGAAGATTAAATTTTAGTAGTAGCATTAAATCTTATTAGTAGGATAATATTTTAAAATTTGTAAAAGACCTATGAAGTACAAACACAGATACGGGAAACAACAAGAATACGATGATATATCAAATTTAAAAATTGTATGATATAGACATGATATATATATATATATATATAAAATTAAAAAATTTAAGAAAAAAAAATTCATAATTCATTAATACTATTTTTATAAATTTAAAGATTTATAATATTAAAATATATATCGTATGTGTCAATATTTATTAGTTACTTATCTAATAAATTTCTCTTAAAAAATATGAAATATAATATTTATTGATATTTTTTAAAAAATCTCATAAACTAAATTTTACAAATAGAATTAACAATATACAAATACATCTAAAAAAATTACATGAATGCAAAGGGATCGATGCTCAAAATGACTCCATTATCCCTACCTTTATTGTACAAGGAAATTTACTTCAACTTTTTCCTCTTGACATCGGCATGGTGGACAAGTTGCCAATATATGGCAGAGACAGATGTATAACATTTACTTGCTTTCCAGTTTAGCCATGGTAAGTCTGGATTTAGCTTGTAACTGGTGATCTATACCCACGTACATAACCATTTTTGTATAAGGTGTGTTCACACTCTTTATGAGTAAAAATAAAGGAGATAATTTATCTTCCTATCTAATTTTTTTATTAATTTTTTTAATTACTAAATGAAGAAAATATTAAATATTTTTTATATTTTTAAAATATTAAATATATTTATTTTTTATTTAATATTTTTTATTTAATATTAAGATAATTAGATAAGAAAATATAATATTACTCTAAAAATAATTATCATTTAAGCATCTAATAACATAGTCGAGATTCAAATTCTTATATTGTAAGTAAAGTTTACCCACATGAAACTAAAGTTGTCAACTAAAATAATCTATACTAGTTATCCGCGTAACCGTTTGACCATGGAAGCTGGGGCGTAACGCTCAAGTATAATAATTAAGGTAGGTCTCATGAGCTAATGTATATCAGGTACGCATCCAAACTCTGTAACGTGCGAGACTCTTTGACTAAACACATCTTATTAACATTAAATATGATAAATCTCCTTAAAATGTAGCAATAAATATAAATATTTGAGTATTCAATACATACTTTTTAGAATTTAATTAAAAATTTTAATGTGTTTCTTCAATATTTTAAAAATATATATATTCTTTCAAATTGTTGAATAATATGAAAGAGTCATGTTAAAGAAAAAATGACACAATTTCTTTTGAATATAATAAATGACCCTATAACTAATTATGATAAGTTATTGCGTGATAAAATTTGTGTTTATCTCTCTAACATGATGGTCATATTAAAATCTTATATAATAATAACAAAACAATTTAAATGAAGTTTATTTTTTATACAGCGTAATTTAAACTTAAATGAGTTTTTTTTAATATAACAATAACAAAACAATTTAAATTGCAACATTCAAAATCTTATATAAATTAACTACAACAACTGAAAAGTTTTGTCATTAGTCAACAACAATTGTCTAAAGTCTATGACAACGCTTTTCAGCCATTGTCAAATCGTTACTTATTAAAATAGGCAATGTTTTTTTATACTTTTGACAACACTTTTCAAAAAACGTTGTCTTTTCTTATCTTTTGACAACGCTTTTGAGAAGTTGCCCATGGATAGTTCTGGCAACGCTTTTGACGTGTTAGTTATAGATATTACTTTAGGCAACACTTTAGTGTTGTTGCCTTTAAGTACGCCATAAGGCAACATTTAAAAAACGTTGCTTATAGGTTAAGGTTTTGACAATATTTTTTACACGTTAGTTATAGATAATGCTTTAGGCAACACTTTATTATCATTGCTTTTAAATACGCCATAAGGCAACGTGTAAAAAATATTGCCTATAGTTAAGGATTTGACAACGTTTTTCTACATGTTAGTTATAAGTACTGTTTTAGACAACACTTTAGTTTTGTTGCTTTTAAATACGTTGTAAGTCAACTTGTATGAAACATTGCCTATGCATTTCTACTTTTAGGCAACACTTTTTACCTATGTATTTAAAAAACCATGTATTAAAAAACCAATTATGCATTAAAAAATCAATTCTTCTCAAAGAAAGGACATTCAAGTATTGTTGACAAAACAAATAAAATATATTAAATTATGTAGGCATTTATTGTTTACACCAGGGACGAATGCAAAAAATATTTCATGAATGGGTCAAAAATCAAGAATTATATTATTAAATATAGGAAAAAAATTAAATTTAGCAAATAAAAATATATTTACCTTTAGATTATTTAGTAAGTTAATATCAAAATATACTATTTTAAATTAAAGGTAGATATATTCTTAGTTACTCACTTTAGAAGAGTATTTTCTTTTTGTTAAATAGTAAGTTTTATGAATAAAGTAAAAAAATAATAAAAATATATATTTATATTAGATATTAAATGCATCACGTCCTCTACACCATGATTTATAGGCAAAATAAAGTTTTTATATGTTTAGATTTTAAAAAAGGGGATAGAGTGAAACTGAAAGTGAGAAGAATGAGTATGTTTATTATATAAAGATTAAAAATTAATAGAAAGATGAATTGAAATTATAATATCAATGTATATAAAATAATAATGAATCACATGTCAAATACATATCAAGTATAAATTCTTTTAACTTCACCATTTTTATCTTTAGAATAATTATATTAACCTTCTCTCAGGTTAATGCTTATTATATTAACACCTTTCTTGTTTAAAAAATTACTCATACCTCTCTTACTTTGTATTTTCAATAGGACTTTGTGTAATATTCATACATAAAATAGGAAAGGTATATATAATTTCATAAACAAAAAGAAGGGTGTTGAATTGTAATAACAATACATAAAATCATGGATGTTAGTATAATTTTTAAATAAAAAGAGTGTAAATATAATAAAAACTAATTTTATGAAATATCAATGTAATTATTCCTTTATCTTTTAATAAATTAGATTAAATTATTAGTACATAAAAAATGGTGAGAAGAGGGGGGGCAAGGCTCATGCTCACCCCCTTGAATCCGTCTCTGTTTTACACCAAAATCAAGAAAAAAAATGGTCATTTATTATTGTTGTGAGTACAAAAGCAGTGCGATTGTTCTTGATCACATAATACAAATGAAAGAATAAAAAAACTAAAGTTGAATATCATTGGCAAATCTCCATAATTGTATCTACATGCAAGATGCTTTTGTTACGTTTTATCTGGTAAATTCTCACCACAAAAATAATAATAATAAATATATGTAAATAAATATTCTAAAACACACATGTATTCCTCCTAAGACAGGGTATGAAAAATTGCTCTAATATTAGATAGCGAGTGATGTGGTTTGAGTTCCCACACGAAACAGTGGTATATAAGCATATAATAAGTTTTTCTATCCCACTATGACAAACTATTATTCTAGAAGTATAACAGATAAAATTTCACTAATTCACATAAAAAAACTAACACCAAATTATGCACATTTTGATTAATGAACAAAATGGAATCAAATCTGATATTCTTACCATAAATAGTGCATACACCCCTTTCATACTTCATCTAATACTATTCATCATACTTACTTTTTCTTATCACTTTCTCTTTCTTAATCACACACCCTTAAAAAAAATGTGTACAGTACTAGAGGTGTGGGATGATCTTTTTCCAAATGAAATGCCAACTTGCATAGCGCATATACTATCAACCCAAATACCTTTATACATAACATGCCCAATGTAAAAGACCCATTTCAATTAAAGGTAATCCATCGCTTACATAAGCTGCCTCAAACAGATTAAGCTGCACATGCTTTTAATCTGTACTTGCTTTCCAGTTTAGCCATGGTAAGTCTGGATTTGGCTTGTAACTGGTGATCTATACCCACATAACCATTTTTTTATACGGTGTGTTTACACTCTTTAGGTGTAAAAATAATTATTATTTAAGCATCTAATGACATAGGTGAGATTCAAATCTTTATATTGTAAGTAAAGTTTACCCACATAAAATTAAAGTTGTCAACTAAAACCATATATACTAGTTATCTGCGTAACTGTATGACTAGGGAAGCCGGGGGCGTAACGGTCAAGTATAATAATTCAATTCTTATATTCTTATTATAAATAGTGTATATATTTTTTTTATATTTTTCAATATCATTCATTATATATACTTTTTTTTTATTCACTTTCCCTCACTTAATCAATACCCTTAAAAAAGATGTTAATAATTCTTACATCCTTAAAAGAAGTATATGATGATGATCTTTCCTAATAATTATGATAGGTCTCACCTGCTAATGTATATATTGATACCCAATTTTGTTCATAAAATTTTTATCGCTTAATCAAGGATTAATGCTTAATTACAATATTGTGAGCGCTTTATTTTCCTAATTACTTGCTTTAGTTGAATAATTATTATTTTTTTTCATTTGTGCAAACAAATAAATAAAAAAATAATAATAAAAATAAAAATATGCAATTTCCTTCTATTGTTACAAAAATGGCAAAGAGGAGACGGAGAAACCTTCTAGTTAGCAGAAAAGAAAAAAAACAGTTACAATTTCTAACCATTAGTTGGAATGAAATCATCTGCCAAAATTTTTGCAACCAAGACTCAATGAAGAAGCAATGCACAAAAATGGTAAGAGTGCAAAATTGGAGAAGGTGGCAATCACAGAAAATACATGAGAATGGAAAGGGCTACACCTGCAAGGAGCCACCCTATCTGCCACACTGATTTGGATTGGGTTGGCAGATTTGATTTTTTGCTTACAAGAGAGGAAAACGGGAAGCATTAGGGGGGTTCTTTTGGCATTTTGGAGAGGAGGGAATTACAGAGGAGAGTAAGAGTTTTCGGAGGTTTCGATAGAGCATTTTGCAGAGCATACCATCTTCAGCTCAACCCACAGCCTCCATCCCCACATTCATCATCTTCAAACCACCACTCACCACCATCTTCCTCACCACCACCATATCAACCACCCATCTTCAACCATTACAACCCACACCATCTCCACCTTCACCATCTCCACTCATAACCAAACTCACCACCATCTTCCTCACCACCACCCACAACCACCATAAACTACCATCAACAAATAACAACAACCCAACAATCATAAACCAAAAAAACAGAGAAGAGAAAACCAACAACCCGGCCCTTTGTCCAGGGCGGCCGGCCAGCAAATCAATCTCGTCCCTGTCGGCACCGCGACCGGGAGTTCCATCGTTCAGACGCGCCATACTATCCGTCGACCGGAGCTTCACCGCCCCACGCCAGTCCCGGATCTGTCGCTCCCCAGCTGCGAATCGCCAGATCTGTGCGATCCCGACCCAGATCTGCCACCTTTGCGTCGTCATCCCCGCCTGTGCCGGTCAGCACCGATCCCGAACCACACCAATCAGATCCGGACCGCACCGTCGAACTCGTACTAAGCCCGAACTGGGATCGTTGTTCGCTCCGCGACCTCCACCCCGTCCAGACCCGTCTGCGCCATCGAACCAGCACCCGCCAGTGCCGCATCAGTCATTCGAAGCCTCGGCACGCCGCTATCGTTCGTGAACCAGGGATCGTCACGCTTCGACCTCGCCTGAACTCTCCAGATCCGCCGCCTCTGCATCGTCATTCCCGCCTGTGCCGGTCAGCACCGATCCCGACTCCGCAACCCGCGACCAGCGTCGCTCCGTTCGATCCACGCCGGCACTGTGAGCTCGACGCTCAGCTCCGCCCGCGCTAAGCATCGCCCAGTCCAGTCGCGCCCCATGCCGCCGGCTGCTCTGCGCGCCACCCGTCTCTCCCCCGCGCACCAGATTCGTCCGACCGCCATCGCGCACAACCACCTGCTCGCCAGCACCGCAAAGCCGCCGCCCCACCCACTCCCTTGCGTCACCTTTTACGAGGACAGAGGTTTGAACCTCTTATTTTCGTTTGTTACTCATTTTGCTCCAATATGTGATTCTTTTTGTCTCTAAAAGCCTCAAGTTTGTGTTTTATTTTTGAATTATGACAAAGAATTGGGCTACTGGAAACCAAATTTCACCCACCTACGTGGGTTTGGTCTTTTTTTTTAATAAAAAAAAACAAGCAATAAACAAAAGAAAAGAAAAAGAAGCGGTATAAAAAAGGATAAACAAAGTAAAATAAAAATGATAAAAGAAGCCAACAAAAAATAAAAATAAAAAACAAAAATGACAAAATAAAAATGGAATAAAAATATTTAAAAAATCTTTTAATCAATGCAATGACCAATGATAATGATTGAATAGTGGATGCTTATCTTCAATGTCATTTGGATCATATGGATTTATTGAGTAGTCAGGTGCTACCTTGAATCTTGTGCAAGAATAATTTTATTTTATTTTTTTTAAAAAAAATATATATCTTTTCAAAAAATCTTTAATTAAAATCAACCAACCCATAAATATTTTCTACAGAATTACGTGACTTTAAGTTCCTTATTACACTTGAGGGTACGTAGGAGCAAAATTCATATTCTGTCAAGCCAAAATTTAAATTTTTATAATTTAGTTGTTTCTTTTCTTTCTTTCCTTAAAAAATAAAATAAATAAAAATAAAATAAAAATAGTTACAAATTCTTTTCAAAAATGGGTAAAAATAAATAAATTTGAGATTATTAAAATTTGCACAACTAACTTAAGGTACCGTTCTTGGAACGGGTAGTGTAGGGTACTAACACCTTACTTACCTGTAATCGACTCCCGAACTCAAACTCATCTTCTAAAAAAGCAGTTTGCCTATTTTAAGAGTTTTTCTAATGTTTTCCCAAATTAAATAAACATTGGTGACGACTCCATTGATTTTCAAAATCCTAATCTTTTTCGGTCGTCCTATCGCGAATCCGGTTATGACAGCTGGCGACTCAACTGGGGAGATTTAGAGAGTCAGGCCTATTGATTTTAGTTGTGCAAATTATTAATAATTTCTATTTATTTATTTTACCCTTTTGTCTTTGTTTTTATTTATTTATGAATTTGTGAATATTTTGTATGTAAATATTTACTAGCATTATTCTGTGTTTTTTTTTTATTTACTTGTATATATATTTTTTGTGCTTGATCATTGAAACTTTAGGGTAGATGATTACTGGTTGGTTGTTGTATATATACTTTTGCAGGTTATGGGGTAATTTGGTCTTTTTAAATTTTTGGTACAGGTTTGTATGCTCTCACACACACATCACTATCACTTATTTCACACACTTTTGGGCTCTATACCCGAGTCTGTGCGAACCCAAGGAATAGGAGGAGTCTCGACTTTTGTTATTGAGGGGCTTCATGCTCACTTGACCTTCGTTGAGATACCACTCAGATTGTTACCAATATCATGGATTAGTCATATTGAGAGGGTTTATCCCTACTTATGATCAATTCATGAATTGGGTCCTTGTCTTCCGAGATAGGGGCAGTCTGGGGACCATGACTTTTTAGGAGTTTAGATCTGTCCTGAAAAGTTTGCACTGATAGATTGAACATAGTGACTTTCAAAATTAGAGTAACGACTTTAAGAATATTCGGTTTCTTAGGTTCCACCTCACTAGGGCACAAAGGGAGCGTACTTTTTCTTTACCTGTCTCTTTCTCATGTGTTTCATTTATGTATTTTTTTTTATGACTTACATTTTCCTTGCATTCTTAGCATCCTTAAATAATAAAAATAATATATCCTCTTGTGCTTTTATGGCTTGCATTTTTATTCATTCTTGCATTTGTTATTAAAAAATTTGTCAACATAACAAGGTACACATCATCTTACATTTGCATAACAGTCTCATCATTTAGAAGAGAAAAAGAAAAAAAGAAAAAAAGAAAAAAATAAAAAAATAAAAAAGAGAGGCAATGCACCCTTTAGGAAAAGGTATCTTCATAGTGCATTCTTTTTCTGCTTCGCTTACATATGCCCTTCATTACTCTTTTTTTAGGGTGAGTTTTCTTGGTAAAGTGGAAAGGTTAGTACTCATTAATAGCAAGGAATAGAAGAAACATGTCAAGGACATAACTCCAACCATGCAGTCGACTTCAAGAGGAGTATAAGGGTTACAGTAAATGGCAGCGATTTGAGGCACTTGAAGGACATTACTGAACAAATGACCCCTAAAGCTTGATCAGAGTTCTCAAGCAGTTATGGGCAAATTCTGGATTTGTTGCGCATTACGGTGGAGGAGCCCGCCTTAAGTGGCCTTGCTCAATTTTGGAACTATTCTCTGAAATGTTTTGAGCTACCTAACTTGGACATTACACCAACCATAGAGGAGTATGCAATCATGTTGAGACTTCCAATGAACAAACACCCAAATGTTTATCTTTATCGAGGGTATTATGTATCAGTAGGGAAGATAGCAGAACTGATAGGGGCTCAAGCAAATCAATTGGGCATCGAAAAAAGGGGAGGAACAGAAGGCTTGAAGAAAAGTTACTTAGAAGCATATCTTTAGTATCTAGCACAACAAGGAAAGTGAGATTTCTTCAACAAAACATTGGCATTAACCATATTTGGGTTAGTGTTATTCCCATTTACCTCAGATATGGTAGATCAAGCAGCAATAGATGTATTCTTCAAGTTTGAGAAGTATAAAGCAAATCCAGTCCCTGCTATTCTTGCCGATACTTTCTTGATAATAGAAGTTTGTCATCAAAAGGGTGGTGGAAAGATTCGATGTTGTACACATATGTTGTACATTTGGATCATGACGCATATGGATGTACAAAATCGCCTGAGAGTCCTACCTGACCCGTTAAGGAATTTTGGTCGCATACCAGCGAAGCAACAAAAAGCTATTGAATGGAAAAATGAGTTCGTGAGGATGAGGCCAGATTCTTTTAAATGGGTATGCCCGTGGTATCATGGAGAAGAGATAGTTTTCAGCTGTGGTGATTTTCCTAATGTTCCTTTGATGAGTCCTAGAGGTGGTGTATCATATGCGCCAATCCTCGTACTTAGACAACTCCGGTGGACTCAGTATGTACCAAATGAAAAGCAACTCGGAGGATTCAGCTTCTTATACCAGCAAGATGGAAGCACTACTAAGTGGGAAAAAGAGATTAGAGATGCTTGGAAGAATGTTCATATGGCAGGAACAAAGGAATTAGGGAAGCATGTGGTGATTTGTACCTCTGAATACTTGCAATGGAGAGAGGCAAGAAGGGCACCTAATAGTATTCCTAAGACAGTTTCAGACGATAAAGGTCACCCTCAAATCATACTTCAAATGGAAACTGAGATAGAAAGACTGAAAGCACAGATGAAAGTCTTGGAACAAGGAAAAGAAGTTGCTGAGTTAAAAGTAGTCATCCACCAGAGGCGATGCCAGAAGCTAGCTGATGAAGTTGAATATTTAAAAGATGCGTGTGCAGATGCTGCTGAGACTCCAAGTCGAGTAAAAAGAGCAAGGAGAGGAAAAGAGATAGAATATGAAAAGACCATAACAGAAGTTCGTGAATTACAAGCAAATAGTAGTGCTCAGGAAGAAACAATGGCGATGATCTTGTAAGAGAAAGAAAAGTTGGAAGCGAATGCTAGGGTACAAGATCGTAGGGTACAAGTCTTACAAGAGGCCCTAACTGAAGCAAAGTGTCGCTCTGACCAACGACGGGCATTAGCTACCAAATACCACGATGCATTCGTGGAAGCAAACCGAAAGAATGAGCATTTGAAGCTGAAAATTCAAGAGTTAGGGCGAGATCATGAGCAATGGAGACTTGATGAAGCCCAAAGACTATTGAGGCAAAAAGAAGAATGGGCAGAAGTGTGGCAATCAGTAGCACAAGATCAAAGGGCTGAAAAAGAAGAATGGAAGAAGAAATTTGAAGACATGTCCGATAGCTTACAATATCACACCGCACAACTGATTACTTATTTTGAGGAAGCAGACATTCAAGCTCACATAAACCCCTGGCTACGACTACCATCAAAGATAGTTGATTTTATGAAGTACTGTCGAGGTCTTGCTAAGGGTTTTAGAAAGAAACAAATGAAATTGTTGATGTAATTGTGCTTCATTTTGTGGGAACTAAATCTTGTACTTCTGAACTTTGAAATGAAAATAGATGTTCATTGTGGTGTTTTGTTTCAAATATCAATCTGGTTATTCTATCAAGACATTATTCACAGAGGTGTGAATTCTCCCTTAAATAAATTGTCAATCATGTTTCTGCCTCGAGACAATTCGTCCTTGATTGAAAGCATGGGAAGTCTGGTCCTACAGTTGCACTGCTAGTGAATGATTGAGAAGATGGTATCCATTGAGGAATGAATGTTCCTTTGGATTTACTATCAACCACATTTTTGCCTAAGGACAGTATGCCCTAGTGCTAAATGTAGGGATTTTGCCTTGCTATTGAATGTTCGTACGAACTTTTCCATGACCACCAAGCATACTCATATAGTGCAAACAAATCCGTAATAAGGCCATAATCTTTTTACTTTCTAGCAAAAGCAAAAACAAAAAAAAATCATTTGCATACATGCATGTCACTATTTTTTGTTCAATCAACATTTGCATATTCACATCATGTTTGCTCGAGCAGGAAAAGTAGACACTATAGCAGAAAAGCAGCTTCCGTGACACTCTTACAGGACTCGTTCCCAAGCAAGGATCATGGATGAGATAGAGCAAACTCAAGAGTTGAAGGATGAAGTGAACCAGCTTAGAGAGCAAATGTCCAAGATGATGGAGATGTTGCAGTCTATGAAAAATAGAAGGAACACAGATGGGAATCCCTCAACGGCAAACGAAAGACACCCGGCTACACCTCTTCATCCGCCTGGCTTCTCTCTAACCCCTCTGCAATATCAAGGCTTCAACCCTCAAAGAGTTATGATGCTACTAACTGTTTATCCAAATAGCACCACTCAACCTGCTGTCACCAGTACGCAGGGAACTCAGGCTCCACTGTTCCCACCATATGGCCTCCCTCTTGGGTATGTACCACCATTGGCCACAAATTCCCTTAATAATGGCACGTCAGTAGTAACACCGATCCTAAACCTGCCAAATACTACAGAAACTCAGGTTACTTAGACAAGTGCTAATAAAACACCACAAACACAACACCCGTTCCCCTTCTTTCTTCCACCGTATGGTTTTCCTGCCGGCTTTATACCACCACAAGCGACCAATCCCCTGGACGGCAGTAATCCCATTGCTAACTCTTTGAACACAACTCAACCACCTGCCAATGGAACCTTACCGACGTAACATTTTATCCCTACTTTTATACCACAATACCCATTGAATTCATCCGTTGAAAATTCCCAGTCCAAAGAGAAGTTGGAAACGCTGGAAGAGAGACTGCGAGTCATAGAAGGTGCAAGTAGCTACGGTCTCCTTGATGCTGCAGAACTCTTCCTTGTCCCTAATGTGGTGATCCCACCGATGTTCAAAGTTCTAGATTTTGATAAATATAAGGGGACCACTTGTCCAAAGAACCATCTGGTCATGTACATCCGCAGGATGGCTTCGTATGCTCACGATAACAAGCTGCTGATACATTTCTTCCAAGACAGCCTGACTGGGGCAGCTTCAAATTGGTACACTCATCTTGAGCGTGCCCATGTTCGATGTTTCAAAGACTTGGCTGATGCTTTCTTAAAGCAGTATAAGTACAACATTGATATGACATCGGATAGACTATAATTGCAGAATATGACTAAGAAGGATAGTGAAACCTTTAAGGAATATGCTCAGCGATGGAGAGAAATGGCTGCTCAAGTAGAGCCCCCATTGACAGAAAGAGAAATGGTGGCCATGTTTATTGACACTCTGCAACCACCCTTCTATGACAAAATGATAGGGAGTGTGTCATCAAATTTCTCAGACATGGTCATCATCAGAGAAAGAGTTGAGGGAGGAATGAGAAGTGGGAAGATCGTTGAAAGTTCAATAGGAACATTTAACGCCAAGAGGCCCCCGATGGGAAGAAAAGAGAAGGAGAAACTCATGCTGTTACCTTCGATCAGAGAAACTTTACCCAAGGGAGATATAATCAAACAACAGTGAACCACCAATCATCCTTCCAAACCCCTTACACACCTTACCACCTGCACTTTCCCATTACTCCACCGATTCTATATCCCCAACCTTATCACCCCCATGTCGCTAATGCTTCACACATTCCTCATCCTCAACCTCACCACCCAATGAGGCATCACCAAATGCCATCTCACCCTCAATACTAGACACCTCATACCTTACCGCCTCAAACAGCTCAACCATGGACCCAAAATCCAAACACAAACCATAGAAGACCACCAAATAACCAAGAAAGGAAACTTGTTCATCTCGACCAAATCCCTATGACCTATACTGAGTTACTACCCCAACTTTTCCGTAACTCTCTCTTGGCTCCTTGCCCAATGAACCAGTGGAACCCCCATACCCTAAAGGATTTGACCCAAATGCCAAATGTGATTACCATGCGGGGGCCGCAGGCCATTCCACAGAAAATTACAAAACGCTGAAGTTTAAGGTGCAAGACCTAATTGATACCAAATGGTTAAATTTCAAGGCAAATACTCCCAGTGTGGGCCACAACCCTTTGCCTAACCATGGGAATCCTACAGTCAATGCTATAGAGGAGTGCTCTACCTAGCTGCTTATAAGACGAGTGGCAGATGTCAAAACCCCCATGAGGGTCATTTTTGAAAAGTTGTACAAATTCGGGATAATAGAAGTTCATATTGAAGAAAAAAGGGGCGACGATGATGAAATAATGTGCAATCTCCATGGGAATGTGGGACATTCTATTGAGGAATGTGGTGAGTTCAGAAAAATCCTTCAAGATCTAATGGACATGCAACTAGTGCAAATAGGTCATCTATGTAACAATGGTGACATAGGCATGGTGGATGAATGTGCTATTCCACAGTTTCAAGAAAGTCAGGAAGCCATAAACTCTCTGGTCCCTTCCATTGTGAATCTGGCTATCAAACCGTTGGTTATCTATTACACTGCAAATGCGCCTTCGCCACCTCTATGTGGCTTGAGGTCTATCACCATTCAAGTTCCTAGTCCTTTTCCATTCAAGGACACCAAAGCAGTACTGTGGAATTATGATGTACAAGTCCTTGGAAATAATCTCATAAATGATCAAGCAAAAGTTTCATCTTGTTCGACCTCTAGTGTCACTAATATATCAGGGATTGGAGGGATGACACAAAGTGGTCGCATTTACACTCCTGAGGAGTTGCGAAAGGGGCAAGAAGAAAAAGAAAAAAGAAACTACAAGGGGAAGAGCAAGACAGGAGAGACTTCTATGGAGAGTGAGGTGAAAGAAAAAGGAGGGTTGACAAAGCCAAATGAGTGTAAGAAAGAGGTATCTGATGAAGAAGCTTGTGAGTTCCTGAAGTTCATCAAGCAAAGTGAGTATAGGGTGGTTGATCAGTTGAATCGCACCCCTGCAAGGATAGCTCTCTTGTCCTTGTTGATGAATTTTGAGCCGCGCAGAAAAGTATTAATGAAGATACTAAATCAAGCTCATGTTTTTCATGACATCACAGTCGACAAGTTTAGTGGTATTATTGGTAACATTACTACTGATAATTATGTCACTTTCACCGATGATGAGATACCTGCTGAAGGGATGGGGCACAATAAGGCGCTGCATATTTCTGTCAAATGCCAAGATCATATAATGGCTAGAGTGCTCATTGACAATGGTTCCTCTTTGAATGTGATGCCAAAATCAACTCTCTCCAAGTTGCCCTTTGATTGGACATACATGAAACCAAGTACAATGATCGTGAGGACTTTTGACGGGACCCGAAGAGAAGTGATGGGAGAAATAGAGATCCCAGTTTAAATTGGACCTACTACTTTTCATATACTTTTTCAGGTGATGGATATCACACCAACTTACAGTTGCCTCTTGGGACGACCTTGGATTCATTTTGCTAGGGCAGTGCCGTCCACTTTGCACTAAAAAGTAAAATTCATAGTTGGCAATAGGTTGGTGATTGTCTCGGGTGAGGAAGACATGTTGGTGAGTAAGCTCCCATCGACTCCTTACATTGAAGCTGCAGAAGAAGCTCTTGAAACAACATTCCAAGCATTTGAGGTCGTCAATGCGATTTATGTAAAGGAAAGAGCTCGAATTCCAAAACCACAATCATCTAGTGCATATATAATGATGGCTAAGGTTATACTTGAAAAAGGATATCAAAGTAGAAATGGACTGGGAATGAATAAACAAGGCATTGCAAAGTTTCTGCAGTCGTGTGAAAACAAGGACAGGTTCGGGTTAGGATATAAACCGACTAAAGTTGATAAGAGAAGGGTCATAGAAGAGAAAAGAGAGAAGAAGTTAGTTCGGTTGGAAAATCGGGAGCCTAAAACTGGGGGGATTCCTATCTGTGACATCCAACAGAGTTTCCGAAGCGCAGGATTGGTGTTTCTAAATCAGGTGACCGCTATCAATGATGATCAATCCATCGACCTTGGGGTTAGTCTGGTGTACCCTTGTTCCCCGGATACAGAGCTCAACAATTGGGCGATCGTCGATTTTCTCATGACTTTTGAAACTGATTCAAAGTAATTCTGTAATGCTAATTCTATAGCTATGCCCAAGGCTTTAGGAAAATATGTTGTAAAAACGGGCTCACATGTTTCCTTTTCAATATTTGCTATCAATAAAATGCATTTTCAAATTATCTTCTTTTTTTTCTGTTCAACCATTACATTAGCCTTTGTTCATTACCCATTTTTACTTGTTTTGATATCAATAAATGCTGATCTGAAAGTGATTCTCTCGAAAATGACAGTGCAATGACCCCATTGTATAATTTTGACTATCCCATTAATCATGTTGATGAGAATGATGATGACAATTGGGAGCCCTCTACTGAGCTAATGAGATTAATAGAACAAGAGGCCAAAGAGATTCAACCCCATGAAGAGCCAATTAAAGTGATTAATTTCGGGACAGAAAATGATAAAAAAGAGGTTAAAATTGGCACTTCCATGAAAGAAGATGAGCGAAGCAAGTTGGTCAAGCTCCTATACATTTTCGCATGATCGTACCAAGACATGCCGGGGCTGGATGTTAACATAGTTGAACATAAATTGCCATTAAAACCAGACTACCCTCTTGTCAAGCAAAAATTAAGACGAATGAAGCCAGAAATGTCGCTAAAAATTAGAGAGGAGGTCAAAAGGCAGTTTGATGCTGGTTTTCTCGCTGTCGCAAAGTACTCTCAAGGGGTTGCCAACATTGTACCTGTCCCGAAGAAAGATGGGAAAGTACGCATGTGCGTTGACTATAGAGATTTGAATAGGACCAGCCCTAAAGACAATTTTCCTTTACCTCACATTGATATTTTGGTGGACAACACTGCTCAACATGCATTTTTCTCCTTCATGGATGGTTTCTCAGGATACAATCAGATCAAGATGGCACCTGAAGATATGGAGAAGACCACATTCATCACTCTGTAGGGGACTTTTTGCTATAAAGTGATGCCGTTTGGATTGAAGAATGCCAGAGCAACTTATCAAAGAGCGATGGTGGCGTTGTTCCATGATATGATGCATAAAGAAATAGAAGTTTATGTGGATGATATGATTACAAAGTCAAAAACAGAAGAAGATCACATAACTGATTTACAAAAACTCTTTGAGCGGTTGAGAAAGTTTAGGCTCAGACTGAATCTTGCTAAATGTACTTTTGGTGTAAAATCAGGCAAGCTCTTGGGGTTTGTGGTTAGCGAGAAAGGGATAGAAGTTGATCCAGACAAAGTTCGAGCAATCATAGAGATGTCAGCTCCTCGCACTGAAAAAGAAGTTCGTGGATTTTTGGGGAGGCTGAACTATATTGCTAGGTTTATATCCCAGTTGACTGCAACGTGCGAGCCAATCTTCAAGTTGTTGCATAAAAACCAGACAATAGAATGGAACGAGGACTGTCAGGAAGCATTTAAGAAGATCGAGCAGTATCTAAAAGAACCCCCAGTTTTGGTACCTCCAGTGCCAAGAAAGCCTCTCATCATGTACTTGACTGTGTTGGATGAATCCATAGGTTGTGTACTTGGACAACACGATGAAACCGGCAAAAAGGAGCTGGCCATCTATTACTTGAGTAAGAAATTTACCAACTGTGAGGCAAAATACTCATTGTTGGAATGCACGTGTTGCGCCTTGGCATGGGCGGCCCACCGGTTGAGGCAGTACATGTTATGTCACACCACTTGGTTAGTATCCAAAATAGACCCAATCAAATACATCTTTGAAAAACCTGCCCTCACTGGGAGGATTGCACGTTGGCAAGTTTTGCTATCAGAATATGACATTGTCTACGTCACCCAAAAAGCAGTCAAAGGCAGTGCTCTGGCAGATTTCTTGGCTAGTCAACCAGTGGAGGACTATGGGTCTATGCAGTGTAAATTCCCTGATGAAGATATAATGGCTTTGTTTGGAGAAGAAGAATCTTCGAAAAAAGAAAAATGGACTTTGTTGTTTGACAGAGCTTCTAATTCACTGGAGCATGGAGTCGGGGCCATACTGATTTCCCCTAAAAGTGATTTCATCCCAATCACTGCTCGGTTGTGCTTTGACTGTACAAATAACATAGCTGAGTATGAAGCATGTGCCATGGGGATCCAAGCAGCGATAGAATCAAAGGCAAAAGTTCTTGAGGTATACAGGGACTCTGCTTTGGTCATCCATCAGCTAAAGGGAGAATGAGAAACTCGAGATGCTAAGTTGATCCCTTATCATACTTACATTAAGGAGTTGATTAAACAATTTGACGAAGTCACATTCCATCATGTCCCTCGGGAAGATAATCAGTTGGCTGATGCTTTAGTCACGTTGTCGTCAATGTTTAAAGTAAGCTATGATAAGGACTTGCCACTCGTAAAAATGGAAAGTCGTGATCAACCGACATATTGTTAAATGGTAGAAATAGAGCCAGATGGGAAACCATGGTACCACGACATCAAATGCTTCATCAAGAGCAGAGAGTACCCTCCAGATGCTTCAGAAAATGACAAAAGGACCCTCAGAAGACTCACAATGGGTTTCTTTCTAAATGGGGAAGTTCTCTACAAGAGGAACCACGACATGGTGCTGTTAAGATGTGTTGATGCAACGGAAGCAGAGAAAATCATCAAAGATGTCCATGAAGGTTCTTTTGGAACTCATGCAAGTGGGCATGCAATGGCAAAAAAGATACTAAGAGCTGGGTATTATTGGTTGACAATGGAAACCGATTGCTTCAATTATGTGAAAAAATGCCACAAATGCCAAACATATGCTGACAAGGTCCATGCACCGCCAGCACCTTTGAATATTTTAACAGCACCCTGGTCATTCTCAATGTGGGGAATGGATGTCATAGGGCCCATTGAACCGAAGGCCTCAAATGGATATCGTTTTATTCTTGTTGCAATTGATTACTTCACAAAATGGGTCGAAGCTGCTTCTTATGCCAATATGACCAGGATTGTAGTGATCAGATTTGTCAAAAGGGAGCTGATTTGTCGTTACGGTTTGCCAAGCAAAATTATCACTGACAATGCCACTAATCTTAATAACAAGATGATGAAAGAGATGTGTAAGAGTTTCAAGATTAAGCACCACAATTCCTCACCTTATCGCCCCAAGATAAATGGGGCGGTTGAGGCAGCAAACAAGAACATCAAGAAGATTGTTCAGAAGATGGTTGTAACGTACAGAGATTGGCATGAAATACTACCATTTGCACTGCATGGTTATCGCACGTCTGTTCGTACTTCAACTGGGGCAACCCCTTTCTCTTTGGTTTATGGAATGGAGGCGGTACTCCCTATTGAAGTGGAAATTCCATCATTAAGGGTGCTGATGGAGGCAGAATTAGAAGAAGCTGAATGAGTCCAAACTCGACTTAATCAGTTGAACCTCATTGAAGGAAAGAGATTAACTGCACTGTGTTATGGCCAGCTTTATTAGAAGAGAATGACGAAAGCCTATGCAAAAAAGGTGCGTCCGCGACAGTTTCAAGAGGGAGACCTAGTACTCAAGAAGATTGTTCCCATTCAAAAGGATCCTCAAGGAAAATGGACTCCAAACTATGAAGGACCTTATGTCGTGAAAAAGGCTTTCTCGGGAGGGGCTTTGATTCTCACAAACATGGATGGTGCAGATTTACCACTTCTTGTGAATTCAGATACTGTCAAAATATATTATGCTTAAAAAAAAAACACAACCAAAAAGTGGCTCGCTAGGCTGAAAACCTGAAAAGGCGGCCTAGGCAAAAGTTAGAGCGACCCGCTAGGTTGAAAACTCAAAAAGAGCGACCTAGGCAAAAGTTAGGGTCAAAGATGGCTCCTGACACATCTGGAGAAGTGGGGTCGCCTCGAATCACAAACTGGGGCAGTTTGAGTTTCTTTATGCCAAACTGGAGCAGTTTGAATGGAAAGTCTTGTCATAAACGCTCCCAACGCGTGAAAACTGGGTCAAGTCATGTTATCGGAAACAGAAAATGGGGTGTTTAAGGTCTTATACATGGGAAATTAGCACTAATCATCCTAGAAAGCATCACCGGAAGAGTTGGAAAAATTTACTCCAACATTCTTTTGTAAACCTTTCAATTCTAACCTTTGTTGTACCACATTTCCTATATTGTTCCTTTCCATAATGATAGTCCATTTTCATTGCAACCCATTGTTAATTCAATATGCATTTATCATGATAGATTTATATTGAGATGTGAAACATGTGATCATATTGCAAAAGCATTCAGTTTTGTTTTAACAATCTTAAAAGGTCATGGGGAATGCGATGAATTTCCTGATAAGAGTATTGATGAAAAAGAAAGAATCACCAGCAAATCAAGAAGCCAATCAATGAATTTTGGTTACCGTTCAACCCTGATCCTACTGTGGGAAGAAGTTCTTAAGGGTGTTGTGGAACCAAGAGCGATCCAACTAAAGCTCTAATGTGTTAATTTTTGTTTACCCAATTTGTCCGTGAGAATCTCTATAGTAGGACATTCATTGCATCAAGCATCAACTCAGGCATCACAAAAAGAGCAAGAACCTTTTTGTAGTTTATGGGTCTCTGCGCCCATTGTCTTTTAGTTTTTGGGTCCCCGCGCTCATCGTCTTTTAATTTTCAGGTCCCCGCGCCCATTGCCTTTAGTTTTCGAGTCCCCGCGCCCATTGCTTTTAGTTTTCGGGTCCCCCCGCCCATCACTTTTAGTTTCCGGGTCCCCGCACCCATTGCTTTAGTTTCCGGGTCCCCACGCCCATTGCCTTTAGTTTTCGGGTCCCCACGCCCATTGCCTTTAGTTTTCGGGTCCCCGCGCCCATCGTCTTTTAGTTTCCGGGTCCCCGCGCCCATTGCCTTTAGTTTCCGGGTCCCCGCACCCATTGCCTTTAGTTTCCGGTCCCCGCGCCCATTGCCTTTAGTTTTCGGGTCCCCGCGCCCATCGCCTTTAGTTTCCGGGTCCCCGCGCCCATCGTCTTTCAGTTTCCTGGTCTCCGCGCCCATTGCCTTTAGTTTTTGGGTCTCCGTACCCATCGTTTTTAGTTTTCGGGTCCCCGCGTCCATCGTCTTTCAGTTTCCTGGTCTCCGCGCCCATTGCCTTTAGTTTCCGGGTCCCCGCGCTCATCGTCTTTCAGTTTCCGGGTCCCCGTGCCCATTGCCTTTAGTTTCTGCACCCATCGCTTTCAGTTTCCGGGTCCCCGCGCCCATTGCCTTTAGTTTTCGGGTCCCGCGCCTATTGCCTTCAGTTTTCGGGTCCCTGCGCCCATTGTCTTTAGTTTTCGGGTCCCCGCGCCCATCATGTTTTAGTTTTCGAATCCCTGTACCCATCATCTTGTTACCTTTCGAGGTCCTAGTACCCAAAAAGGTTTTTCTTGTTTGAATATTGTTGCGTTTTGCGAGAAAAGAAGAGAAGAGAAAACCAACAACCCAGCCACTGTACGGTTGGCCAGCGCCGTCAATCTCGTCCCTGTTGGCACCGCGACTGGGAGTTCCATCTTTCAGACGTGCCATACTATCCGTCGACCGGAGCTCCACCGCCCCATGCCAGTCTCGGATCTGTCGCTCCCCAGCTGCGAACCGCCAGATCTGTGCGATCCCGACCCAAATCCGCTGCCTCTGCATCGTCGTCCCCGCCTGTGCCGGTCAACACCGATCCCGAACCGCACCAGTCAGATCCGAACTGCACCGTCGAACTCGTACTAAGCCCGAACCGGGATCGTCGTTTGCTCTGCGACCTCCACCCCGTCCAGACCCGTCTGCGTCGTCGAACCAGCATCCGCTAGTGCCGCATCAGTCATCCGAAGCCTTGGCACGCTGCTGTCGTTCGTCCACCAGATCCGCCACCTCTGCATCGTCGTCCCCGCCTGTGCCGGTCAGCACCGATCCCGACGCCGCAACCCGCGACCAGCGCCGCTCCGTTCGATCCACGCCGGCACTGCAAGCCCGATGCTCAGCTCCGCCCGCGCCAAGCGTCGCCTAGTCCAGCCGCGCCCCGTGCCGCCGGCTGCTCTGCGCGCCACCCGTCTCTCCCTCGCGCACCAGATCCCTCCGACCGCCATCGCGCACAACCACCTACTCGCCGGCACAGCAAAGCCGCCACCCCACCCACTCCCTTGCGTCACCTTTTGCGAGGACAGAGGTTTGAACCTCTTATTTTCAGTTTGTTACTCATTTTGCTCCTATATGTGATTCTTTTTGTCTCTAAAAGCCTTAAGTTTGTGTTTTATTTTTGAATTATGACAAAGAATTGGGCTACTGGAAACCAGCCCACCTACGTGGGTTTGGTCTTTTTTTTTAATAAAAAAAAACAAGCAATAAACAAAAGAAAAGAAAAAGAAGCGGTAAAAAAAGGATAAACAAAGTAAAAGAAAAATGATAAAAGAAGCCAACAAAAATAAAAAAAAAACAAAAATGACAAAATAAAAATGGAATAAAAATATTAAAAAAATCTTTTAATCAATGCAATGACCAATAATAATGATTGAATAGTGGATGTTATCTTCATATGTTTGGATCATATGGATTTATTGAAGAGAGCAGTCTTCTGTGAATCTTGTCAAGAATGATATTATTTTTTTTAAAAAAAATATATCTTTTCAAAAAATCTTTAATTAAAATCAATTAACCCACAATTATTTTCTAAAGAACTACGTGACTTTGAGTTCTTCATTCCACCTGAGACTACGTAGGAGCAGAATTCATATTCTGTCGAGTCAAAGTTTAAATTTTTATAATTAGTTGTTTCTTTTCTTTCTTTCCTAAAAAAATAAAATAAATAAAAATAAAATAAAAATAGTTACAAATTCTTTTCAAAAATGAGTAAAAATAAATAAATTTGAGATTATTAAAATTTGCACAACTAACTTAAGGTGATGCTTTTCTTTGAATCGAGTGATTAAAGGGTGGTAATAGTAACACCTTCCTTATCTGTAATCGACTCCCGAACTCAAACTCATCTTCTAAAAAACCAGTTTGTCTATTTTAAGAATTTTTCTAATATTTTTTTAAATTAAATAAACATTAGTGGCGACTCCATTGATTTTCAAAATCCTAATCTTTTTCGATCGTCCTATCACAAATCCGGTTGCGACAGTATATAAAGTACGCAACTAGACTCTTTGATTAAACACACCTTATTAACATTAAATATGATAAATCTCCTTAAAATGTAGCAATAAATATATATATTTGAGTATCCAATACATATTTTTTAGAATTTAATTAAAAAATTTAATGCGTTTCTTCAATATTTAAAAATAAATAAATTATTTCATTTTGTTGAATATCATAAAAGGGTCATGTTAAAAAAAAAGAATACAATTTATTTTAAATATAACCAATGAACTTATAACTAATTATGATGAGTCTTTGCATGATAAAATTTATGTTTATTTCTCTCCAACATGATAATTACATTAAAATCTCATATAATAATAACAAAAAAATTTAAATAAAGTTTTTTTTTGGTACAGCGCGGTTTAAACTTAAATGAGTTTTTTAATATAATAATAACAAAACCATTTAAATTGCAACATTCAAAATCTTATATAAATTACTCAAATCTAACGTTACTATTTAATCTTTTTAATAGCTCGAAGATTAAATTTTATTAGTAGGATAATAACATTTTAAAATTTGTAGAAGACTGAAGAGCTTGAAATTTATTGTGACTGTTGTGAATAAATGCCCTTGTAAACTCATGTATATTACATGAATGCCAAGGGATGCTCAAAATGACTCCATTATCACACCCTTAATTCCACAAGGAAATTTGCTTCAACTTTTTCCTCGTGAGATTGGCATGGCAAACAGGTTACAAATATACAGATGCGGATTTAGATATTTTTATATATTTTTTATGTGATTAAATAAAAAAGAGATGTAAATATAAAAGTTATAAAAAAATTTCTTACTAATAAATACTTTTATGTCTATTTTTTTTCTTTACTTAATCACATAAAAAAATGATATAAAAAAATCTAAATCTATATAGTTACGTATCATTTGTTTAGATAAGTTGGATTTAGCTTGTAACTAGTGATCTATACCCACGTTATCATTTTATTTTCTGAGATATTCTCACAATTTTTAGGTATAAGACTAATTTCCACGTAAGCATATAATAACATGATTGAGATTCAAACTCCTATATTTTAGATAAAGTTCACCTACATAAAGCTCATTTTGTCAATTAAGTCATACATCCTAGTTATCTGGGTAACCGTTGGATTAAGAAAGCCAGATGTATAACTGACGAGCATAATAATTAGGGTAGATCCCACTCATCGATGCATATCTGGTATACACCTAGACTCTGTAACGCACAAGATTTTTTTATTGAACACATTTCATTAACATTAAATATGATAAATCTTATTAAGATGTAACAATAAATATACGTAGGACAAAATTTAAGTCTATTTTTTTAGGTCTATTATATTTATTTTATTAATTAAATTATAATATGTGTGTATTTTTTAAAAAATAAAGTAAGAGAAAAAATATTAATAAATACATATTATAATTTGATTAGTAAAATAGATATAATGAATATAAAAAATGTACTTAAATTTTATCCATATATGTATCCCATATACGTATCCAGTATTGAATAGATATTTATTGAAATTTAATGAAAAAATTATTGTTAAGAGGGAATATACAGCCCTTTTTAATTTAGTTAGGAAATGCCAAATCTCTTTTTGCGTAATCTTACATAAATATTAGTAATTGAGAAAAATTTTACAAACAAATCACGCATAATTTAATATAGTTTAGTTAAATTCGCTTACATTAATTGATAAAAAGAATCAAATAAATTATCAAAGTCAAAGAAATTATCAAAATAAGTCTAGTATGTAAGCTTACAAAATAATATCTCTCATACTCTTGTTCTCATTTTCATTTTCATTCTTACAACTCTTACAATTTTTAACACAAGTATTTATAGTTCATCACCCTTCCTCTCCAAGTAAACCTACTTGCTTTCTAGACAATTCTACTTGCTCTCCAAGCCTCCTTTTAATTTCTTAGTTTCTTATTAAAAATAAATAAATCTCATGTCTCTTACTTCTTTAACATAACTTTCATATATATTGATATTAATTATACATTTAAAATTTGAAACTTTAAATAAACAAGAAAGTAACAATAATTATCAATTACGAATTTAGATTACACATAACAAAATTTTAATGTGTTTGTTCAATGTATTAAAATATAGAAGTGAATACATTTGATGTAATGGTAAGCGAACTACATTCTTAAGATAAGTCAAAAGTTTAAGCCTTGAAAATACCATTTATGGGGAGAGCTTAAATATACCTCTCTATAAATTAGTTTTATACCTAACAGTCAATGATACATTTTAAACCAAATTTTAAGGGGTGGATTGATTGTTTCACAACTAAGAAAAGCATGACGGATAAAAATTAGTGAGTGTCTACCAATAGAACATTGCTAGCAGGTGTATTCAAATCCAAGTCGAATGAAAATTCAATTAAAATCAGATAAATTTAATTCTTTTTTGTTTGATTTTTAAAAAATTTGAATTGGATTGATTTTTGGTTTTGATTTACAAAATGATCCAATTCAATACAAGTTGATTAACATTATATAATATAATTATTTATTATTGAGTTTATATTTTTACTTATAGTAATTATAATTTTTCATACACTTATCTCACTTTATGTGATTAAATATTATTTTAGTAATATGAAATGAATTTTTTTATTTTTTCTTTTTTTATTTATTGTTTTTAACAGGTTAAATTACTTTTAACTCATAACATTTTATGTTTAAAAAATTTTGGTCAAAAAATAATTAAATCAATCTAATTCAAACCAATGTAAATAATATTATTTAAATTAATTAACGTTTTAACTCAAAACAAATTCATACCAAATCACGAACAAACCTAATTGCCAGCAAGAATTATCAAATACCTTTTGATTGACGCAATTTAATCTTGTGAATTGATCTAACTTTTACCTTATGTATACATCTATCTAATTATAAATTATCTTGTTATTAGCACAATTTACAATTTAAATGATTTTTTTTTAAATATAATAATAACAAAAGATTTAAAGTAGCAAAAATTTGTTGTACAATATTATTTTTTATTCGAGTCGTACAATATTCTTTTAAAGCTTCCAATATTGTAATATTGTAATGTTTTTTATTTACTGAATACAATTAGAATGATATTAGGATTAATATAGGATTCTTGAATTTGACATGATAGACATCCACAATTGAAAAAATAAGTTGTTATCTAAAATTCTGAATAAGGTAAACATTTTCCTTTTAAGTATATATTCTATTTTTCTTAATTTCTTTTGGTAAAAAGGAAAAATTTTAAAATGAGAAAAATAAAATATGAGATTATCATCTAACCTTCTAATCATTACATATTTATATTTGTAATCATTTTATAACTCTCTCAATTTATAAATAACAAATTAACCCTCCCAATCTTCTATCATTTTTTCTCCAAACTCTTCTATTAATTCAAGCATACCCTTAGCAAAGCTAAAGATCTGGGGTGAAACATAATTGCTAATATTGTTAGACTAGTAATATTTAATAGTCAATGTATATAATTAGCAGTCAATTAGCTTAGTTTAGTTTCTATTTGTTAGACAAATGACTAAGCTATTACATTCTTGACAAATTGAGGCGCTTATGTCACATGCTCTTGTATATAAACAGTTTCACTATGATTAATAAAGTTAACAATCATTTTTTTACCATTCCTACATGGTATTAGCTGAGAATAACTATCTTCCACATTCTCTCTCTTTGATTTGTTCGATCTGCATTTTCTCCTATTTTCCTTCACTTTCTTATTCTTTCTCATCATCCTCTTCTTCTTTGCTTCAATGGATTCATTCGCTCATTCTGCGAATTCTGCTTCTTCGATTCCAAAATCTGCACAAGCAGATATTTCTTCTAAACCTGAATCTCCCTCTAAGTCCGATCGTGATTTTCTTAACCCTTATTACATTCATTCGAACGAAAATCCTTATCTCGTTCTTGTTTCTCATGCTCTGGAGGGTTCAAATTACAATTGCTGGGTTTAGGCCATGACTATGGCGCTTGAGATGAAGAACAAGTTCGTTTTTGTTGATGGTTATATTCGTAAGCCATCTCTGACCGATCTGAGTTTTCCTCTCTGGAAAAGGTGCAATGTGCTGGTTCTTTCATGGATCAATCACTCTGTTTCAACAGAGATTTCATCTAGCATTCTCTGGATCACCGAGGCTTACAATGTTTGGAAAGAACTGAAAAATCGTTTCTCGTAGGGTGATCATGTGTGGATCTCACAAATTCATCATGATCTCTTCTCCCTTCAGCAATCAGACATGTCTGCGAGTTCCTATTTTACAAAGATGTGAGTTATGTGGGATGAACTATGTAATTTTTGTCCGATTCCATCGTGTGCATCTGAATCTAGTTGTTGTTGCGACACAACTAAGACTGTGCTTCAATACAGAGAAAATGACTGTGTCATCTGCTTCTTACAAGGTCTGAATGACAGTTATAATGCTGTTAAATCTCAAATTTTGTTGTTAGAGCCTTTATCTCCACTTTCTAAAGTGTATTCGATGATCGTTCAACAAGAACGCGAACTGCATAATGGTCATGGTAATGGTATTCTACCTTCTCTTACTGCACTTGCTGTTCAAACACCTTCTAGTTCTTCTCAAGGTCGTGGCACTGGTCGTGGCAAACCTTATCAGCAGAAACCTAATTCTGGTAGGTTCTACACCTTCTGTAATCGCACCAATCACACTATTGATACCTGTTTCCAGAAACATGGCTATCCTTTGGGTTATAAGTCCAAGAAGTCAGTGCATCATGTTCAATCTGATCAATCCAGTGATGCTACATCTGCTACTCCCTTGTTAAGCCTTACTCAGGATCAAATTCAAGGATTGTTGGCACTCTTGCCTTCTACACTACCAACAACTACTGCCAATTCCACAAACCTGGTCAGTGCTCATCACATTGCTTCCTTTTCTCAAGGTAAGCAATCTGCTTATTGGATAGTAGATTCCGGAGCCACTAATCACATTACATCTTCCTTTCATTTTTTCACCACTTATAAGGCCATCAAACCAATATCTGTGTCTCTTCCCAATGGTAATATGACATTCGCTACATATAGTGGTACTATCCCTTTATCATCATCTCTTATTCTATATGATATGTTGTATGTACCTAATTTCTTCAACAACTTGATTTCTGTATCTAAGCTTACCTGAACCCTTTCATGTCAGGTTTCATTTACTGACTCATCTTGCTTGATACAAGACCTTCCTACTTTGAGGATGATTGGCAATGCTAGGCAGCACGACAGCCTATATACCCTGATCCCTGATTCTGCTTCTATACCTCAGTCTTTTTCCTTCTCTCATTGTATCAATCATGTTGATGTTGTTAGTGCCATTGATATTTGGCACCATAGGTTGGGCCACCCTTCACAGTACTGACACATGCTTTTACAAAAATTTTATTGTAACATTCCACATTCAATAAAAAATGCGTGTGATGCTTGTCACTTTGCAAAGCAAAAGAAACTTCCTTTTCCTATTAGTACTACTGTTGCAAATTCTGTTTTTGACGTTATTCATGTAGACATTTTAGGTCCTTACTTTACCCTAAGTATTCATGGCAACAAGTACTTTCTCATAATTGTGGATGATAAATCTACGTTCACTTGGATTCGATTAATGAAATCTAAATCAGAAACCAGAACTCACCTTATGAATTTTGTCACATTTATTCACACTCAATTTGGTAAACTTGTTAAAATCATTAGATCTGATAATGGTACATAATTTAACATGCCTAATTTTTACTCTTCTAAGGGTATTCTTCACCAATTATCTTGCACTGAAACCTCCCAACAAAATGGGGTTGTTGAGAGAAAACATCAGCACATTCTTAATGTTGTTAGATCACTCATGTTTCAATCTTGTTTGCCTATCTCTTTTTGGGACTTTGCCATATCCTAGGCTGTTCATATCATCAATTTACGTCCCTCTCCTAAGCTTGATTCCCTTTCTCCTTTCTTTTGGCTCTATGATAAGCATCCTGATATTTCCACACTTAGAGTTTTTGGTTCTTTATGTTTTTCAACCACACACACTGCTCATAAAACAAAGTTTAAGCCTAGAGCTCGTAAGTGTGTTCACATTGGTCATGCTCAAGGTGTTAAAGGATATCTCTTGTTTGATTTACATTCTCGTGAGGTTTTCTATTCTAGACATGTATCTTTCTATGAGAATATTTTCCCTTTTTCATCTATTCCTCCTTCAAATTAGACTTCTTCTCCTTCTTCTTATTTTTTTACCCTATCTAAAATCGTCCTGACTGACATTGCTGTGTCTGATACACACCATCCTTTTTCTTCTATTTCTGCTTCTCATCCTACAACACCTTTTGCTACTACTGTTTCACCATGTCCTTCTCCCTCTTCTTCCAGTCCTGTTCCTTTCACCTCTGGTTCTGCTTCTTCCCCTATTCCAATTCGAACTTCAAAAAGAGTTAAAAGAATTCCAAACAATCTCAGGGACTACCAATGTAATGCAGTGCATTCCTCTGCCATTGCAAGTAATTCCTCAGGTACTCCTTACCCTTTAACTGATTTCTTGTCACATGAACATTTATCTCTTTCATATAAATCCTTTGCTCTTGCTGTTTTAAGTGATATTGAGCCCAGGACATATGCCCAAGCAGTCAAGCATGACTGCTGGAAGGAGGCCATGAATCAAGAAAATTAGGCTTTGGAACTTAACAAAACTTAGATCATCACTGACTTACCTGTTGGAAAAAGACCTATTGGTTGCAAATGGGTCTTCAAAATTAAACGAAAGACTGATGGTACTATAGAAAGACACTGTAACACCCCCGAAAATATGTATTTTATTTGTTTTGGTCGATTCTGAATTATTTTGAATAATCTGACTCGACTTATGTGAATTTTATGATTATTGTGATTTTTAGGAATTTTTGGGAGTTTTTACGATTTTAATTATTTTAATATTATTTTGGGCAGTATATATATAAGTCTTCGTATTTTATTTCTTTCTCTCAATTCTTAATTATTTTTACTAATCTGATTTGATTTTCGTGAGTTTCACAATTAATATGATTTTTGTGAATTTTTATGATATTTTAGATGATATTTTGAATTTTTTAATATATTTTAGATATTTTAAGATATTTTGAATATTTTATTATATTTTAGATATTTTAAGATATTTTAGGATATTTTGAGATATTTTGAATATTATATTATATTTTTGATATTTTGATATATTTTGAATATTTAATATATTTCGATATTTTGGTCAGTATGTGGGCGGAATGGACCCTAAAAAATAAAAATTTTTATTAGCCAGAAAGCTTTGTATTGTTGATTCGGAGCCGGGGGATCTTACTAAACCTGAAACCGGAAACAATTTTTGAAGTTTTATTTTCCTTCGATTTTATCTGACAAATAAAATCGGGGTATGTTTTATTATTCATTAGAAGATATTTTTCCTGAAAAATATCTAGTGGATGATTCTAGACGCGAGCCTAGTCACTCACTCTAGAATGTTCTAGATGATGACTCATAGTTGGTGACTCACCTAGGTGACTAGCCTAGTGACTCACATGTTCCAGATGTTCTAAAAGACGCGCTCGTCGTCGTAGCGCGCAGTCATCGAATGCTTTACACGTGGACCAATGAGGAGGCCTGGTCAATATTGGTGGCGTGACTCATCGCTAAGGACCAATGGAAGCTCGACACATGGCATGACACCTCGAAGACTGTGACTCAAACAGATTCTAGAAGGTTTGAAGCGGTGACTGCGCCCCCCCGACTCACCGTAGTAGTGAGTCACCCTCGTTCCAAGTTTCTCGACGACTCACCATGCTGACTCAGCATCATGACTCACCATTGGTGACTCAACTGATGACTCGCTATGCTGACTCACCTGTTCTAGAAAATATCTACGCTGACTCATCATGCTGACTCATCGTAGTGAATCACAGATTCTAGAAACTTCTCTTTGATGACTCGCTTTGTGACTCATCAAGGGCAATCAGTAGAAAATGATCAACAATAGTTACTACCCAACTGGAGCAAGGTAAAAATATATGTATATTTTATTACCCATTGGATAATAGACACTGACTTTATAAACAGTAATTATTGTTCATTGGTTAAAGTATATTAGAAAATATATAGTGTGCACCAATAGAAATTGGTCAACAAAAATAGCAGCCAATAGGAATCAAGTTAGTAAATATTCAACCAATAAAAATTGGTCAAGAATAATGGCTTGACTCTTTAAGGACCAATAGGAAACAAGCTATTAAACAAATTTGGACTTCTTGAAATTTACTGATTCTACAGTGAAGGAGAAGAGCAAATTGCTCTAAATGACCAATTCACTTTGTGAAATTCATGTAGAAAAGCCTAAGTTAAACAAATAAAGACTAGTCAATATTGATGGCTATTCTTTGTTGTGTCCTACGGCCAAGCAAAATTTTTGTGAGGCAAATATCACAATTCAATTCTTATCACCTTTTATTAATTGAACCAAATAAGACAAGTCAATTTTGGTGGCTACTCTCTATGTGTTTCTACGACAATGTGAGCTATAGGAAGGCAATTTTTACAATTCAATTCATTCTTATTTCTCTATGCATTTACGACCATGCATAGTAAAAGGAAACAAGTTTAATTTCAATTTCATAAAGCTAGTCAATTTTGGTGGCTCTCCATTTGGTTTCCTACGGCTATGCATAGTAAATAGGAGACTTTGTTTTCATTTAATCAAAGTCTTCACCTTTTCTCCAAAATTATCAAACAAGCAAAGCTCTCAAATTTTCTTTCTCCTTTTCTTCTTCAACCTCACGGCCTTCCCACCCAATCTCCTTATTCACTCTTCTATAATTCTAAATTACCTTATATCTTGCTTCCTTACTTCATCTCAAGCTACTTTGTAGTTGAAATCTAAGCTTGAATCATCCATTTTCTATCTTGTTCTTCAAAGATCAAGTTTGAAGCCTTGATGGTAGGATTCTTTAATCTTAATGTTTCTATCCATTTCAAAGTTCTAATCATGATTTTAATCCATGATTATTTTAGTTTAGAGCCTTAGGTATTAATATTGCATGTTTTCTTTGATTTTTAAGAAACTCTTGGTGGAGAAAGTTTACTTGAAGGAGGCATACTAGGAGCTTTGGAGGTTTCTTCAAGAGGTAAGAGGGAGATTGCCCTCATCAACCATGTGTTGGTGGTGAGGAATGAATGTGTTTGTAGTGAAGAATCCATAAGGATTCATTCACTTAGTTGTTTATTGTTTTTCTTAATTGTGTTTGATTTTATGTGCAAGCATGTCTATAGTTTTAAAATATATAGTATGTGTTTTATGATTGCTTTAATATATGGTATGTGTACATAGATGCATGATAATCATTGTAACATGTAAATAATATATAAGGATTTGCATGAGTGTTCCAAAGAACACCAAAGGGGCTCACGGCCTCAATAAGAAAAAGAGAACCAAAATGTTCTCAACCATTTTCTAAAACAATGATTTAATGAATTTAGGTAATACAATGAATTTGACATTGATTTAGAAGATGGAAAATGATCCAAAGATCAAATGCAAAGATTTTGGGGAATTCGACCAATATGTCATATAATGTATATTTAATTTCTAAAATTATTTTCCAAGGTAGATCAAGTAGTTAATTACAAAAGAATTTAATTTCAATAAATCTTTGGGAAATAAAATGGAAGAAGTTAGTTTTAGAAATTAAAGTTAGAGGATTTTACTATAAATACGAAATACAGTGAACATTCGAAAAATGCTAACATAGAGCTCACTTTATGTTTTGAAGCACGTTAGTAGTTTTCAAAAGTGTAATTAAATGGTTGTAATATAAACAAAAGAATTTTTAACAGAAAACCTAGAAAACCATAATTATAGATTTTCTAAACAAAAATACTGTTAATTTTTGTTAAAAACAGACAAATAAGATAGAAAAGATATCCAATATAATGTATACGGTATGAAAAATATTCTACGTAGTTCAAATGTATTAAATATTATTTCTGTTTATTTAAATAGTGATTTTTAAGGAATTCGGACAAGAAAATGATTTAAAAATCTTACGCGATTGAGAAAACAATTTAAAAATAATACGCTATTTCAAAAACAGCAAAATATATTTACGCGATTTAAAAATATTTATAAAAACGATGGAATTGTGAAAATGCGATAAAATTTCTACGCGATTGATGAAAACAGTGAGTTGTACTATCGGGCCAAAGTGGTGGACCCGAACATGTTGAGATACAGATACTGTCAAGTGGGACGTACTGTATATTTGAGATTTTGCCATTGAGGACATTTGCGTAAATACGCATATCTATACCATTGAGGGTATTTCGGTGATTATTATTTTGGTTCATGCATTGAGTTGTGCCAATTTGGTTGATAATTGGTGATTTGATTGATGAGATAAATAACATCGTGTTGTCGGTGTGATAAGCGTAGTGTGGTTCAACTTGAATGAACTTGGAGACATTAGTGTGCGGATTATTCCATTTGTGGACGGTTAATTCGCTCCTTCCGGCCGTGTGTAATCGGCAACACACTAATGGACTCGATCGACTATATACTTAATCAAGATCTTGTGAAATCTATTTAGTACAAGCCTATAGTGACACGACTTTTTGACAGTGTGCTATACCACGACGTTTTGACAGTGGGCTATAGACGCAACGTGAGACAACAGAATAGTTTGGGCAGTCGATGGTACTAATAGATTTTATGGATCATTCTCTTTGATGTCTGTGTTTTTAGCTCCATGGAGTAGGGTTGAGTCACATTACATATATTTATGTGTTGTATATTATGATGTGTTAATGTGAGTTATTATGTATGTTGTGACTATATGGTTTAATTGTATCCATTATTATATCTATCATGGTAATGTTATTGCGGTTCATTTTATTATAATATGTGTTTATTGGAATTATTTGTAAATTGATAACATGATTATAATTGTGATATCTGTGTGTATGGAATGACTTTGCCATTCGTATTATTCTTTGCTCAGATCTCTTGGTATTGGTGAAAGGGGATCTCACCTCTTTACTGTATTGTTTTATTGTGTTTGTTTTATTTAAATTCGTATAGTAAACAAAGCAAGTTTCTTAGACCCATTGGAGGCAAAAATTCTAAAGATGGTGACGGGGTCGAGGAGTGATCTTCTCAGTTTCAACAAGATGTAGTTGATGGAGAAACGAGGCATGTATGTTAGGTTTTTCTCATTAGTGTTGTTACCGTGCTATTAGTAGTACCCGTCGTTGGGTTTGCTAGTATTTCTCTGAGTCTGTAAGCTATATGTTTTATTCCTTTATTGGGTATTATGTGGCATAAATAAAGTTGTGTAAAAATCTATTTAGTTTATTTTCTGTTTTACTCATGCTTCGGTAAGTTTATGTTTCTGTGAAATGAAATTAAAAAAAAATCATATTTTAGAACTCAAATCTTCTATGAAATGATTTTCAGGTTTTTAAGTTTTTATTTAAAAATGTGATGTCCTATGAAGGGTTCAAGCTGGCTGTCATCTTCTATTGAACTTGACTGTCATCTAATTCGGGAAAAGGTTTAAGCTGGTGTCATCCACCTTCTACCTATTCCCTCTGCCGCTCAACTGGCTGATATCCATACCAAGGCTTTGCCCTCATCATCCTTCCATTCCATTGTTTCCAAGCTGCACTTGTTAGATATTCACAGTTCAGCTTGCAGGGAGGTGTTAGACTAGTAATATTTAATAGTCAATGTATATAATTAGCAATCAATTAACTTAGTTTAGTTTCTGTTTGTTAGACAGCTAAGCTATTTTGTTACTGACAGCTGGAGGCAGTTATGTCACATGCTCTTGTATATAAACAGTTTCACTATGATTAATAAAGTTAACAATCATTTTTTTACCATTCCTACAAATATTTGCCTAAATTAGAAGCCTTATTGTCAATATTTATACAAATAATTATTCTAGTCTCTAAATGAGAAAGAAACAGAAAAAGAAAAATTTAAAAAAGAAAGTTACAATGAATCACTGTCATATGGAGTAAGGTTTTTCATCTCCAAAAATATATATTTCTTTGCTAGAGTAAAATAAAAACATTAGAGTAAATTAGATAGATGTCCTTATCAACACACTCAAAGTCACTCTTACGGTATGTTTAGGAAAAAGGAAGTGATAAAATGGGAAGAGAATCAAAAGAAAGGGATGGAGGATGACTTATTTCTTCTTCTTTTTTTTTTATTTTTCTATTTTTACATGAAAGAGGATTTATTTTTTATGAATAATGTTATATCTTCTTAAGAATTTTTTTAATACTAAATGAAAAAATATTAAATAAAAAATAAATACATCTAATGTTTTAAAAATATAAAAAATATTTAATATTTTTTTATTTAATAATTAAGAGAATTAATAAGAAGATTGAATATGAGATTAAAATATTTATTATTTTTTATTACTTGGATGTTTAAGTAAAAATAAAGATCAAAGTTTGAATATTTGAGTAGGCATTTGTTGGAAGAATTTCATAATTAGTAATAAATCACGACTATGTTTATAAATTAATCTCATAATAATATCAGCAAAATACACTATAAGAATAAAAAAGTTGAGGAATGAAGTTTTCAATATAACCCTTATGTTAATAAATTTTATAACACAAGCGCAATAAAGAGTTCCATCGTATCGGTCACTAAGGAGTCTACAAAATTGCCAGCGTAGTTTCTTTTTACATAATATAATATTATCATAATATTTTTTTTTTCAATTATATATTAAACATTTTCTATGCATTATATATATTGAAGTTAATTGGTTACTTTATAAGTTTTTTTTTACGGGGTTACCTTAGTGTTTAATAATATATAATATATAGAATTTAATTTTAATTAACTGTAAGTGTATAAAGTATATGATCTAAAACAAGCTTGTATATATATAACAATTAAAAAAATACTTTCTAATTAGTCAAAAACAGAAAAAAAAAATTTTTACACTTGCGTAATCAACATCTAATAGAAATTAATAACAGGGGATTGATTTAAAAATATTTAAAAGCATATTTAAACAGATAAATATCTGTAGTGACGAATATTTTTTTTAAATGAAAAAAAAATACAGCTTAATTTTTATGCAGCAAGGGTAGTCAAAATGCAAATAAAATAACGCAAGATCGAAAATTTATTATTATTATTTTTTTAAAAAAAAGAAGGAGAATCGCTAGGGTCTGTTTTGGCGTGTGGCCCGATCACCCACCTTGTTCACCAATCACCACCAGTGCCTCCGGCAGAACACTGTGTAGGAGAGTTTTGGGATCTTGAAATCCACATCAACAACAAATCAACAATGGTGAGGGCATTCCTCAAAAACCTCGCGTCTCAGTCCGTCTCCGTCGCCAGCAAGTGGCAGCACCACCAGCTCCGCCGCCTCAACATCCACGAATACCAGGGAGCTGAGTTGATGAACAAACACGGAGTCAATGTTCCCAGGGGCGTTGCTGTTTCCTCCCTTGAAGAGCTCAAAAAGGCCATCAGGGACGTCTTCCCCAATGCAAATGAGGTAATTTACGAACTTGACGCTCCCAAAAATGTTAAATTTCGAATTCGCAAATTGCACTATGTTCTCCAAAGTTCCATTTATAAGAAAATGAAATCTTATCAGTCAAATTTGATGACATTGGTTGGATTATGGTGCAGTTGGTGGTTAAGAGTCAAATTTTGGCTGGTGGACGAGGTTTGGGAACGTTCAAAAGCGGTCTTAAGGGAGGAGTTCATATTGTTAATACTGATCAGGTTGAAGACATATCTGGTAATGCAATGCTTGTGCCCTCTTCATTCATTATTGATCAAATTTTGCATTTTATTGTTCTCAATTTATATGCCCTTGGCCTTTTAATGTATTGTGTGATAGAAGGGTTTTGGTGGGATAGGGTAGAGTTCCAATGTTAACTTCACATGTTGATCTTCTATGATAGGTTTTATTAATATCATGTTCAGGGAAATTATCATTCTTTAAATGTGATATATGGTACAATATGTTAAGGTTGTTTCATTCTATGATTGGTTCATTCCATTCTTTAGCCCTCTAACTTGTGTTGGCTGTAGTTTCTTCCTTAATTGTTTTTTCCATTCAATTCTTTCTATAGATTGTTACCATGACTGGGAGCCCAGTAATTTGTGATTCCTGCAATGTTCTTGGACTATTTTTATGTATCAATTGAAGCTGATGGTATATTTATGATGGAATTCAGACTATTATGTGTATTAGTTTCTTCAATTTTAGAATTCATAGAGGATGTAATGCTAGATAATCTAAATTTCAGTGACCTTGCTGCTTATTGCTATCATTATTTTGTTGTCATTGTTATTATTATTATTATTTCAGGGAAGATGCTTGGGCAGATACTAGTTACCAAACAAACTGGTCCTCAGGGAAAGTTTGTCAGCAAGGTTTGACATTATTTAATCATTCTATCTGAAAATGTGTTAGCTGTTTTAGTATGCATTTATATGCCAGCAATATACATGTAGCATTTCTGAAGACTTAGTTTATGATAGGGCACAATAGCGTCGTTTGATCCATGTAGCCGACCCCACCTAGTGGGAAAAGGCTGGGTTGTTGTTGTTGTTGTTTTGTATATGCCAGCAATATTCATCTATAAAGATTGAAATTTGGTGAGGCAATGCTGTGAGATCGGCCTCCAGAGATAAATTATACTTGAGTAGTGTTGTTTGCTTTCTTCATGAAAAAAATTGCTCTTTATTGAATGTATTGTAGGTCTTGTTTCTTATGTATAAGATGTGTGTGTGAACTTACATGAGGATAAATTGGTGCCTCCAATTGATACTTCACAGTTTAGTTATAGGAACTGGACAGGCCTGGCTAGTTGGACTGGTGAACTGGCCGCCAAACCAATCCAGTTCAAGTACTGGATTGATTTCTGCATTTGAACCAGTGTGACCTGGCAGTTGAACTGGTGAACCAGTGTGAATTGGGTGGTTTGACTGGTGAACAGGATTTTTTTTTTTTAACTTCTATCAACTGTTACGCTTACAACTTATTATCCAATTGTGCTCTTTGGTAATATTCTTCCATTAGATTATAAGTGCTTGTTGTATTGATAACACATAAAATTTCATGTCAATTGGATATTACAAGTACTTCATGCAATAACTCGTACTTTATGTTTCTCAACTTTTTAAAACTGTCACTCTTCAATTGATACAAATTTGGTGAGCACAACCTACGTAATGATAACTTCTATTTTGTTTTAAATTGGTATTATTCAATGCATTTATGTATAATTATATACAAAGAGGGGTGTATTGCTTATGGAAGAGTTTATTGTTTGACACCCAATTGTCTATTTTATACAGGTTTACTTGTGTGAAAAACTGTCACTTGTGAATGAGATGTACTTTGCTATAACTCTAGATCGTAAGACAGCTGGTCCAGTAAGTTTCCTATTTTAGTATGTTTTCTTTAAACTTAACCAATAAATAGTTATGTTATTTATCACAATTCCTTTCTATTTTATGATACTGCAGCTTATAATTGCGTGTAGAAAGGGAGGAACCAGCATTGAAGACCTAGCAGAGAAATTCCCAGACATGATTGTAAAGGTTTGTTATTCTTGGCATTTCTTGTGTTGTTTAAAATTTTCATTGAAGCAGTATATTTGCTTTGCAAGATACCTGATGCACTCCTTCTTTCTAGTAGGTACCTGTTGATGTTTTTGAAGGCATTACTGATGAAGATGCTGCCAAGGTTGTTGATGGTTTGGCTCCCAAAGTTGCAGATAGAAATAAATCAATTGAACAAGTGAAGAATTTGTATAAACTTTTTTGTGAATGTGACTGCACTCTTTTGGAAGTAAGCATATGCAAGTCTTAGTTATGCACTTTGTACATATATATATTTTATGAATAATGTCTAAAATAACTGTTGATTATCTTCAAAGATCAATCCCATAGCAGAGACTGCTGATAACCAATTGGTGGCTGCTGATGCTAAGTTGAACTTTGATGATAATGCTGCATATCGTCATAAAGATATATTTGCTCTCCATGACACAACGCAAGATGATCCTCGAGAGGTTTACTTCTGTTTCTTTTGTGTGTGTGTGTGTATGTTTTACATGGGAATCAAGTACATGAGCCCCAATCTCAACTCCATCCTTACCACTTAAGCTAAATGGCTACTTACATTTTTTTTTTCTTTTTTTTGATATGTTACATTTCTTTTATGATCCGATAGTTTTCATGTTTGTATATACTTGATGATTGTGCATATGATATAATTATGGAGTGACAATGAGATGTTATATGGCAATACCATATTTCACATTATTTATTTGTGTCTCATAATCAAGCCCATATGTTCTACATTCTTTCTTTCTTTCATTTCACTGGGTATGTGATACAAACCTTGGGAGAACCTCACTGCAAAAGTTAGGCATTGTGGTGGGAGAGCCCAAAGCCATATAAATCCTACATTAGAATCCCATACTTCCGATGTGGGAGTGGGACTCAAGTTTCGTACCTTGCAATTGAGTCTTAACATTCCACCATGCTTCGCAACCCTAGTGACCACGCAGCCTAGCTGTGCACTAGCCCTTTGCCTAGTCCTGTGCGAACACTGAAATGACGGCGTCACCACCTGTGCCACTCATTTGCAATTGAGAGATATGGTGGAAGGCTCTAATACCAATTGGTATGAATATTGGGAAAACCACACTATAAATACTAGCCATTGTGGGGGAAAAGCCCAATGCCATACCAACCCCACATTAGAATCTCATACTTCCTATGTGGGACTCAAGTCCCATACCTTGCAACTGGGTCCTAACAATATGTCTGACATTATTTGTGCCTTTTATCTTTGGACAGGTGGCTGCTGCAAAGGCAGATTTAAATTATATTGGGTTAGATGGAGAAATTGGATGTATGGTGAATGGAGCAGGGTTAGCAATGGCCACAATGGATATAATTAAATTGCATGGGGGTACTCCTGCTAATTTTTTGGATGTAGGTGGGAATGCCTCTGAAGGCCAGGTAATGTTTTAAAGTTAGGGTTGCTTCTATTGCTCCTGTTGTGGTTTTGGTTTAGCTCCACAGTTATAATCAAGCTAACTGCTGCTATTTTATCCTTTATCAAATCAGTTTGTAGTCTGCTGGTGCACTAACCTGATCTTTTCTCCTAAAAGATTATATTACAAAACATTGTTTAGTTGTTGCTAGATATTATCTTAAATAATCTCCATATTATGATGTTTTTATTAATTATTATTACAATTACATAAAGTAGGTGGTTGAGGCATTTAAAATATTGACCGCTGATGATAAAGTGAAGGCAATTTTGGTGAACATATTTGGTGGTATAATGAAGTGTGATGTTATAGCAAGTGGAATTGTCAATGCTGCAAAACAGGTTAGTAAAGTTGTTATATTGAAAATCGTTTTATCCTTTGGCTCATCACATGCTTGACATTGAAGAGGATCTTTCTCTGTGCTAAATAACTTGTTTTCTAATGCTCATGAGCAGTTTTGCATGATGATTTTAATTGGAACTGTTTGATATTATAAGACTTTATATCATTATATGTCATTAAGAAAATGTAAATTCTTTATATTTGATATCTTTTAATATTTAAATTGATCGGTTGACAAGATTTTTGGTCAATGATGTGGAATTAAATTCTTGGTATTTGCTTTAAAAAAAGAAAAAGAAAATAGAGATGAAGAGGGAGATATGTGGACCTAGTATTATTCCTCTCATCCTTAAAAAATAAAAGAATAGGGATTAAATTTTATCCTGATGTTATATTAGCATTAACTTCTGTTTGCTGTGTTTTCAAGGTTGCACTAGAAGTACCAGTAGTAGTTCGTCTTGAAGGCACCAATGTTGATCAAGGAAAAAGAATTTTGAAGGTAAATGCTAGATTTATAAACCTATCCGATTAAAAATGGAAAAAAGAATTTTTCCAATGGTTATTATGTTGATGATCATTAATTGGTTCAACAGGAAAGTGGTATGACATTAATAACAGCTGAAGATTTAGATGATGCCGCTCAGAAAGCAGTGAAAGCAGCCTACAAATGATTGGTTGCTTTTGTTCAAATTTTACAAATCAGTTTAGTTACATCATTATTCTTTTCATTTTAAACTTATTTTCTCAGTTGTGGTTCATCTGAGAATTCACATTGACGAGGGGGAAATTGAAGCAAGAAAAGTTCTTATTGAGGCTGTAGTGGTTATCAAAGCTTTTTCAATAAGTAAGTGCTTCACGCATTAGTTCGTTTGGGTTCATGCACATAATTGCTATTTCGCTTCTCCCCTTACAATTCCAAGTATTGATACCGTTCTCTTACACTGATTATTCCTGGTTGAGTTCTCTTACTGCAAATTTCATGGAAACACTTTCTTTCTGTTGGTTCTGTTGAGGATCCTAAACCTATAGCCTTTGAACTGGTATTTTTCAATTTTGAATATATTTGTATGGTAGTTTAATATTGTGTTTGTCTCTTGCATTACAATTTCCTTTTCTTCCTTTTGTATAATGGGAAGTGTTGTGAGGTGGTCTGCTCTGGCATATCTCAGCTTGAATGTGCAAGGATGTGCCTTGTGTGTGAGGTGCTCCAGCGGTGGGGCACTCCTATCACTCGAGAGCTGCTTGTATAATTCATAAGCACAAGCACATCGTTTCTATGGTCTCCATATGACTGGAGCTATAATTTAAGAGATTCATACATATTCGGAGTGCAATACCCAAGGTTTAAATTTCATTTTAAAGTTGATCTAATGTTACAAATTTAATGTGTCACAATGTCACATGAGATATTTTGATTGGCTTGGTGCATTACGTACGTAATAATTTCTTATGAGGAAATCTAGTTTTATATGGTATTTGGTGCTGATATGTTGGCAGAACAAGCTCACTCACACGATATTGGATGTGTGAAGCTCAACCAGACATTTCTCTTCTGCTTTCTGCATATGGTGCATGTGCTCTTTGATAGAACTTGGAATTTATATAATCCATAAGAACACATGATAACATTATTTATTGAGTCCTACTTAGTATACTTGGACACAACAATTACATGAAATTCATTTTGTCATCGCTAACAATACCAGTATAGCCTGGATCAAATGTTGGATTTAAATGAAAGGAAAGAGATAAAGTACATATAGATGCTTACAATGAAATGATACAACTTAATTATTCATGCTTTGCTTTTCTTTCTTCAATGATTCTGCAATCTTACTGGCAATACAGTATGCTGTGGATTGGATGGTTACCATGGGGTTGACACCTACTGCACTGGGTAAAACGCTTCCATCACACACAAACAACCCTTTTGCTTCCCAACTCTCTCCATTCTCATCAAGTGCACCTTCTTCTTTAGTGGCTCCCATTCTGCAACTTGTCATTTGATGTGCAGTAGTAAACACGGTCCAGACTTCACTCCTAGACCTTGGGCCCCCAACCACAGTGGCTGTGTCTAGAAACTCTTCTAAATCTTCCTCCTTGATCCCTCTGCATTTGATTCTTTGGCCATCACTCCTGTAAGTGCCCACTTCCACAGCTCCTGCTGCAACCAAAATCCTCAAGGCCTTCCTTAATCCAATTCTCAGGTTTTCTTTGTCCAATTGATCAAGTCTGTAAGAAACTCTGCCTTCAGCCCTTACTTCTCCTGATCCCTGGTCTCTTACCAATGCAAAAAGGTTAGCAGTTCTTGCATACTTCACCATCCTGTCTTTCACGTCAAGACCTGAAACCCAGGGAAGCAATGCTGAAAATGATGCAGGTCCTAGAGCAGGTGCTTCTATGATGATTCGTGGCGTGGAATCCTCAGCAAATACCTTGTGAATCGAAGTATGATTCCTCCCTCATAGTTACTACCACTTAAGCTTGTCCTGTCTTCTGGGAAGTACCCCCAAGCAAATTGAACAGGGTGGAGATGGAGGTTCCTTCCTATGTTTGGATTTTGCAGTCCACTAGAAATCATGAGAGGAGGTGTGGAGAGCGAGCCACATGCTGAAATAGTTACCTTGGATTCGATTTGGAGTTTCTTTGTTACCTTACTCCTCTAAGTTGCTGCAGCAAGCACTCCTTGGCATTTCTTTGTCTTTAGTCCATTCTTTCCATCTTTCAATATGAATTTCTCAGCTTTACATCCTGTGAGGATCACTGCACCATTGCCCACAGCATCAACCAACCAAGTAGAGTCAGTGCCCTTTTTATCTCCTGTTCTACAACCATAACAGCATGAACCACAATAGTGATCTGCTGAAGAATTTATTGCGACTGACTCTACTTTTAAACCAATTTTCTTGCATCCTTGTCGAAGAATTTGATTTTGAAAGCTTTCCTTTGCGCATTTCTGTGTCACACCAATCCTTCTGCATACTGAATCCATGGCAGATTTATAATTAGAGCTTGCAAAGAGTGGGATTTTATATTTTTCAGACCATTCCCTGAGAACAGAATCAGGTGTTCTGATGCATGCAGACCAGTTTATAGCAGAGCCTCCACCCACTGTTGAGCCAGCCAGGATCATCATCTTCCCATCGAGACTTGGCATAATTCCACCTGATTCGTATTGCTCATTCATAGATGGACCTTCCAGGGAAGAATAATCATCAGAAACAAAATACTCTCCTTTCTCTAGGACGATTACTTTCTGACCTGAGTTTGCAAGAACTGCAGCTGCAACTCCTCCACCACAACCAGAACCAACAATGACAACATCACACTTGATCTTGTACATGTTTTGCTCTAGATCTTCAGTGACTTCAAGGCCTTTTTCAGTGAGGGATTGGATTAAAGTAGAATCAGTTTCGTACATAGTCTCTATTAATCCCTCCTGGAGAGGCCTCTCCTTTCTTGTCAACTTTTCCCTGGTGTCCACCTTGTACCCAATTGCTTTCCAAACGGGATTATGCCCATTTTCATCAGTCTGCAGCAATTGGAGTAAGGTGAAAATGCAAAATGAGGGGAAAAAAAGGATGGAAGGTAAAAGCTAATTCTTGCAAGGAAATTAGAAAGAAACAAAAAGAAAAATAGTTGACCTCCTTAGATTGAGCATTTTTCAAAAATTAAAAAGAAACCAAGTGAACATTCTCAAGCATTAAGAAACCTATTTATAAAGATATTCAGGTATGAGATATATGAGAAATTCAATATCCTCATGTTTGACATGTTAAGACCAACATGGGAATCATAAATCAAAAATCATAAATTTTGAATATTTCTCTTAGTCTAATAGACAATTATGTTATGAACAGTTTTTCAAGTAATTATGAAATCATAATGTCCTCTTACCAAGAGCTTGTGTGCCCTTATATCCCAAGTTATCATTATTAACTGTTGTTGATAGCTTGATAGAATGATAGGCATGTGTGGAGCAATGCCAATTAAGAAAGATAAAATATTGCTCTGCGACTTCAACTATATATTGAAAGCTTAAAATGGGTGAAAAGCATTACCCTTGAGAAGAAATTGTAGAAGCAAACTAGTTTGATCAGAACAAACACTACTCGTAGAGGCACCCAACGCTTTTCCCTTGACCATTTCTTGAGGATTTCTTCTCTATTCTCCAAGGAAATCTCAGAGAATTTGTGAATGAAAGGCCAGTTCCAGTCCAAGCAAAGACTTCCACAAAGCAACAATGTCCCCAATCTGAAGGACAGAATCTGCAGAACACGGCTCACCCAGAACAATGCTTCTGGTATACCCCTCTTGAACAAGAGCTCTGCAGCCTGATTTTCATTTGAAGAGAGTGAAAAAAAACCAATGAATTGAATTGATAGAGATACCTTTTATCCAAAGCAAGGCCCTTTTTTCTCTCTTTTCTATGGAAGAATAAAGTATTGAATCTAGGTAAAACTTCGGTGCCCTAAGTGATACTTGTACCCCAGTTGATGTGACATATACTGTAATGATTATGTAACTGAGTTAATTATACTTTATGTCGCATCATTTAATGATATAACTGATATGACATATATCGTAATGATTATGTAATTGAGTTAATCATTCTTTATATCTAATCACCTAATGGTATAGTTACCCCTTAGGGGTATTGTAGAATTTCCCTTGAATCAAATGCCAACATCAAACCAAAGTGGGATCGTAAAAGAAAAACCCTGCATGTCAACTTATGAAGAAATAGACTGAGAATATATAGATTGTGTAGGAAAAATCACCTCATCAGGAAATGGGGCCTGAGAACCAGAGGTTCTGTATAAGGCTGAAAGGCCATTGTCTTCTTCCTTGTTCAAGGTGTCCAATGGCAGGGCAGGCAAGAGGGTCTCACATATGGCAGCCATTACATGCATCTGACTGGATGATAACCCATGGCTGTAACCTTTCTCTCTTCTCCTACCTCCTCTCAACAGAGGATGACAGCTCTCTCCCCCTTCCATCTCTCTCTGCAGTCAAAAGGATACTTTTTCTTCTATATATGTTTCTGAGTTGCACAAGCTGTTACAAACTATGCCTTTTTATAGGCAAAAGTAGAGGAGGGTCCAGCAAGCAGGGAAGTGAGGACTGAGAAAAGGGCCAAAACTATGTCATTATCAGGTACTGGGTAGACCAATTAAAATCCCTGAGACCAGTTTTGTTGTGTGTCTGTCCTTTCTGGCTAGGAAAGTGGGAGAGGGGAGAGGGAACCATACAGCAGAGAAGAGAAGAGAAGTGAAGAGAGAAGATATGGGAAGACTAGCTAGGTCTCATCCAAACATGAAACTGAGGCTGCAGCATGTGGATTGAATTTGAGGATGAAGTAAAATGTGGTTGATTATTGATTTCTATTTTATTTTTTTTAATTTGTTTTTTTGCTGAAAAGAAGTTTAACATGAAACTGAGGCTGCAGCATGTGGATTGAATTTGAGGATCAAGGAAAATGTCGTTGATTTTTTTTTCTCAAAAAAAGTTTAGGGTGAGAGAAACCATCAACTTCAATGAAGATTTATAATAAAATTATAGATTGGCTATTAAAAAGAATTCTAAGATTCAATTTCAAGTTATACTCTTATTGTTTACCAAATGGGCTAACTCTTTTGATTATTGATTGTTGATTGACTTGTTTAATTTCTTAAGTGATGTTCATAAGAAACGCTAAGTAAGAAAATAGTCAAAATATATATATATATATATAAAGAGTTTACGATAAATTATTATGTTGGTTACAAGTAAGTATATGATTGGCAGCAAAGAAAAAAGGTGTCTGTTGTCTGTACTCCGTAGGAAAAAAATGAGAAAGAAGCTGGCTGATGCTGATGGCCAAAGCAACTTACTCCATTATTGGCCATTTCGATGCCTCGTTTTGTCTCTAGGCTCTATCTTCACTAAAATCTTCACGTGATCGTTTTAGCTCTAGGATCAATCACTGTGCCACTTGTATTTTCTTTTTGAAATTTGAGAAGTAATATCTTCTTAATTATTTAAAATATACTTCTCCACTTTAAAATAATTGTCAATTTAGAGTTTACATAATTAAAAAAATTATTAAATAATATTGATAATAATAAAAAATAATTTAATTTGATAAAATTATCTTTTTATTAAAATTATAATTCTATTTATATATTTACTTACTTCATTGATTTTATCTTTTTTTCCATTAACACTTTTTTAGAAAAAAATGAATTTAATAAAAAAAAAAGAAAGATAAAATTTTATTAATTAAAAGATATTTTAGAAAAATACAATTAATAAATGCATGTAGTTATTAGCATATATAATAAGGGTAGCTAGGAGTAAGGGTAAAATTAGAAAAAAATAATTAATATCTCTTTGATATTCTAAAATGACAAATAACTTGAAACAAGTTAAAACTTTTAAATTGAAAGTTATTTTAAATTGGAGGGAATAAAATATTAAATTGAAAACTAGATATAATTAATGTTTGCTTCAATTAAGTGAAAAAAGTGTTAAATTGATTCATTATGAGAAAATAAAGATTTTAATTTTATTTGAATGTTTCTTGTAAGTAAGACTATATTTGGATGACAGATAATGAGAGGAAAGGAAATGAAATTGAGAGAATGAAAATAATTTTTTGTATTTGAAAGTTTTAAAATGTATAAGAACGGAACGGAACACATGAAGAATTATTTCTCCTCTCTTCCTTTCAAATGTCCAATTTTTGTTCCCCTTAAAATTAAGGTAGAATGAGAAGAATACATGTTCCGTTCTGTTCCGTTAATGAATCTTCCAAACAAAGAGAATGATAATTATGTTCTATTCTTTCCCTTTCTTTTTCGATCCATCCTCACTTATTCTGTTCCATTTCATTAATAAAAAAATATCCAAATACAAAATAAAAGAAGATGAAGATAATAAATGCGAGAGAGTAGAAGTTCGTAGTTTGGAAAGTTAATAAATGTGCAAGCTAAATGAAAATAATAAAAAGATATAAATACCACAAAATATAATCTGTATTTTTTAAGCTTTACAAAAATTAATCTTTAAAGATTGGAGAAAATGAGAACAACAAAACAAATCAGAAAGCAGAAGATTAAAATCCAAAAAAGAAAGCAAAACATTCTGGTCTTTCTAAATTATAAGTTATCTTTTTTAAAAAATAATAATTAATATTATAAAATATGCCTATTTCTTTCTAAAGCTTAAAGTTAACGACAGAAATATCAATATAATAGTTTTACAAAAAAAAATCAATATAATATCCATTCTTTATAATAAAAATTTATCTTTTCTCCCAGGTCCAAATAATTATATTTTTCCATGATATCATGTGAAAAGTGATTATTGTAAAAATCAGATAATATAAACCGAGTGATGCATCAGATTAATGTAATAATGAATTTAACACAATTTATTTTTTGGATAAAATTTCATAACAACAAATTAAAATGTAGTGGGTAGTAATTTTCGTATTTCTTGAACTTTGATATATGACACGTCATTCAACCAAGACAATTTTATTTTCTTATTCTCATTTCATTTTTAATAAAAATGGTTTAGTATTCCAGAAAAAAAGAGAGGCTATATATGAGTATATTGACAGAAACAAATAAAATAAAAGTGACTTTGAGTTCATTTACAGAAACAAAAAAAATATATATTCACAATGAAGAAATGCAAATTATCTAAACAGAAAAAAATGATAAATGATTTTTTACAAGTTCATTAATTATTTTTATTTTTTTCCTTTTATGTTTACATAATATTGTTAATTATATCATAAGTGACACTGACATGTAGGGATGTAAATCAATGATGTTTGGGACAAAAATATCAGCGTAGCCTAAAGACCTAACTAATGTAAGAAGGGTTTTGCTGTTTGAACTGGTAAGTGTGAGGTTTAAAAAACGTCTTTAACGAAAAAAAAACCAAGAAAACGATGCTCATGTGCGTTTTGTGATCAACATGCATTATTGCGTACGTTTTCCACAAAAAAGAAAAATATGCATCATTATAATTTAAGTAGGTTGGTCTATTTACCAAAAATAAATAGGTTGGTCGATTATTTCTCTGAAAACAAGTTGGATAGGTGAAATAAGAGAGATTAAAACGGTATATTTTCATGATATTGTTTCAAGGTGTATAATTACATTTTGAAGAATGATATTCCCAGAAATATTATAATTAGGAATGTTATTCTTGGATAAATTCAAAAACATATTTGTTTAGTATTTGTTATTTTTTGAAATGTTTTTTAAAAACATGGAGAAGAAAGTAGGAGAATGTGGGCGTGGATTATCACTTGTGTTCTTATGACACATCACGACAATTTTCTGATACAAAAATTGAGACCACATTAAGAAAAAAAAAAGAAAGGGAATATGCATGAACAAATTTAACAATTTAGGGCAGCAGGAAAAGAAATGCAGAATTTAGTGCCACAAAACTTGCCAAGCATGTTGGGGATTAGGCCAGTGGTGAAACTAATACTGAACAGTTCTCAAGTTAAGTTCGTACCAAGAAAATCAGTGTCAGTCCTCTGCAAAACCTCCTTCCCTTTCCCTCTGGCCACTTCCAACGACCACCGTCCTTAATTTCTGGTCCACACCTGTTACCATCTCTCTTGTGATTGATAAATGGCCCTCTTGAATTGAGTATGACCCATTACTCTAGGATTGTAAAAACAAAAGTTTCCGACAAAACACCATCACAAAATAGGCACATTGTATAAACTGTGGTTGTAATTCATGAAAGAACATGGACAAACAGCCTGTCACTCAGATAGGCCCGCTTAGTTCATGTCATCTTCAGCTCCAAATGAATTATTTAGGTATTCTTGCCGTGTCTGCAATTGCCAACCTCTATGAACGAAATTTGTCCAGCGAATTCTATATTTTAAGATAAGATAGCATGCAACAATGATGGAGTTATATATAATAGCGGCTGAAATGAATTACTACATTCAGCAAACGTTGTTATCGCTTATCAGTAACTACTACATTCATCTTTGATACATTGTTGAGATAGCATGCAACATAACAAGCTGACAAAATGACCACGTGATTGAAGGCAATGAATAATTTCAATTGGCAAGAAAATGGTGTTGATCAAATGCAAAATGATATAGCCATGCATAATCACCTATTCACTGATTATAATTAGATCACCAGTAGAAGTGAGGAAACCAAGAAGATAATTTATTTATATTAATCTCTCGTGATTAATTATCCAAACGCGAAACATCAAAGAAGAATAGTATACACCTCGTGTTGGGAAATTACGCAAAATTTCTTTATCATCAGATTTGTAGAAAACGAAATAAATGCGGAATAATAACACACACAAAATTGATAACGGAGTTCGTACTAATTGTGTCTGCGTCTCCTGATCTTTAAAATATTTTACTGATAAAGAAAATATAAAAGGTGTTTACAAAACACTCAAAATCTCTCACAACCCACACCCCAATTACACCCAAAAACTAAAGCTTTTCTCTCTAAACTTTTCTGTTTCTCTCTCTAAGATTTTTCTCTCTTTGTTGGGATACATTTTCTCTTCTATGGAGGCTTCTATTTATAGAAGGAAACCACGTGATTTTCCTTCACGCGGTTTGCCAACACGAATTGGTGGCTCCCACTACAATTCAAATTGCAATTTGCAACTTTCGGTGCGTTCATGCATTGCGAACTTTCAATCTATTTTTCTGATTGATTGAATTGGGGGCCACAATGCCTTAATTTGACCAACAATCTCCCACTTGAAGACGATTTCAATCTGTCTTCACACCTCGATCAATGCAAAGAACCTTCTCTGCAGTGCATTTACTTCTAGCGGTCAATCAAGTTGAGCACAACTTCAGTTTGTCGATAGTCACCACTTTTGTTAACATATCTGCTGGGTTCTTACTTCCTTGGATTTTCTTCAATGTTAGCACCTCATCCTCAAGCAGAGTTCTGATGAAGTGATAACGAAGATCAATGTGCTTTGTTCTGGAATGGAATGCTGAATTCTTTGCCAAATGTATTACACTCTGACTATCACTATACAAAATACTCTTTTCCTGGATGAATCCCAGTTCAGTTAATAATCCTTGAAGCCATATCAATTTTTTACTAGCTTCTGTTACTGCCACATACTCAGCCTTTGTAGTGGATAAAACAACAATCTTTTGTATCTGTGACATTCAACTAACAGCTGTTGTTCCAACGATGAATATGTAACCGGTGGTACTTCTTCGGTGATCGACTTCACCTCCGAAGTCTGCATCTACATAGCCTTGCACTTTTAATTCTCCTTTACCAAAGTACAAACACTTCTCAGTAGTGCATCGTAGATACCTCAAAATCCACTTTACTGCTTCCCAATGAGCTTTACCTGGATTTGACATAAACCTGCTTACAACTCCCACTGCATGGCCAATGTCTGGCCTTGTACAGACCATTGCGTACATCAAACTTCCAATGGCTGAAGCATACGGAACTTTAGCCATGAATTCTACTTCTTCCTCCATCTGAGGGGACTGATCCTTGGATAAGCGAAAATGACTGGCCAAAGGTGTGCTAACTGGTTTGGCGTTATCCATGTTGAATCTTTGTAAAACACGGTTGATGTACTTTGCCTGAGATAACTACAAAATCACTCTTTGCTTATCTCTCGTGATTTGCATTCCAAGGATCTTCCTTGCTGGACTTAAATCTTTCATGTCAAATTCATTTGACAACTGCATCTTCAATTTTCTGATCTCGTCCATATCTGAACCTGCTACTAACATATCATCGACATAAAGTAGCAAAATGATATAACTGGACTTATATCTCTTGAAGAAGTAACAGTGATCGGCATTACACTTCTGGAAACCTTCCTTGTGCATGAAGCCATCGAACTTCTGTACCACTTTGTCTCTTGGAGCTTGTTTCAAGCCATACAAGCTCTTCTTTAATCTCGCACACCATATTCTCTTTCCCTTTTTCTCGAGAAACCTTCTGGCTGGTGCATGTATATCTCCTCATCTAGGTCTCCGTGAAGAAATGCAGTCTTCACGTCCAACTGCTCAAGGTAGAGCTCTTCACTAGCAACAATACTTAACACAGATCTGATAGTATTGAGCTTCACAACTGGAGCAAAGATTTTGGTGTAGTCGACTCCTTCCTTTTGCTGAAATCCTTTGACAACTAGTCGGACTTTGTATCTCTTGAAGCCATCATGCTCCTCCTTCACCCGATACACCCATTTGTTATGAAGTGTTTTCTTCCCCACGGGTAACTCAGCTAGTTCCCATGTCTGGTTGGAGATCAGAGACTTCATCTCGTCTTTCATAGCAAGCTCCCACTTGCTAGCATCTCCAGTCTGACAAGCTTCATCATAGCATTCAGGCTCCCCTCCATCAGTCAGCAACAAATAGTTCATGTATCTCCTGTTAGGCATATGAAGCCGAGAAGACCTTCTCAATACAGGAGCTGGAGTAGAAGACTGTGGTGTTTCGGACTCGTCGCAAAATTCTTCTAACTGAGGACTCTTAACTATAGGACCTTCTGGGACATCATCCACTTCTGCATACACTGGCCCACTCTGTTCTGAGTCACTGGTGTCTGTGTTATGCCTATCCTTGTACATCACTCTTTCATTAAAGATCACATCTCTACTGCAGATCATCTTTTTGTTTTCATCATCCCAAAGGCGGTAGCCAAAATCATCTTCACCATAATCGATGAATGTGCACTTCTTCGATTTGGGATCAAGTTTATTTCTACCTTGATCACTGATGTGCACATATGCTACACAACTGAAAACTCTAAGATGTGAGAGTTTGGCCTCTTTTCCGCTCCATACCTCTTCTGGTATTCTGTGCTCCAATGGTACCGATGGACCTCGGTTGATCAAATAAGCTGCTGTGTTGACTGCTTCTGCCTAGAACTGCTTCAAGCCCCGACCGCACACGCAAGCTTCCTTACGGCTCTTTCATCAACGTTCGATTCATACGCTCAGCTATACCATTGTGTTGAGGCGTACCCGGCACGGTCCTCTCCATTTTGATCCCGTGCTCATAGCAAAACTTCTTGAATCTGGTGTCTTCATATTCACCACCATTGTCGGTTCTGAGCTTTTTGATCTTCAACCCTGTCTCATTTTCAACCATGGCTTTCCATATCCTGAAAGCCTCAAACACTTCAGACTTATGCTTTAGAAAGTAAACCCATACCTTCCGAGAGTGATCATCAATGAAGGTCACGAAGTACTGTTTCCCACCAATTGATGAGACAGTCAATGGACCCCAAACATCAGAGTGAACAAGCTCGAGTCTTTCCTTCTTTGGAGTTCTTCCACTTGTCTGAAAGCTGACTATTTTCTGCTTTCCAAGTATGCAGTCTTCACACATGTCAATCTCAACTGACTGTAGACCTGGAAGTTTGCCCTTCGAGTGCATAATCTTCATCCCTTTCATACTCATATGGCCAAGTCTCTGGTGCCACAGATTGGGATTTTCGTTTCCAGCTGCAACTACAATTGAGCAGCGTGCCCCTACTATTATGTAAAGAGTACCACTCTTTTTGCCTCGAGCAACCGTCATTGCACCCTTTGAAATCTTCCAATCATCATCGTGAAAGATCGTAGTGTAGCCTTCGCTAGCCACCGCCTCTTGAGATTAAGTTCTTTCTCAGGTTGGGAATATGCCTGACGTCCTTCAGCTCCCAAATAGACCCGTTCAACTTAATCTTCACTACACCTTTACCAATAATAGCACAAGGTTGATCATCACTAAGGTATACTTTTCCAAGGTTTCCGGGGACATACCTCTCGAAGAGTTCTTTCTGCGAAGTAGCATGGAATGATGCTCCAGAGTCTAACACCCAAGACTCTTCCTTGCTCTCCAAAGAGCATATCAACGCATCATTTCCTCCTGAGGTGGAAGTAACATTTGTCTCGTCCTTTGCCTCCTGATTCTTCGGTGCACTCTTGCACTGATTTTTGTAGTGTCCGGTCTTCCCACAATTCTAACACTTGACGGTCTTTGAGCTATTGGAATTATTGGGATTCCTGGATTTAGACCTCCTATCCTTTGATCTACATCGGTAGTTCGATCTGCCACGTGCATTCCCTCTAGTTGAATTTCTTCCTCTTGACTCTGTATGCAAAACTGAAGAGGATGACGATTCACCCGACTCTCTCCGTCGGATCTCTTCACTGAGAACCAGGTCACGAACATCATCAAATTTCAACTTATTGCTTCCCGATGAGCTACTCACACCGTGACAAGATAGCATTCCAACTTTCTGGTAGAGAAGACAAAAGTATCAATGCTCGGACTTCTTCATCAAATTCAATTCCAACTGAACTCAACTGGGTTGTGGCTATATTGAGTTCATTGAGATCTTGAGCTACCGATGCGCCTTTCATCATCCGCAAATTGAATAACCGCCTCATCAAGTGCACTTTGTTAGAGGCCGACATGCCTTCTCATACATACTTGGAGAGAGCGCCATAAGACCCGCCGTGGTCTTTTCCTTTGCTATATTGAAAGCAACATTGCGGGATAGCGTCAATCGAATAACTCCAAGGGCTTGTCTGTCTAGAAGAGCCCAGTCTTCATCCTTCATACCCTCTGGCTTCCTTTCTGAGAGAGGTTGATAAAGCTTTTTCTGGTACAGATAATCTTCGATCTACTTCTTCCAAAAGCCAAAGTCCACACCATCGAACTTTTCAATTTTCACTTTTCCTTCGTCTGCAGCCATCGCTCCCACTCGAATCTGACTTCCTCAGGATCGTTTCTGACAATTTCTGCGAACCACTATGCTTTAGAACACCTCCGTGGATAAATTGGTAACGCTGACCAATTTTTACTATTCACAAAAATTCACTATTCATGAAATTTACTATTCATGAATTTACTATTCATGAATTTACTATTCATGAATTTACTATTCACATAAATAGTACCAACTTCAAAATTAGCAGAAATAACCAACTAGCTCTGATGCCAGTTATTGGAAAATTACGCAAAATTTCCTTATCATCAGATTAGTAGAAAGCGAAATAAATGCAGAATAATAACACACAAAATTGATAACGGAGTTCGGCCAATTGTGCCTACGTCTCCGGACTGCTGCAAATATTTTACTGATAAAGGAAATATAAAAGGTGTTTACAAAACACTCAAAATCTCTCACAATCCACACCCAAAGACTAAAGCTTTTCTCTCTAAACTTTTCTGTTTCTCTCTCTAAGATTTTTCTCTCTTTGTTGGGATACATTTTCTCTTCTACGGAGGCTTCTATTTATAGAAGCTGAAACCGCGTGATTTTCCTTCACGCGGTTTGCCAACACAGAATTGGCTGGCTCCCACTACAATTGCAATTTGCAATTTGCAACTTTCGGCGCGTTACTGTTGCAGCTTTCAATCTATTTTTCGATGATTGATTGAATTGGGGGGGGCCACAATGCCTTAATTTGACCAACACCTCGTATCACATAGAAGGCCCAAGATAGCCTGTAAATGAAGAGTGAATGAAAAAGGGAGAGGAGTGAGAGGTCATTGACATTGTGCAAACATAGCCTGTAAATGAATTTCTTTTATTCTTTTTTATGTAGAATGGAGGGGAAAAATTGGAATTGATAAATAAAACATGCAAGTATGGTGTGTGGAACTGTGGATGGAAGGAAGTTAAGGAATTGGGGAGTACGGTGGCGGTGGGTGTGTGTGTTATGATTGGGTGTGAGATCTATGGGAAGGGGTAACCAACGATGTTAGTGTGATGGAGATGTCTTCAAGGCTCTTAAAAGTTAGGGTGCATCAATACACCAAGAGCGTGAAGTCATTGTACTGAACCAGTGATGGAGACATCATTAATGCTCTTAAAAAATGAAGGGCAAGGATCAGTGACTTGAAACTTGGTCAAGAGGCAATGAATTACAAACTTAGTTTCTGTAATAAATGGGGTGCTGTCTAATATACATCTTTTAAAAATAGGTGTATGGTGTATTCTGAACATCTCAATCATTGATTGTATTGAAAAATATATTAATGACTGAGATAAAAGACTTGAAAATTATACCACTTTCAACTGTCACCGACCACCGCCCTTTGCCTCCGGCCATCGCCCTTTGCCTCTGGCCACTGCCCTCCACCGCAAAATAAATAAAAAAATAAATAGTAACCCAAAAAAACCACCATCACCTCCAACTCGTCCCAATCGCTGTCGTGCCTCCCAAAACCATCACTACCTCCACCGAACCAAACCTCGTCAGCTCCGCCCGGTCTGAGACGTCTGATACACCTGCGAGCCAGACCTGAGCTCGTCGTCGACCCGCATCCACCAGCGCCGCGCAACTGTGACCCAGGACCAGCCGTCGTCCGCATCCAACACCAGACCCGCAACCCGTTGTTGCCGCGCCACCAACCAGATCCCGCACAGACGTGACCCGCTATTAGCCGCCGCTAGCATCTAGCACCAGACCTCCACCCGTATTGGACAACTCGAACCAGAGTTGTGCGCTGCACCGAAAATTATGTCGAACCCAGATTCGGAACGCCGCACCGTGCACGACCTCCACCCATCACCGCACGACTTAGATCCGTGCCGCCTTGCGCACCAGAATCCGCTAGTCGTCGAGCCCCATGCCAGAACCGTTGATCCGGCCCATCGTTGTCCACCACGCATATCAACTTGGCCAAGACATAAAACAAAAAAAAACTTGTCAAAAAAAAAACCTGTTATAACATGTAAAATGAAAAGTGTATTGTACACCCAAATTCAGCAGGGTGTATAGTAGCACCCGCCAATAAAAGGATGTTGTTTGCAAGTATTTTTAAAAAAAGTCTCAGCTTCTATGTTTTTTATATTGTGTTACTGACAATTAAATCCGTTATATATATTTGTGTATATATATATATTTATTTTTTTTATTTTTTTTTCATTTTGCTCTTTTTCTCTTCTTTTCTTCTGTCTCCGGTGTTAGACCCTTTATCCTGGACTTGCCATCACTGGAAGATGAAGACATGAGTTCTTGAAGGTTGAATAGAGCCACCACCTTCGCCAATGGGTGGATAACGAGAGATGTCCATGTTTAACTCTTTTACTAAAGACACAAACTTTGGTGGGTGTTTGTGGTATACTAGAAGAAGATGAAATGAAGACTCTTTTCTCTTCCAAGAGCCTCTGTTCAAATTCCTCCAAGTCTCACCGTTGGCACTATTCATATTAAAAAAAATCACTAAATATTCTAAATGATTCGAAAGGAAAGATGAATCTTCTAACTTGAACCCATTTTCTAGAAGGAATTATGTAGAGGGCATGTTGCTTGCAATGACAAATTGAACCAAAAAATTATTAGGTTGTGTTTGGAATGAATAAAAATAAGAAATAATTTGATTTGTTTTGAATTGATTTGCATTGATTTGATTTGATTTAAAAATCAAATTTTGTGTTTAAAATTAAAAAAAATAGATTTTGAATTAATTTAGAAATCAAATTTTATGATTAGAATTCATTAAAATGAGAATTAATTTGATTTGATTTTATTATTTTACATTTTAACCTTTATGAAAAGTTATTAAAGATAGTTATTAAGGATAAAATAGTCTATTTATTTCAAATTAAATTAAATCATAACAAATTCTATCACATTTGATAAAATTTTTTAAAAAAATAAAATTCATAAAATTTTATAAATCAAATTATTTCTTATTTTTAAATATTTTAAATATAAAATTTAATTAAATTTAATTTATAAATCAAATTATTTCAATTTTTTACATTTTAAATTCACACTTATCAAAGGGGCATGTGATGTTTCGAGCATCAAAACGCTCCAACTTCTGATACAACATAACTTTTGTGTGCAAGACAATGATGCAATGTATTGTGTTGCACTGGTCCTACTCAATACAAAAATCGATACATTGCACTCAGTAATCGATACATTGCACTCAACATGTGAGGCGGAAGACTTCTATCATGAACTCAAAATATTTGAGTTGATGGATAAATTATATATTTTTTAATTTAATAGTATTTATATATGAATTTAAGTATATTAAAAAATTATCAATTAAAATTTATAAGTTATTTATATATATATAATTATTTGTAAAAAAATAATAATCTAATTAAATTTTTATATAAATCTGAATATTACTTAATTAAAATTTATAAAAATTTAACTTTTAATTTAAACTATTAATTTATTTTAATAATAAATAAATAACTTAAAATTAATGATTCATTCATGAACCTCTTCTTAAGAAGTTCATATTAAAATTTTTTGTGAGGTGTCAAGCGTTACGCTCAAGTACTTCACATCAATATTATCACAGTAATGTTAGTAACACACAAATGAGAGATTCTTGCATAAATTTAAAGTATTCGGTTAAGTATATTAAGTCAATCAACACTTAATATTTTTATAAAATTTTATACTATACAATTAAAAATATAAAACTCTATAAAAATATTAAGTATTAATTGACCTAATCACTCAACTTAAATGTTCTAAATTTAAGCAAAATTTCTCAACACGAATACTCTCACATCCCATGCATATCACTTGACATCTCAGCATCTTTTGCTGATTAATTCCTTTATTTTTTCCCCTTTCTTCAATAATTGATATTCTCACATTATGTTTTCCTCTTCTTCTTTTTTTTTTTACGAAAATTTCAAGTTCTTTGCTCCACTTCTACTCCCTCCTCCTCTTCTCTCTCTTTCCCCAAACCTCAAGTCCTCTCACTCTTATAAAGCTTGAAATCAATACAGAGCAGTTAATGGAGAAGGGAAACCCACAACCTGGACTTCGAGCTGAAGACGAGAATCAAAACCACCCAATTTATGAGCAAAGGAAACCCACAACCTCGACCTTCAGCAAATGAAAGCCACCCAAAAGAGCACCGTTGTTGCAGCTTCGTTCTCGAAGAGGGAGGAAGTGACACCAACATTATTTATGTAACATTCTTCTTAACTTAATAGCTTTAATTAGAGTTATAAAAATTCAGTAATACTGATACGAGTTATCTATTAATTTAAATAATTTTTTAAATTAGTTTAAACATAATTTTATAATATTGAAATTAAGAAATAACATATAAGAACTCAACTTTCAACAAAAATAGTTGAAATAATAGAAATAAATCTAAATTTATTTTTAGGTTATAAATTATGGGAAAGAATTGTGGTAAATTTTAAGTGATCAATTGAATTAGTTTAACATTTTTAACGACATTAATTATGTGCTAAAAGTTCAAATTGAACAGATAAATAACTCAACAAAACAATTCAAAAAATTATAAAATTATGTGAAAATATCACATAGATGATAGAGAATATTTTGATAAGGAATACTAACTAAAGTAAATATCAATAAACTTATTTATTTAATTTTCAGTTTTAACTTGAGTAATAAAACTTAATTAATAAATAATTGTGTATAAAAAATTATAAAATTATGGATATAAGGATTAAGTTTATTTCTAAAATTTTTTATAACTCTTATAGAAATTAAAAAATCTAACTTTAAAAAATTATAATGTTCCTAAAAATACAAAAGTTTCAACGCAATTTTATCCTATTCTTTCTCCCCAGTCCACCGCCTCTCCGTTTTGTTCTTATCACCCTTAACTTTTCGTTCTTTCATCTCATCTTTTATCCACTTTCTCTCCATGGTTTCCAGTAGCAAAATAAAGGAAGAAAAAGAGAAGAGAAAAAACATAAAGTTTCTTTCATCTATTCCATGAAGTGAGATTGCAATGGTTTCTTAGTCTAAATATGTTGGGAATTTTCTTCCATCTATCTTGTAAATACCTTAAAGCCTAGTCAAACCTTAGTCTATAAATTTCATTTGTTATTTATGTAAAAGAGCCGTAGTAGTATATTTTAATAAAGTTTGTTGATTACTGGTGAATGATTGGCAATCCCCCACCCCCCACCCAACCCAATACCTTAATTTTGGTCATATGGCAAGTAAACATACAAGACAAATAAAACACTTATCACAAAAATCCTTTACTTTCCGCGTTTGGTCAAATTGCAATATGAGATAGTAATTTCTTTCATTAATTTTATAAATACCTTTCACAACTTAATATGAGATAGTAATTTCTTTTATATTAGATAATAACTTATTCAGACATTTAAATAATTTTTTTTTTCAAAAAATGAACTTTGTCAATTACTTTGATCCCAAAAATGAACTTTGTCATTGACTTTGAAAATTCCTTAAAGTTTAGTAGTAAATATATTAATATCGAATGATAATTTATATTAAGTTAAGTAGTAACTCATTCAAATCTCAAAATGAAAATCTCAAAAAATGAACTCTTTTATTGACTTTTTAATTACCTTAAGTATCTGTTTGACTCTTAAAATTAAGCGTAGAATTAGAACTTAGAATTGAAATTAGACCTCTTAATTTTAATTTTTATATTTGGAATGTCATGTAGAATTGGAATTGTAATTTATAGAATTGAAAAATAAGGGGGGATCAAACTTCTTAAGAAGTCTTTTTTAACTTACACTCATTTTTCAATAGTTACCATTTTCATCTAATGTTTGAGATTATTTCATTAAAAATAACCATTAGATGAAAATAGATCTAAATTGTGTAAGTAAAAAAAAAACTTTTAACCTATAAATTGATCCTCCTTCTTGAAAAATAATTAAGTTAAAGTTTTCTCAATTCTTAATATATACTTTAAGAATTACTGATTCCACAGCTTAAAAATTAAACTCTCTCTCTCTCTCCACATTTATTTATGAACAATTATATTTATTAAAATTTTATATTTATAAAAAAATTATTTTTATATTTATATAAAAATTATTATAATAGCCATTTTTTCTAAAAAAATCATGAAAAATTTTTATGAAAAAAAATGATTATTATATTATAAAAATATTATTGTATGAATATTTTTATTGATTTAGTTTTGTAAATAATTTTTTAATATTTTATATCATATCTTTAAACAATAAAATTATAATTGAATTTAGAATTATAATTTCTTATCTTAATTCTTTGATAATCTTAAACATAAAATTTAAGATTCTAGACCAATTCTAATTCTAAAAAAATTGAGATTGAAATTATAATTCTACATTTAAATTATAATTTTACTATCCAAAAGGATCCTAAAGTCTAATAGTAAATCACTCAATATAAAATGATAGTTTCTCTTAAGGTTATGTAGTAATTCATTTAGACCCCTAAAATGAACTTTATTCCAAAAAATGTGACTATGTAAATCCCTTGAAAAAATTTGGTAATGATAATTTACATTATGTTAGGTAGTAACTAATTCAAACCCTTAAAATGAACTCTTTCATTTATTTGTAAATCCATTCAAGTTAAATAATAAATAAATTAATATACAAATGTAATTTTCTTTATCTTAGATAGTAATTATTTCATACGCTCAAAGTAAACTTGATTTCAAAAAATGAACTTTCATTTATTTGTAAATCCATTAAAGTCAAGTAGCAAATAAATTAATGTATGCAAATACTTTCATTTACTTATGTAGTAACTATTTCATACGCCCAAAGTAAACTTGATCCCAAAAAAATGAATTCTTTCATTTATTTATAAATTCATTAAAGTCAAGTAGTAAATAAATTAATATACATTAGTAATTTTCTTTATCTTAGGTAATAACTATTTCAGACACCCAAAGTAAACTTTATCCCAAAAAATGAACTCTTTCATTGACTTTTTAAAGCCATTAAAGTCAAGTAGTAAGTAAAATACAATGGTAATCCTTAATTTTAGGTGGTAACTAATTGAGATCCCCAAAGTGAACTTGATCCCAAAAAATGAAGTCTTTCATTTTCTTTGTAAATTCTGTAAAATCTAGTAGTAAATATATTAATATCAAATGGTAATTTATCTTAAGTTAAGTAGTAACTTATTGAGACTTTCACAATGAATTCCTTCCAAAAAATACTCTTTCGATTATTTGTAAATACCTTAAAGCTTGGTAGTAAGCATCCTAATTTCCTCAAATGAACTTCATGCAAAGAATGTTCTTTCAATTACTTTGTAAATACTTTAAAATAATGTAGTAAGCAACTTAATATAAGATTGTAATTTTTCTTTAAGTTAAGTAGTAACTCACGTAGACCACCAAATAAAATTCCTCCTAATATAAATTACACCTTTATTTAGGAAGCAAGCATTGGATACATTACGTATTAGTATACATAAACTGTATATTATGTATAAGTTACAAAATATTGCATACTCAATATACCTTAAAAAGGAAACATTAAAATGAATGGATCAATGGAACTTGATTATGCCTAAAGAATAATGCAGTGATTGTAGCATAACTTTGAGGTGTCGATTTTATATATAAAGACAAATTAAAAAAATAATTAAAGAAATTAAAGAAAAATATCAAATAATTAAAAATAAATAAATATTAATTTAAATTCAAAATTAAGTAAATAAAAGTAAAGTAAATTGAATTTTATACTAGATATAGGATGACTAAAGTTCAAAATTTATCATGATTAATTTTAACATTAACTATGTTAAATTATTTTACCAAAGATAATTTAACTCATGAATATTTAGTGAGAAGCATGTGCTTATAGAAAATATATTAATAAAATATTAAAAATAATAATCACATATATGATAAAAATTTTCTCATTAATAATAATTATTTAACCATTAAATATATTTTTAATAAGAAATCACAATTGATATCTAATAATTATCAATAACATTCAGATAATACAAATAAATTACAAAATATAAAAAAATATAATTAAACTCATCTTAAAATTTATTTATATAATTTGATAAAAATAAAATTAATAAATATTAAATTCAAAAATTAAATAAAAATAATTCAACATAATAATATTAAAACAATCAAAATTTAATCATTTCTTTAATATAAAAAATTTAATAAAATATAATAAAATTAAAATATAATAAAATTATCTCACTAAAATTATTCACAGACAACATCAAAGTGTTTGTCTTTCTCGTACGGCACGCGTCCCCAATCCGTTTCTTTCTTCCTCTGTTGCTGCACGGCGCAGTGCCCTTCCCTTCTTTCTTCTATTTATAACTTTCTTTATAGCTGATTCAATTGCACTTGGATTCTTTTTCTTTTTCTTCCATTGGGCCGCGTGCTGCTCTTCTAATTATCAATCTTCAATTTCACGTTTCACTGCCATAGCCTCCTTTATTTCTTTTATTTTTCTTTGCGTCTTATACGGCCCACTTTCCTTCCAATGCACTGCGCGGCCCAATATTCCTCCATATGAATTTCATTGACCAATATTCATGCTTGTCTTTCCTTGCACATATTAAAATAAAATAATTATATATAAATTATTACTTAAAAATATTTTAAAATAAATAGAAATTTAATTTAATAACATATTAATTCTAATAATTTTTATTTTATTTTTAACATTTTAATTTAATAATAAAAATATTTAGAAATACTTTCATACATTCATCATAACTTCATAAAAAATTAACTTTATCTATAAAAATAGTAACTATACTACATTATTTACAATATATGTCTCCATATAAAGCATTGTCACCCTATCAAAAAAACCAAAAAAGCATCCATGGTATGAAGTTGTACAATTGGATTTTTCAGTAACTTCACATTCCATAGGCTTACACTACCTATATCTATATGTAGTAAGTAAACAAAATACAATATGCCTACTTCAATTAAAAAAAAAAAAAGAGGTGGGTCACACTATACACATGATCTTTCCGTGTTATAAAAACAAAAGTAGTCCTAGTAGTTTTTACTTTTCACATCCTGGGCCACACTGCAAAATCTAGGCATTGTGGTGGAAAAGCCCAAAGTCATATAAATCATACGTCAGAATCTCATATTTTTAATGTGAGAGTAGGACTCAAGTTTCTTATCTTACAATTGAGTCATAACATTCTATCATGCTCCGCAACCTTAGCGCCCACGCAAGTTAGCTGTGCATTAGCCTTTTGTCTAATCCTGTGCTAACATTGAAATGACGGTGTCACCACTTGTGCCACTCATTTGCAATTGAGAGATATGGTGGAAGGAGACTCTAATACCAATTGGTATGAATCTTGGAAAACTACACTATAAATGCTAGCCATTGTGGAGGAAAGCCAAAAGCCATACCAACCCTACATTAGAATCTCATACTTCTTATGTGCCATTCAAGTCCCATACCTTCCGATTGGGTCCTAACAGTATGTCTGAAATTATTTGTGCCTTTTATCTTTGGACAGGTGGCTGCTGCAAAGGCAGATTTAAATTTTATTGGGTTAGATGGAGAAATTGGCTGTATGGTGAACGGAGCAGGGTTAGCAATGGCCACAATGGATATAATTAAATTGCATGGGGGTACTCCGTACTCCTGCTAATTTTTTGGATGTAGGTGGGAATGCCTCTAAAGGCCAGGTAATGTTTTAAAGTTAGGGTTGCTTCTATTGCTCCTGTTGTGATTTTGGTTTAGATCTGCTGGTGCTTTAACCTGATCTTTTCTCCTAAAAGATTATATTACAAAACATTGTTTAGCTGTTGCTAGATATTATCTTAAATAATCTCCATATTATGATGTTTTTATTCATTATTATTACAATTACAGAAAGTAGGTGGTTGAGGCATTTAAAATATTGACCGCTGATGATAAAGTGAAGGCAATTTTGGGGAACATATTTGGTGGTATAATGAAGTGTGATGTTATAGCAAGTGGAATTGTCAATGCTGCAAAACAGGTTAGTAAAGTAGTTCCATTGAAAACCGTTTTATCCTTTGGCTCATCACATGCTTGACATTGAAGAGGATCTTTCTCTGTGCTAAATAACTTGTTTTCTAATGCTCATAAGCAGTTTTGCATGATGATTTTAATTGGAATTGTTTGATATTAGAAGACTTTATATGTCATTAAGAAAATGTAAATTCTTTATATTTGATATCTTATAATATTTAAATTGATCGGTTAACAAGACTTCTGGTCGATGATGTGGAATTAAATTCTTGGTACTTGCTTTTTTTTTTTTTAAAAAAAAAAATAGAGATGAAGAGGGAGATATGTGGACTTAGTATTATTCCTCTCATCCTTAACCAAAAAAAAAAAAAAAAGGACAGGGATTAAATTTTATCCTGATGTTATACTAGCATTAACTTCTGTTTGCTGTGTTTTCAAGGATGCACTAGAAGTACCAGTAGTAGTTCGTCTTGCAATGTTGATCAAGGAAAAAGAATTTGGAAGGTAAATGCTAGATTTATAAACCTATCCGATTAAAAATGGAAAAAAGAATTTTTCCGATGATTATTATGTTGATGATCATTAATTGGTTCAACAGGAAAGTGGTATGACATTAATAACAGCTGAGGATTTAGATGATGCCGCTCAGAAAGCAGTGAAAGCAGCCTACAAATGATTGGTTGCTTTTGTTCAAATTTTACAAATCAGTTTAGTTACATCATTATTCTTTTCATCTGAGAATTCACATTGACGAGGGGGAAATTGAAGCAAGAAAAGTTCTTATTGAGGCTGTAGTGGTTATCAAAGCTTTTTCAATAAGTAAGTGCTTCACGCATTAGTTCGTTTGGGTTCATGCACATAATTGCTATTTCGCTTCTCCCCTTACAATTCCAAGTATTGATACTGTTCTCTTACTGATTATTCCTGGTTGAGTTCTCTTACTGCAAATTTCATGGAAACACTTTCTTTCTGTTGGTTCTGTTGAGGAGCCTAAATCTATAGCCTTTGAACTGGTATTTTCAATTGTGGATATATTTGTATGGGAGTTTAATATTGTGTTTGTCTCTTGCATTACAATTTCCTTTTCTTCCTTTTGTATAATGGGAAGTGTTGTGAGGTGGTCTGCTCTGGCATATCTCAGCTTGAATGTGCAAGGATGTGCCTTGTGTGTGAGGTGCTCCAGCGGTGGGGCACTCCTATCACTCGAGAGCTGCTTGTATAATTCATAAGCACAAGGACATCGTTTCTATGGTCTCCATATGACTGGAGCTATAATTAAAGAGATTCTCACATATTCGGAGTGCAATACCCAAGGTTTAAATGTCATTTTAAAGTTGATCTAATGTTACAAATTTAATGTGTCACAATGTCTCATGAGATATTTTGATTGGCTTGGCGCATTAAATACGTAATAATTTCTTATGAGGAAATCTAGTTTTATATGGTATTTGGCGCTGATATGTTGGCCAAACAAGCTCACTCACACGATATTGGATGTGTGAAGCTCAACCAGACATTTCTCTCCTGCCTTCTGCATATGGTGCATGTGCTCTTTGATAGAACTTGGAATTTATATAATCCATAAGAACACATGATAACATTATTTTATTAAGTCCTACGTAGTATACGTGGACACAACAATTACATGAAGTTCATTTTATCATCGCTAACAATACCAGTATAGCCTGGATCAAATGTTGGATTTAAATGAAAGGAAAGAGATAAAGTACATAGAGATGCTTACAATGAAATAATACAACTTAACTATACATGCTCTGCTTTTCTTTCTTCATTGATTCTGCAATCTTACTGGCAATACAGTATGCTGTGGATTGGATGGTTATCATGGGGTTGACACCTACCGCACTGGGTAAAACGCTTCCATCACACACAAACAAGCCTTTTGCTTCCCAACTCTCTCCATTCTCATCAAGTGCACCTTCTTCTTCAGTGGCACCCATTCTACAACTTGTCATCTGATGTGCAGTAGTAAACACGGTCCAGACTTCACTCCTAGACCTTGGGCCCCCAACCACAGTGGCTGTGTCTAGAAACTCTTCTAAATCTTCCTCCTTGATCCCTCTGCATTTGATTCTTTGGCCATCACTCCTGTAAGTGCCCACTTCTACAGCTCCTGCTGCAACCAAAATCCTCAAGGCCTTCCTTAATCCAATTCTCAGGTTTTCTTTGTCCAATTGATCAAGTCTGTAAGAAACTCTGCCTTCAGCCCTTACTTCTCCTGATCCCTGGTCTCTTACCAATGCAAAAAGGTTAGCAGTTCTTGCATACTTCACCATCCTGTCTTTCATGTCAAGACCTGAAACCCAGGGAAGCAATGCTGAAAATGATGCAGGTCCTAGAGCAGGTGCTTCTATGATGATTCGTGGCGTGGAATCCTCAGCAAATACCTTGTGAATCGAAGTTATGATTCCTCCCTCATAGTTACTACCACTTAAGCTTGTCATGTCTTCTGGGAAGTACCCCCAAGCAAATTGAACAGGGTGGAGATGGAGGTTCCTTCCTATGTTTGGATTTTGCAGTCCACTAGAAATCATGAGAGGAGGTGTGGAGAGAGAGCCACATGCTGAAATAGTTACCTTGGATTCGATTTGGAGTTTCTTTGTTACCTTACTCCTCCAAGTTGCTGCAGCAATCACTCCTTGGCATTTCTTTGTCTTTAGTCCATTCTTTCCATCTTTCAATATGAATTTCTCAGCTTTACATCCTGTGAGGATCACTGCACCATTGCCCACAGCATCAACCAACCAAGTAGAGTCAGTGCCCTTTTTATCTCCTGTTCTACAACCATAACAGCATGAACCACAATAGTGATCTGCTGAAGAATTTATTGCAACTGACTCTACTTTTAAACCAATTTTCTCGCATCCTTGTCGAAGAATTTGATTTTGAAAGCTTTCCTTTGCGCATTTCTCTGTCACACCAATCCTTCTGCATACTGAATCCATGGCAGATTTATAATTAGAGCTTGCAAAGAGTGGGATTTTGTTTTTTTCAGACCATTCCCTGAGAACAGAATCAGGTGTTCTGATGCATGCAGACCAGTTTATAGCAGAGCCTCCACCCACTGTTGAGCCAGCCAGGATCATCATCTTCCCATCCAGACTTGGCATAATTCCACCTGATTCGTATAGCTCGTTCATGGATGGACCTTCCAGTGAAGAATAATCATCAGAAACAAAATACTCTCCTTTCTCTAGGACGATTACTTTCTGACCTGAGTTTGCAAGAACTGCAGCTGCAACTCCTCCACCACAACCAGAACCAACAATGACAACATCACACTTGATCTTGTACATGTTCTTCTCTAGATCTTCAGTGACTTCAAGGCCTTTTTCAGTGAGGGATTGGATTAAAGTAGAATCAGTTTCGTACATAGTCTCTATTAATCCCTCCTGGAGAGGCCTCTCCTTTCGTGTCAACTTTTCCCTGATTTCCACCTTGTACCCAATTGCTTTCCAAACGGGATTATGCCCATTTTCATCAGTCTGCAGCAATTGGAGTAAGGATGAAAGGTAAAAGCTAATTCTTGCAAGGAAATTAGAAAGAAACAAAAAGAAAAATAGTTGACCTCCTTAGATTGAGCATTTTTCAAAAATTAAAAAGAAACCAAGTGAACATTCTCAAGCATTAAGAAACCTATTTATAAAGATATTGAGGTATGAGATATATATGAGAAATTCAATACCCTCATGTTTGACATGTTAAGACCGACATGGGAATCATAATTCATAAATTTTGAATATTTCTCTTAGTGTAATAGACAAATATGTTATGAACAGTTTTTCAAGTTATTATGAAATCATAATGTCCTCTTACCAAGAGCTTGTGTGCCCTTATATCCCAAGTTATCATTATTAACTGTTGTTGATAGCTTGATAGAATAATAGGTATACGTGGAGCAATGCCAATTAAGAAAGATGCAATATTACTCTGCGATTTCAACTATATATTGAAAGTTTAAAATGGGTGAGAAGCATTACCCTTGAGAAGAAATTGTAGAAGCAAACTAGTTTGATCAGAACAAACACTATTCGTAGAGGCACCCAACGCTTTTCCCTTGACCATTTCTTGAGGATTTCTTCTCTCTTCTCCAAGGAAATCTCAGAGAACTTGTGAATGAAAGGCCACTTCCAGTCCAAGCAAAGACTTCCACAAAGCAACAATGTCCCCAATCTGAAGGACAGAATCTGCAGAACACGGCTCACCAAGAACAATGCTTCTGGTATACCCCTCTTGAACAAGAGCTCTGCAGCCTGATTTTCATTTGAAGAGAGTGAAAAAAAACCAATGAATTGTATTGATAGAGATACCTTTTATCCAAAGCAAGGCCCTTTTTTCTCTCTTTTCTATGGAAGAATAAAGTATTGAATCTAGGTAAAAATTCGGTGCCCCTAAGTGGTACTTGTACCCCAGTTGATGTGACATATACCATAATGATTATGTAACTAAGTTAATTATATTTTATGTCGCATCACTTAATGATATAATTGATATAACATATATGTAATTGAGTTAATCATACTTCATATCTAATCACCTAATGGTATAGTTACCCTCTCAGGGGTATGGTAGAATTTCTCTTGAATCAAATGCAAACATCAAACCAAAGTGGCTAAGCATGGGATCATAAAAAATCCCTGCATGTCAACCTATGAAGAAATAGACTGTGAATATATAGATTGTGCAGGAAAAATCACCTCATCAGGAAATGGGGCCTGGGAACCAGAGGTTCTGTATAAGGCTGAAAGGCCATTGTCTTCTGGGTTTTCCTTGTTCAGGGTGTCCAATGGCAGGGCAGGCAAGAGGGTCTCACATATGGCAGCCATTACATGCATCTGACTGGATGATAACCCATGGCTATAACCTTTCTCTCTTCTCCTACCTCCTCTCAACAGAGGATGACAACTCTCTGCCCCTTCCATCTCTCTCTGCATTCAGAAAGATACTTTTTTTTTTTTTTTTATAAATGTTTCAGAGTTGCACAAGCTGTTACAACCTATGCCTTTTTATGGGCAAAAGTAGAGGAGGGTCCAGCAAGCAGGGAACTGAGGACTGAGAAAAAGGCCAAAACTATGTCAATATCAGGTACTGGGTAGACCAATTAAAATCCCTGGGGCCAGTTTTGTTGTGTCGTGTGTCTGTCCTTTCTGGCTAGGAAAGTGGAAGAGGGAAGAGGGAACCATATAGCCCAGAGAAGAGAAGAGAATTGGAGAGAGGAGATATGGGAAGACTAGCTAGGGTTTATACAAACATGAAACTGAGGCTGCAGCATGTGGATTGAATTTTAGGATCAAGGAAAATGTGGTTGACTTTAATTGTTTTTTCGCTGAAAAAAAATTTAGGGATTGAATTTGAGGATAAGGAAAGTGTAGTTGGTGAGGGGATCTTTTTTCTATTCTAAGATCAAAATAAATTATTAATTTTTTTTAAAAATTGATTGCACAAAAGATTTTAGTATTTGAATTTAAATTATATTATTTGTTATGAACAGAAAGTCGATCAAGTAAAGTAATTTATACTTTATTTATTAATTATTATTTATTAATTGACTTTGATTAATATCTTAAGTAATGTTCATAAGAAAGTAAGAAAATAGTCAAAATACTAATATATGAGAGAGAGAGAGAGAGAGTTGAATATAATATGGTTGTCACTGTTAAAGAATTTACGGGAAATTATTATGTTGGTTACAAGTAAGTATATAATATGATATGCAGTAAAGAAAAGGGGTCTGTTGTCTGTACTGTGTAGGAAAAAGAGAAAGAAGCTGGCTGATGCTGATGGCCAAAGCCAACTAACTCTATTAATGGCCATTTCGATGCCTCGTTTTGTCCCTTGGCTCTATCATCACTTAAATGTCATTGCCGTGATCGTTTTAGCTTTAGCATCAATCACTATGCCACTTGTACTTTATTTGAAATTTGAGAACTAATATATTCTTAATTATTTAAAATATAAAATATTAAATTGAAAAATGAATATATTAAATAATTTTTAAAAATAAATATTTAATATTTTCTTGTAAAAAAGTATTAAATTGATTCATTATGAGAATATAAAATTTTTCATTTTATTTGAAGGTTTCTCTTAAGGGAAGATGAAGATAATAAATGCGAGAGAGAAGAAATTCTTAGTTTGGAAGGTTAATAAATGTGCAAGCTGAACGAAAATAAAATAAAGAAAAATATAGCTACCACAAAATCTAATCTGTATTTTTTTCTGCTTCACAAAAATTATAATCTTTAAAGATTGGAGAAAGTGATAAGAATAAAACAAATAAGAAAGCAAAAGATTCAAATCCAAAAAAGAAATCAAAACATTCAAATCCAAAAAAGAAATCAAAACATTCTGGTCTTTCTAAATTATAAGTTATCTTTTTTTAAAATAAATATTATATTATAAAATATGCATATTTCTTTCTAAAGCTTAAAGTTAATGACAGAAATATCAATATAATTGTCATTCTTTATAATAACAATTTATATTTTTCCCCAGATCAGAAAAATTATATTTTTTCATGATACGTGAAAATTAATTATTGTAAAAGTTAAATATTAAAAATTGAGTGATGCATCTGATTAAAATGTAACAATGAATTTAACACATTTTTTTTGGGCAAAAATTTCATATCAACAAAATGTAGTGGGTAGTAATTTTCATATTTGAACTTTGCTATATGACACGTCATTCAACCATAACAATTTTATTTTCTTATTCTCATTTCATTTTTAATAAAAACTGTTTAGTATTCCAGCAAAAAAAAAAAGAGAGACTTTTAGTATATTTACAAAAACAAAAAATAAAAAAAATTAATATTTAGAGTGAAGAGATAATGATTTTAACAAGTTTATTAATTATTTTTATTTTTTTCCCTTTATGTTTACATAAAATTGTTAATTATATCTGAAGTGACACTAACATGTTGGGATGTAAATCAATGATGTTAGGCACAAAAATATCAACGAAACGTGAATGTTTTGGACACTATGGATATTGTTAAAAAATAGATCAATGACTGTTTTTTAGTACCAATTATTTTCATAATAGGTTAGTTTTATAAATAAGGAGAATTGGATGTTCCATCTTTTAATATATGAAAAATTATGTTTAGGATCCAATCAAATGAACTATTGCAAGAACTACCGAAGCATGAAACAAGAAACAAGGCAAAAATCATCCAAAAAATACAACGAAACATGCTCAAAATATGAGTTTTCATGAAAATAATGTAAACTATTGACTTTTTTTTCACCTTTTCTCCCTATTAATTTTTTTGTCATTATTTTTCAAATTTTTTTTTCAAAAAGTTCTCGCTAAACTTTTTTTTTTGTTTCAACAAGTTTCTTTTTATTCACGTTTGTTTTCATTTCTTCAACATTAGATGATTCAGACGTTTCAACGTTTGTGATTCAGATCTTGCTTTCTTTGTTTTGCTCTTATGATGTGCATCATTTTCTCTTATTATTATTATTATTTTCTACATCCCAATCTGACAAGCTCTTTGCAAGCTTCTAGATTTTGACCAGTGTTCTTGGAATGTATTGTTGTTAATATTGAATGATTTGATTATATTTTGTGGAAATTGGTCTTGGCCTCATGTCTTCGAAGGGTGCAAGCTATGGAATCGCAAGCTCGAGCTACTTCCTCAACGGAGTCGAAGGTGCTGAGCCACACCATAGCTTTCTCTTCAATGGGTCTCTCACTCCCTAATATTGGCGGCCAACTTATTCTACTATCTCTTTCTCACGCACTGGTACCTCGGCTTTTTAAAATTCTTCATCGACCAGGATCCGTTGAGCTCCACTGTCGTAGTAGCCATAAATAAGGGAGGAGAGACTTGGGTTCAAATGGATTGGGATAAAATGTAAAAATAGGAAATAAAAAATTTAAAAATAAATAACATAAAGAAATATGAATATTTTAATAAAATGTTCAAAACAGGTAATTACAAGTCAAATATTAGGAGCATTCATGCTCTAAAATTTTTCAGGTGCATTGTAAATGTTTTCTAGTAAATATAAGAAGGGTTTTGCTGATCGATGGGTGAGTGTGAGGTTAAAGAAACGTCTTTAGCGAAAAACCAAGAAAACGTTGTTCATGTGCGTTTTGTGATCAACACTACCTTTTAGCTCTTTTTATCCTGTGACAAAAAAAATTTAGGATGAGAAGATGATTGTTCCAATTCAAGATCATGATAGCTCTAAACAAGTATTTGCATGAGATTTCCAGCTAACCAACGGGCCACCAATAAGAGAGAACTCAAGCGACCAAGTGAACCAACTTCAATTAACACCTTTTTGTAAGTGCTTTTAAAAATGAAGGCTAAAATTTTAAATATGAACCTTTTTTTGTGGATTATAAAAACTATTTAAAATTATACGAAAAACTCACTTCAAAATTTTTTATTTACATGCTAGTGCTAAATGCATCATTATGATTCAATTGGGTTGGACTATTATTTCTCTGAAAACAAATTGGATAGGTGAAATAAGAGAGATTAAAACGGTACTTATTCATGATACCATCCTAGTTGTTATGTAACTGATACGAATATCACTTGCGTTCTTATGACACATCATGACAATTATTTGATACAAAATTTGAGAACAATTTAAGAAAAAGGGAATATGCATGAACAAATCTAACAATTTAGAAAGCAGGAAAAGAAATGCAGAATTTAGTGCCACAAAACTTGCCAAGCATGTTGGGGATTAGGCCAGTGGTGAAACTAATACTGAACAGTTCTCAAGTTAAGTTCGTACTTAGAAAATCAGTGTCAGTCCTCTGCAAAACCTCCTTCCCTTTCCCTCTGGCCACTTCCAACGACCACCGTCCTTAATTTCTGGTCCACACCTCTTACCATCTCTCTTGTGATTGATAAATGGCCCTCTTGAATTGAGTATGACCCATTACTCTAGGATTGTAAAAACAAAAGTTGCCAACAAAACACCATCACAAAATAGGCACATTGTATAAACTGTGGTTGTAATTCATGACAGAACATGGACAAACAGCCTGTCATTCAGGATAGACTTACTTCATGTCATCATCAGCTCCTTATGAATTATTTAGGTATTCATGCCGTGTCTCTAATTGCCAACCCCTAGCTCATATTGCTACTATGCTTCTTCTATGAACAAAATTTGCTGGCCAGAGAATTTTATATTTTAAGATAAGATAGCATGCAACAATGATGGAGTTATAATAGCCGTTGAAAGGAACAACTACCTTCAGCAAACGTTGTTATCACTTATCAGGAACTACTACATTCATCTTTGATACATTGTTAAGATAGCATGCAACATAACAGCTGACAAAATGATCATGTGATTGAAGGCAATGAATCATTTCAATGGGCAAGAAAATGGTGTTGATCAAATGCAAAATGATATAGCCATGCATAATCACCTATTCACTGATTATAATTAGATCACCAGTAGAAGTGAGGAAATCAAGCAGAAAAAATTTATTATGTTAATCTCTCGTGATTAATTATCCAAATGGATAACATCAAAGAACAGTATACACCTTGTATCACATAGAAGGCCCACGATAGCCGGGTCCTTCAACCCATTCACTACACTCCATTGATTATGCTCATCTTCCAACAACATATTCTGCAATCAGCATGTTATTCTTTCAATCTGTACGAAATTACTTTGTATAGTCCAAATTCCTTGCACAAAGGTAAAACTACAGTTACATAATGTGCCCAACATTGACAGACTGAGCCACTGCAATGCGCACAATGCATTGATCCCAAGTTCAATGGCATGCCTGATGCTCAAAAAGTGTCTAATGTAATCGTATTGTAGGAACCCGTTACATAATCCAAAACCATGAGTGTCATCAAGAAGAAGGAGCCCCAATATCAGTCATGAGAAAATGGAGTTGCTCTCGCAAGAATATAACCTGTTTTCACGAATGACTAGTAAGTATCACTAACTTATCAGCTCGAGCCACTACATTTAAGTATTATAATAATATTTTCCCTAAACCACAAATTTCTCTTCAATTGTCAGTCATAAATTGTCACTGCGAGAGTTTTGAACCCATGGTATCAACTCCATGACAGGGATTTCAATGGCTATAAACACATAATTATAAACTATATGGTTTCATAGAAGTGACTTATTCATGCAGATTTATTTAAGTGTAAACTACGTTTTACCCCTTGAATTTTGTTCCTAAATCAACTTTAGTGCACCAAATTTAAAATCCTAGGATTTACACCCATTAAGTTTCAAAAGCATACACTACTGCCCAGTGAATACTCAAAAACACTGGAAGTAACCATTTTTCTCACCTAAATTCATGGAATTTACCAAGATGCATTGAGATTTGTCTTCTAAAACATGCTAGTAGGAGTGACTGTGAGTTTTGTGCATAGTAGCAACTACAAACAACCACCAAGTCTTATCTCAATAGGTGGAGTCGGCTACATGAATCAATCAACTCCATTATACTCTATCAAAAACCAAATTTTCAATAAAACAATTTAGAGTAAGTTCTTGTTTAGTGGTAGTTTTGGCATAAACTGTAAATTAAAAAAAAAAAAGTGCAATATGCTATGAATTCGGGTTGTAACCAATTGAAATTAGAGCATTGAAAAAAAAAATAAAGCTATGTACTCTGTTGGTGAATTTTGGAAAAAATAGAAGACATGGCAAATGACCTTTCCATTGTCAGCTTTAACTACATTATGAATAATTCCAGCATTTCTGAATCTTCAAGGGGTTCAGTGAAGTGTATAATTTTGAAACTTGATGAATTAAAATGTAGTTTTAAACTTGGTGTACTAAAATTGATTTGAAACAAAACTTCAAAGAGGTAAAGTGTAATCTACCCTTTAATTAAGGACATGAGAAATTTATAGGGAAAATTACTAAAAATGAACTCCATATAAAACATTTACCATGAAGGAAAAGTAGCTAGATTTTGTTCCTTTGTTGTCCATATTTTTATCAAGAGTTCCTTTTTTAGACAAATTTTATATTTAAAGAAAAAAACTTGAAAAAGGGTCCTAAATAATTGGACATTACCTCTTCCTGAAGTAAGGGAGGGAGATTTTCAGTTTTTAGAAGGCTCGTAACTTCCACACGCAACTTTTCTTCTTTAATGCCTGTCCATGTATGCAAAGGCAAGGCCAATAAAAGCACCGTTAAGACATCTGCAGTAGATGGATGCATTCCAATGCAGTGACCTTCATTAGAAAGACACAACCTACTTGGCTCCCTTTGACAGGAAGGGACCAACACATCAACTCCTTGTTCACTGCCACCAGTTGTAACAGTTCCAGAAACCAATGTTACTGGATTTTCACTATCAACATTCAGATGCTTTACATCTATTTTACTACAGCATTTTGCACCTGACAAACCTAGCCTACCACAACCAGCCAAAAGATCTGCCCCTTGGCAACAAATACTTGCAGCAAGTGCTGGTAACATATCTTTGTCACCAAGGTTTGCAATAGTATTGCAACAAGAACATTCTGAATCCAGCCAACTGGTCACGTGTTTGAAGAGTGCAGTTGTATGAATCTGTTCCAGTATGTCTGCCTGAAATTTCAAAGCTCTCAAACATTATGATTCTTGATTTATTGGATTTTCTTCAATGAGATGAAGTCTCTGATTACGCAAATGACACGTTTATCAAATTCAAGACTGAAATTCTTTTTACCAAAAAGGAAAAGGAAAATAGTTTCAAAACCTTGATAGCTAGCCTTCCTCTCTCCTCCTCACTCAATGTGAGATTCCCATCTTCTTGCCTGCGAACTTCAGCAACCCATGTGATGAACCCTCTCAATTCACTAGGAGGAGATTTAAATACAACAGAGAGTACTTCTTGAATGTCTTTTAAATCATCTGACTTTAGAAGGAGAGGGACGTCTTCAGTTAAGAATTTGGCAACACTGTTCCAACCTTCATGTCTACAACTCTGCAGATAGTCTTAAGTTAAGTATTACTGTAATCTACAAAGACAGATGATTTGCCTGAAACATAAACAAAATAAAGAATCAAAGATTCAAAATATAAAGTTTATGGTTAAATTAGAATAATACAACCATGACAGTTCCTTTGGTGGGGGGGGGGGAGTATAGAGATGAAGCTTATTCATATAAAATTCAGTATACTCTTAAGCCAACTGGGCAGGATCCCAGTTAGACATCCGAATGACACTCCATACCTTTAACAAGATCTATGGAGGGCTAAGACTTCTTGTTGTCCAATATAATTGCAGGATAAAAAGCTATCATCTAGCTGACTTTACCATTATAGTTTTATGGTGAGTCAGATTACTTTTCCCTCTATTTAAAATTGGAATTTAGAAACTTTACTATGTTCTCCAATGGTTTGACAAAGAATCAACTAGCAATACAGTACCACTGTATAAAGTATTGATGGTGCCCTGTTAAGCCTTGAAATAATCATGTACCTGAAATACAAATTTCCAAATGTAAATGGAGGGCAACAGCATTAGTCGAACCGGCTAAAAAAACTAAAAGAGTTCATAAAATCATGACCTTTTCATCCAAACAGTTAGCAGAGTTTAATGATACTGATAAATTCAGATAGTACAAATTTCAAATAGCAATCAAAGATAAGCCAAATTACGTCAGCAGAGAACTACTAATCAGAAAAATATGGTGGACGAATATAGAGATAAACAAAAGTTTAGCGCATGCCATAATTATGCCTATGATATGAGGTAAAGATATTTGACTTCCAATCAAAAAAAGAATGACAGAAGGATTCAGAAGATGTACATGTATGGATGCATCCAACTAATTCACCAAAACTTGAAAATCATTGAATATTATCTTTGTTAATTTTAAACAAACAATCATTGTCCAGAGTTTTAATTTTCTGATTTCTTTTGTTTAATGTGAATATACACTAGGGCATAAATAATAATTTAATTTTTTTGTAGCATAGCATGCTTGCCAAGAAAACTACCATCCTTGAAAAGTTTATAAACTTGTAGAAAGAGAAAACATCACATAAGGTGAAAATCTTATGACTAGTAAAATATTGCCATCATTTAATACTCACAAAAGGTATAACAATGTTTAGTTTCGGCCAAAGGAAAAGTACAACATATTTGAAGGAAATAACAGTAAAGGCTGTAGTCCTGACAAAATTGTATGAGAGACACACTATTAACTATTACACTTTAATTAACAATGTAAAAGATCTTACCCCCTATGATGTCCAGTTGCTTGATCAATGGTATTCATGGCATTCCAGAGAAGGGTAAGGGGAACCCAGTGAGGAGGATATTTGAAACGAGCAACATCCAGTATGAGGACCATATCCCTTTCAGCATGATATCCTCCAAGCGGTGAAAAATGGCCGGTTCCAGTCTGGTACCCAACAATATGACAAATTTCCATCATTTCTATAAACTTATTTAGATTGCCATTTCCTACCCAACAATCTCAATCTCAGTATATAAAAGATATTAAATCTATTAATTTACCAAATCTGTTAAAAGTGAAACAAGGCTTGAAGTGGACTTACTGTGAACTGAACTCAACTAAAAGAATGCTATGTAGGAAGCAGCAGAATATTTAAAGCTATTAGTTATAAATAGATAACAAGAATGACCTTTACAACACCTGATTGAATGCTGCCCTGTGGTAAGACACAATCACATGACAATCCTCAGAAGAACAATACGAAATCACACGTTTGCGAAAATCATCGACCGTGCTTTCATCTGATCGAAAAGCATCAACTTTAGCACCATTACATCGAGCCAAACACGCAACTCTTCCAAATGTAATGCCCTTTTTTTTAATTTTGGCCAAAGGCTCACAGCAATCCAACATGGAATCATCAAACCATCTCCAAGGGCCTGTTAAGCAAGTTTTTCTATTACCCTTTTATGCCATCAAATAATTCAAGAAATGTTCTAGTATGTTTGAATTAGTTTATTTTGTGTTCAAAACAGCTTATAAGAAAAAGCTTATAAGAGAGAGCATTTAAAAAGGGGGAGAAAAAAAGCTATTTTTTCTCCAAAAATAAGGAAAAACAAACATGCTAAAACATGATAAAATTAAAAATTGAAAGAAAAAACATACCTTTCCATTTCCTGCCAGGGTCAATGGAAAGGGCATTGAGGACAACAGCAAGGGTGGCAAGTCCACAATAACCAGGCTCTGATTGTGTCTGATAGTAAGATATTAACTTGAAGAAGCCCTCCATGGTTCCTTGAGCAAGAGCTTCAGCAAAGATCTTCTGTACAAACAAAGTCATAAAATAAAAGTAAAAAATTTAAATTCAACATCACATTCACAGTGCATGGCACACAAGAGAAGGAAAATTAGGGATTTTGATGAAATGGGGGGTTATTGATATTGACCTTGCCTTCGGGGGAAGCGAACTCGATAGCTGGGGGAGAAGGGAGGACTCTGCGATAAACACCTGGGCTTGCCATGCATTACTGCTACTGCTCCTATTACTATTACTCTTTCTTCTTCTTGTGAATTTGTGAAGCTTGGCCTTAGACCACGGTAGCAATTGTTAATGGCCGGTCCAAATTTTTGGTTATTTTTTTTTTTAAATAACTTTTTGGTTCTTTTATTCTTTGAATCTCCTCAACGTTTTTAACTTTCTCTACTAACTTTTATATATTTAATTTTTTTATTTTATATTTTATAAGAATATTATAATTATATATAAAATAATTTAATATTTTTTTACATTAATATACTATATAAAATATAAATATGATATAATTATAAAAATTAGACACCTATTTTCATGACCATCTTAATGGAAATTGTTGTTTAATGGGGTTTTTTTTCGATAGTACTTTGTACTTTGTATATTGCCCGTTGATGTTATTTTCTTTTCAGTTAAAAGAAAAAACGCGAAACATAATCAAGTCAAATTTCTATTACTGTTCAAATAAGTTGAGTTTTAATGCAGTTGTTTGTTGATGTTGTTTTTATTTTTTTTTTTCAAAAATAATAATGTAAGCCATTGTGTTGAGTATTTATTTTACTGTAACGCTAAAAATTAAAATATAAAAAAAATTCCCTTCTCAGCTTTTAATCATAAAGTTAAAGGTGTGTTTGTTTGTTTGTGTTTTTTTATAAGGAAATAATTTTTTTAATGAAAAAACACTTCATAATTTTTTTTAATTATTTGAATAAAATTATTAAAATACGTAGGATTTAAAAAAAAAACAATTTTTTTACTTTTTATGAGAAGTTAAAAAAATTACTTTTCAGAAAAGTTGAAGAGAGAGAAAATAACATTATTTTTTATCTTAACACTATATTTGAATGACAGGTAAAGAAGGAAATAGAAAGAAAATGAGAAGAATGAAAATAATTTTTTGTATTTAGGAGTTTTAAAATGCATAAAACTTAACGAACGAGCGAGAGAATCATTCTTCCCATATGCTTACTTCTCCTCAAATGTCTAATTTTTGTTCTTAAAATTGAGGTGGAATGAGGAGAAACACACGTTTTTAGAAATGAATCTTAAACTAAGAGGGAAAAGAATCCAATTCCATTCATTTCTTTTCTGATCCATTTTCACTTATTTTGTTCCGTTCCGTTAATAAAAAAATATCTAAACATAAAGTAAAATTACTTTTCTTTGAACTTATCCAAATCCTAAACTTTTTTTAAAAAAAAAGTTTCGAAAGAGATGCAATAAAAATAGAAAGAAAGTAAAAATTATTTTTTATAATTATGACAAAACACAAAATAATTTTTGCTCTTCATAAAAATCTCTAAAAAATTTATTTTTTATGCTATATTAAAATCACTTTCTTTTTTAAAACTTATCCAAACACACCTAATGTAAGTTGAAATTTAGGTAGTATTTGGTTTTTTTTTTGTTTTTTTTTTTAATTTATGTATTTTCAGTTTTAATTACAAAAATATTACCTTAATTTCATTTTGTTTAGGAAACAAAATGAAAACAATGTATTATTTTTATAATTAAAAATGAAAATATATTAAATAAAAATAAAAACAAGAAACAAACCAAACACCACCTTAGGGCTATTTGGTTTGTTTTCTATTCTCATTTTTAGTTGAATAATTTTTATTAATAATTATAAAAATTTCACTTTATTTTTATTTTTATTTCTATTTTCATGCTTTTATTAAGAAAATGGTAAAAACAACTTTTTTTCATTATTTCCTTTATAAAAATTTAAAATTTAAAAATAAAATAAAAAACAAAATTACATTTTTTAATTATTAGTAAAAACAGATTGATTAAAAATATAAATAAAAATAAAAAATAAAAACAAATCAAACAAACTCTTGGATTTTAACTTCTTTTTTTTTTTTAAGATTAGACTTAGAGCAATGCTACACACCCCAACTTTTTGGAGGCGCTTAGCATATTTTACTTTTAATCAGTTATTCAGTTTGGTTTTTTTTTAAAAAACTTTTGTGCTTTTGTTCTTTTTTTATTTGATTAGGTGCATAGGCATATACAAATTTGAATATATATAAATATTATTAATTAAAATTTATATATTTTTTATATATACAATTATTTATAATAATAATAATAATAATAACAATTTAACTGAATTTGTGTGTAAATTTAAATGTATGTAAATATTATTAATTAAAATTTATAAAATTTTATATATGTACAATTATTTATAAAAAAATAAAATAATTTAAATTTTTTGTGTATGAGTTTAAATATATATAAATATTATAAATTAAAATTTATATAATTTCTTATACGCATATTTATTTATTGTAAAAAAAAGGTTGAATTGGTCACCTATAGCCAATTTGCACCGTTGATCTATTTTTTGCAAAGATAAGGTAGCTCAACACATGTTATCACCTCTTTTCATCCTGATTCATGAAAAACTCAATTCATCAAGACTTGTGAGTCTAAATTTTTTAGTCACTCGTTTACTGGATTGCCCATGTCTCATGTATTGGAGGAGAATACATATAAGACAATATTTTGGGCTTTTTTTTTATCACATATGACAAAATTATTTATTGAAATGACACTTTTTTAAATTATTTATCAAAATATTACTCTTTTGAAATTATATATTAAATTATTACTTTTTTATCTAACGCGACATTTTTTAATAATTTCTGATCTACGTAAGATGCCTTAAACAGAGTGACGTATTCAAGTGGATTAGGCCAATACGTTAAGTGTAATTCACGTGAATGTGTCATCCTCTTTGGTGCATTCAATGTGGAAATGTTATCTCACATAACATTATTTACGTGGATGCGTCATGTAGGATGATGTTTTTTAGTTAAAAACGTCAACACATTTGGCTTTTTCCATGTGAACAAAAATAAAAATAAAAAAATGACATATTATATGTATTTCTATGGCACTTAACTCATTCCATGTGAATCTCGCATTCTTTTCAAAGACACATACATTTCACATGCCTACTAGAGAGTACACCATAACGTTGGAAGATATTAGTATCAATTAGTTTATTTATAAGCTAAATGTTTGCTTTTGATCTGTAAAGTAGTTGATGTGAAACTTTAGTGTTGGTAAGACAAAGTAATTAAGTAAAACAATAAAGTACCTTTATTCGATGTGGAACTTTGGTGTTGACAAAGTAAAACAACTAAGGTAGCTTTGGTGTTTACTTAGTTGTTTTGCCTTGTTAACACCAAAGTCCCACATCGAACAAAGATACATTATTATCTTACTTAGTTGCTTTGCCTCTTACTAACACTAAAGTTTCAAATCGACTACTTTATATATCAGAAACGAACACTTGACCTATAAATAAGCTAATTGATACTGATGTATTCCAATGTTATGATGCACTTTCTAGTAAGTATGTGAAATATATGTATCTTTAGGAAGAGTGTGAGATCTACATGAAATGAGTTAAGTACCCTATAAATACACACAATGTGACATTTTATGTCTATGTGAAAAAAGTCAAATGTGTTGACGTTTTTAACTAAAAAACATCATTCTACATGGCACATCCACGTAAAAAATACCATTTGAGATGACGTTTCCACGTGAAATGCGTTAAAGAAGATGACACATCCATGTAAATTTCACCTAACGTGTTGGCATAATCTACTTGAATGCACTACCCTGTTTGGCACATCCTACGTGAATCAGGAATTATTAAAAAATAACACGTTTGATAAAAGAGTAACAATTAGATATATAATTTTAAAAAAATGATATTTTAATAAAATAATTTAAAAAATAATATTTTAATAAATAATTTTGTCATTAATGACATTTTGATAAAAAAAAAAGTCCAATATTTTGAAACCACGGCTTGAAATTTACAATCATAATCTTTAACAACCATTCTCATGCGGCCTCTATTCTCTAAAAATACGATGCATCAACGAAAACTTTATATAAATATGAAGGAGAGACCCACCTACTTTTCTGTTGGTTGAGGAAGTGGTCCTGCAATCTCAAGAGACTTCTTATTAGTATGGTATGTATGTAACAAACACAAAACGATTGAAGACATTTTAGGATTCTGACAATGAATCACGCCATTCCTTTCATGCCCTATAAACCATAAGAGGACTTCACACCACTCCACCAAGTCTTTAGAAAGTTGGAAGAATTATCGTGTATCAATCCATCAAATTTTCTCTTGGTATGGTTTAACCTTCTCCCACAGCTTTGAACAAGCTCATAACCATTTTTGCCTCAAGACACACTCCACTGGGATGTAAAGGATAGTATTTGCTTCTGCATCACATATTTATACATAAAGTCTATCCTTAAATTTTTCTCTTTTTAACAACTTTAATTTTTCTTCTGCCATACTCTTTTCTTAAACAGTATTCATAAAACCAGAAATAGAGGTAATTATGTAAATCAGAGGTGAATAGAATGCGATGTAGAAGGGAAAAGAAATTTACAACAGCCGCATACTAGAACAAGGCAATTTGACTGACATGTCAAGGGACTAATGAATCTTATAAAAAAAATTTTTTAAAAAAAATCTATCAATTATGTACTAAATTTCTTCAGTCGCCGGTACATAGGTAGTCACCAACTTAAGTGATTCTACACTATTCGACTTGTCATAAAACAAGTTGAACGTGTTCAGGTTCTGTAATAAAAATTTACCCTATTCTCGAGATCCTGGCTTACAGACTCAGCCTTGACATGGTTGATCAGAAATGAGGGAGATCCTAAGAGAAAGGCGCACCAAGATCCTCATCTACCTTACCCTCTTGACATCTCTTGAGAAGATGTAGCTGCTGTCTTAAGTGAAGAACCTGAAATGCAAAATTTTTATGATAAGTTGAAGTTGAAGAATGAAGATAGAGTAGAATTAGCAGAAATCAGAGTGCAAGATGCATGATAAAATAATTATTTTTGTTGAGCAGTTTGAAACGAACTCTGACTCAGTACATCAATCTGAGGCACAAGATTCAGGTTTGCTACTGACATTTTGGACGCCCTTGCAGCGAAGGGAGAATATAGTCTTGTATCGAATTTGCATATGTCATGTCACAAGCATTTCCTCATAGTCAAACGCATGTTTCCATATTTTCCAAAATATATTGATATTAATGAATAAAAAAGAAAGATAGCTACCTCTTCTTGAAGCAAAGTAGGAATATTTTCAATTGAAACCAGGCCGTCTATTTCCCTTGAAAGCTGCTCATCTTTGATGCCAGCCCATGTTGTAGATGGTAAGGACAGTAGAAGCACTGTTAGCACATCAGTGCTAGCTGGGTGCATCCTAATGTACTTACTTGGGCTAGAGCAAGTGCAACATAGTTTCCTAGGAGATGAAGGAATCAGCACATCAACCCCTTGCTCAGTGTTACCGTTTACCACAGTCCCACAGACCATTGTTATTGGCTTCTCATCTTCAGCTTTCCAGCATTTCATACATGTTTCTTGACAGCAATACCCTGCAGATGAGCTAAGTTTTCCACCTAAAATTTCCGCTCCTTGGCAACAAACACTTGCAGCAATGTCAGGTAAGGTGTCTCCATCACCTGAAGTTGGTGACTGCCTGCCGCAAGAATTTGACAAAAAGGAGGCCACATGTTTGAAAAGCCCTGTTTCCTGCACCTGTTTCAATACCTCTTCCTGCATAACGAAAAAAGTTACCACATGAGACTCTTAAGGGTAAAATGAATAAACTGCAGTAGATTATACAATGCTGGAGAGAATCATGACAAGTTGAGATGAAACATATTAAACCTTGACAGCAAGCCTTGCTTTCTCCTCTGCACTTAAACTTGGACCACCATCCTCTCGCCTCCTGATCTCTGCGACCCACTTGATGAATTCCTCAAAATTAGATGGAAGCGATGTAACTATAACTGAAAGAACCTTATGAATGTCTTTCACATCCTCTGATTTTAATAGAAGAGGAACATCATCCATTAGGAATTTTGCAATACTAATCCAACTCTCATGTTTGCAGCTCTGCAAGATCAGCAGAAGCACATTATACATTCAACGCAGACCAACATAAACAAAAAAAACACACACGCTTGACATACTGCAAACACACGACGCTCACAAGCTTTACATTCACAGAATTGCAGAATTCATAGGACTGATAAATTAAGAAGAGGACTGCAATGTAAAAGATAGATGTTCAACAACACACATGGACCAAAGTGCAAATTAACTTCTCAACTTGCTGTATGAATTTATACCACATAGAGCATATCCAATCAAACCTCACTGGCTCACTCAACTTTTTAAAAATGCTTATTAGCATCTACATTTCAACTGGCATCAAAATAATGTCACAAAAAGAAAGTATCTAAATGGATGTTTGCACATAGAACATTGCAATCATAGGAATATGACGACGAACAAGGTATCTTCTGACCACAATTTCCCCGTATATTTTGAAGAGACAAACTAACAAATTCATGTCTATTACAAAATAGGAAAATGCTTTATCCTCTGTTCAGAATTGGAAATTGTAGTTCACTTCACAAGAAAGGAAATCGCTTGCCAGAAGATCACAGACTAGAAATAAACCAACTTGCTCCTATGAAAAAGTTCATCTTATAAAAAAAACAGAGAAGTATAATGCACAATAACATTGATTTTTCAACAATTTAACACCCACACCAACATTTTTTACTGTATGCTGAAGTATCAAGTTTAGACTCACTATATAACGGAAAGAAAAATACCAGTGTATAAAGCATGCCAGGTTCCCTGTGAGGCCTTGATATAAGCATGAATCTGAAGAGGATAATTAGCAAAGTTACATATATAATTAACATAAAAGATGAGCAATCAATATTTAAACCATGTAAAGAAAAGCGAAACCACAAATTTTCCTCATTGCTTAAATTGACCAGGTCCAGTCATAGATATATAATTTCTTTAATAAAAAATCACTCAGATCTTTTTGTTCATTAAAACCCACCCTTGGGCAAAAGGATTTGAAGTCATTGATCTCAACCTTCACTAACATTCTAAAAGTAGGATTAATCAGACTACAAGATCAATGGAAAACAGTACAAAATTTATACAAGAAAATTTACCCCCTGGATTGTCCAGTGGCTTCATCAGCATAGTTCATGCCTTCCCAAAGAAGTGTAAGTGGGACCCAATGGGGAGGATACTTAAAACGTGCAACATCCAAAATAAGTGCCATGTCCTCTCCAACGTGATAGCCTCCAATAGGAGAAAAGTGACCAGTTCCAGTCTGTCACGAAAATTTAGTTAACGTTCTCACCATTTTTTCTAGAATCAAATATGTGCATCAATATTGTCTACCAAAATAAATTTTATAGGAAGAAGCAGATTCAATAATGAACAATTATATGAACTACTTAGAGTGCAAGGTGGTAAAAAATCAATGATAAAACCTAGAAAGTTTTTGTATTTCCTATTATGTCAAAATTCCATAACACATACTTGTTTGAGAGCAGCTCTGTGGTATGATGAGATTACATGACACTCATCAGAAGTTGAACACTTCATGACATATTTTCGAAAATCATCAATGCTGCTATGGCTTGCATGAAAGGCTTCAACCTTTGCTCCAGCACAATGAGCCAAACATACAAGTTTCCCAAATGAGATGCCTCTAGCTTTGACCTTTTCTAGAGGTTCACAACAGTCCAACATAGATTCATCAAACCATCTCCAAGGTCCTGTAGATAAATTACCCAAAGGTAAATACATTTTACAACAGAAGAAAAAACTAGATTGGTTTAATTCAACCATTTAAACTCTAATTATAAATTTGCAATCTATGAGATTTTAAAAAATCACAATATATTAAAGGCATTTATTTTTCTGCAGATATTATATTATGCTATTGAATTAAAAAAAATAGCAGCCGCTTTAAAAGAAGACAGAAAAATGTTAGGAATACACAATCGAGGAGACATGTGGCCAAGGAAATAGGGGAAAGAAGCAATATATAAATGGAGTTTGTTGGCAACAGATCAACTGAGTAGCTATAACTTCCTCTTATAATGCACAAATATTTCTAGAAAATTTATGGAGTTCAAAGCATTATTTTTTATCAAGAATGGTATCAATTGAGATGAATGAAAGGCTTCGGGAAATTGTGATTTAGCACAACAGTGAAAAATTGCACAGTATTGATGCCAAAGATTTATAATTACATTGAATGAGTGCTTCACCACCCCCTCACCTGATCTGATACTAATAAAGAGATTGGAAAAGAAGGGGTACGAATCAGCTAGAGTGAAAAAGTCCTAAGATATCATATGTATGAGTGATCAATCATATCTGCATATAAGCAAATAATAAATAAATAAAATGTAAGCATACCTTTCCATTTCCTGCCAGGATCAATGGCAAGAGCATTCAAGACCATGGATAAGCTTGCGAGGCCACAATAAGCAGGCTCAGATTGCGTTTGAAAATAGGAAACCAACCTATAAAAGCCTTCCATGGTTCCATTTTGAATGGCTTCAAGAAAAAGTTGCTGAGATTCATTCAAGCACAAACAAAAGTAGGTGAAAAATATAGAACTATTCAGCACAAGAAAAAGACCAAATAAGAGCACCAAGTCCTATATCTAAACAGCACAGCTACTGTTGGCATAAACAAACATTGAATTGAACATCATACAGTACTTTCTGCCACAACTCAACAAGTTATCATTCCTTCATTCATTTCTCATTGATAATAAACACCACCTTGTTACTAGAGTCGTGAAAATTAGTCAAGTCCGATAAGCCGATTTGAATAACTTGACAAAATAGACGAGCTAGACTAACAAAATAAACGCACAATTTTAAATAGTCTGAATCAACCCAGCCCGAATGGACCAGCCCGCAATGGCTCGGCCCGACCCGACACGACGTTATCGTCACATAGAGAAGGATTGGACTAACAGAATATCAATTCGAAATTCACATAACTCGATGTGACCCGATGGAGCCGAGCTGCCCGTTTTGACGGCTATACTTGCTACTCACTTTACAATACATACATTGATAAGCATGGATGAGAGTCAGAGCGAGAGAGAGAGAGAGAGGCATTGTGATAAAACTTTAGAAAAAGAAAAAAGCGTGGATTGATCGATTAATGTGAGAAATAAAAGGGAAAAAGGAAACGAACCTTGCCTCGTGAGGAAGCGAATTCGACAGCAGGGGGACAAGAAAGAAAGCGTCGATACAACCCCGCCGTCGCCATTCTCTTGATCAGAGAGCAGTGAGTGAATGAATAGTCAACACAACACAGTAAAAATAAAGATGAAGAAGAAGAAAAATAGAGATTTGAATGAAAAACCTAAACGGAAGTGATGAGAAGTGTTGAAAGGAGAGGCATGGCTTGGCTTTAAGTTGACGCTTTGGACATTGGAATTGCAAGTATTAGTAGCTGTCAGCTGATTCCACCGCCACAACACCAAAACCAACACCAACCAATTTGGAACCCAACTCAAAAGGAAAGAAAAGGGGAGGGGAAGGGAACCCGCGGGTATAGAGAGTATTTTCATTTATAATATAAGGATGAATTATGGGTCAACCTATCTCATTTTTTATTCATCTTTCTTTATTATTTTTGACTATATAAAAGAAAAAGAGTAAACTATATTTATAATATTTTTTAGAAAGTTTTTAAATATGAATTGATTTGATTTTGAGATATTTTTATTTTATGATGTGTGTTTTCGAAAATTTGCTCAAATTTTGTTAGATTTAAGTGGATTTAATTTGATTTTAATTTAAATGCTTGAAAGATACTTTTATCCTTATTTATTTACGCACTCTATATATTTTAATTAAAGATAAGAAAATAAAATTATTAAATCAAAATGAATTTTATTCATTTTTAATGGGTTTAAAATTTGAAGAAAATTATAAATTAATTATAATCCTAATTTCTAGATTAAATTTCAAGAAAAAAACATAAATCAAATTAATTTAATTTAAATCAAATCAAAATCTTATTTTTATGATTCCAAGCACATGCACAAAGAAATCAAATCTAGTCATTAGTTATTTCGGTCTCTCTCTCTCTATATCTCTATATATATATTCATATATATTGGTCAAGTTAAATACTAGTCTGTCTTTGGCGGCCAAGTAAGTTGGACGTGCTTTGGATGTTTGACTCTAACGATCTGTAAGAAATCTTTTATTCGTCGTGGAATTTCAAATTTTTGAGACTTCTAATAAAATCGATGTTGAATGCGAGAAAACGACCGTACACATTCTGCATTTTGGTTTTCTTTGAAGACGTACACTGAGAACCAAATACAAAAAAAAAACAGAGAATCTGCTCCTTCGGCTTCAAATTGTAACCATATATATATCAGATTAATGTCTCTAATTCTCTATGACAATTCCATATACTGACGCGTTATTCATACTATTTGCCCTTCTGTAATGTGTCTGTTTCGTAGGACATTGCACTTTCTGCAATATAATATATGATCAACTCCTTATGAACGCCACCAGCTCATAAAATAATTAGATTAAACACAGGCAACGTCAACTTATGTGCGTAAATCATAACAGTAACAATAATGTAACATGCATATGCATAGCCAAAACACAAACCAAGAATAGTAGATTAAGAGCTCAGACTCAACAAGAGAAAAGAATGACATGACTAACAGTCACAGAGAAAGGTTTGAAGTACACACAGACCTTGCCTTCGTCCGAAACGAAATCAACTGCAGGAGGTGATGGAAGGGGACGTTTGTAAAATCCATTCATTCTTTAGAGAAGAGCTGAGAAGGAAGCCAATAGAGAGACACACAGAGAGAGAATGAAATATGAGGGTGCCCCCTGCCCTAATTGGTTTTTATGCCAAGGGACAGGGTCAATCAGAATTTTCAAACTTATTCTCAGAATCGTTGATGGATATGGATAATGATAAAAGAGGAAATATAGCAGTGGTTTCTCAATCACATCTTGTGAGATATTATCACGTGCTTTTTGGAATATTTAATTGTTACCTATATTCACAAAATTGAAAATTTCTATCTTGCTTATTTATTTATTGAGAAAGTAAGACTTATTATACTTTTAATTTAAAATAATTAAAAAATAATAATAATCATTGATTATATTTAAAGACATGGTTCAAAGGCCGAATTGCGAATGGCCCAAACTACCGAAAACAATGTTGTCTGTCTGTGGTTCTTATAGACAATGAAACCGAAGTACCAGAATTAACGGTCTCTGCTTCTGAGAAGTCGCAAACAGAAACGGTAATGCTCACGTCCTGAACAGCTTCTTCTTTATGAACACAATTCCCATTAAATTTTTATTTATTTATCTTCTGTATAATTTTAACCCTGATGATTGGTTGGTTCGCTATGCATGAATATAAATTATGTTTGTCTTCAAATTGAAAAAGGATCGAATACAAATACTGCATGTGTTGTTTTCTGGCTTAGATGAGTTATCTCTCGAATACACATTTTTGGTGGTATCTTCTAGGGGCTTGATAATTAATGTTTAAACACATTCAGTTTATTTATTTATTTAATTATTTTTACAAGTGTTTGTTTTTGCTTGGCAGATAAGTTGTCCAATGAGAATGGGGGAGATGATGAAATTCTGGTTTTGTAGGGGAGGGAAGATTGGTCTACTTAGATTAATTGTTCATGCCCCTCCATATTTGCTGCTAATGACATATTGCAGATTGTGGGATATCATAGACATTGAAATTAGATGGGGAGCCTTAAGAAACTGAATATTGCACAATTAGGAGAATATTTTTGTTATTCTTGGTAGAAAAATGCTAGAGAGTCAGAACTTTTACCTGAATTATTTTGCCAGAATGATGTGACATGCTTGTTGACTCTTAGATGGGAAAATAATTCATACCACTTTATTTTATCCAATAACCACTCTTATATTTTGTCAAAATTCTGGCTATTTTTTTTTTTTTTTGCTATGAAGCATTACTCTTTTTGGTATCATTATTTTTTCCCCTTGCATAATAAGTGGTGCTCCAATATTGATATTTACAGCACAAGAATGGAAGGATCAGTATTCAGCTCCCCTTTGGAGGGATTGACGCGTGTTAGGTCTGAAGAGGGAAAGATACTCACAAAACCTTTCTTGGATGTATGCAAGAATTTATTACCTGTTTTAGGTATGTGATGGTATCAATTTTTTCCATGGGTTCAATGACTATATATTTTCAGTTCAAAATGTACGGAAATTTATTCCTTAGTCATTCAAGCAGATATGTTTTTCTTTATTTCCATGCTAATTGGGAACTTACGGTCATTGGCTTGACATTTCTGCATCATCTTTTCTATTGATTCTCTCTTATTGCCAAGAAATGCACAAAAGACCCTTCATGCCTTTCTAGTTTTGTCTAGGCAATAAAAGTAATCTTTATAAACTATGGTATGAAATGAATGAATATACTACGAGATTTCACACATGAATACCAAAATGAGTAATTCTTAGGTAGGCAGCGCCTACCATAGGCACTTCATTCTATATTAAACACGTGAGGTTATGTAGTTCACATTATGAATGTACCACTCTCCAAAAATTACTTTTATACATGTCAATTATTGAATGGAATGCCTAAGAGATGATGTGGTAAGCAGTGCCTAACTAAGAATTTCTCTTCTAAAATTCGGTGATGACTTCTGCAGTTTACAAAGGTTCTTGTCTGTGGCTGTTGACTGCTGAGGCTTGATTTGAATCGTTGAAAGCTATAGATAGATAGATAGATATACATGTCATTCAGCTGCTAAGATGTTCAACCTTACTGAGATCAGAATATACTGCAAAAATGATAATATGCTATACACACACACACATATTTGTATCATTAGTTTTCTCTTACACTAGTCTACTGAGAGCAAGTGCCGTACATGATAGACTTAGAGCTTCCTTTTCCAAATGGAGCATAGCGCATGACTTTCTGTATGTGGTTTCCAACACAAGCCCCTTTCCCTGGATACCCTCAATAACCATTGCTGTTACATACAATTTGTAATTGAGGCTTAAGCCTTATGAGAGACTTAAATCTGGTCATACTTCTGGTTTAATTTCTCGAAGTTTCAACTTTCAATTTTCAAGAGCATTATAGTAACGTTGAATCTTGATGTTTGTGTGATTTCAGACAAGTTTGGAGGAGCATTTTCAATTGTAAAATCTGATGTTGGTGGTAACATATCGGTAAGCTAACAATTAGGTTGTTGCCTTGGTTGATGCTCTTCAATTGTCAGTTTACATGCATGTTCTTGTAATATTAACTTATACAATTCATCTTTGATCCTTGCAGAGGTTGGAGTCTAAGTATCAGTCCGACCCTTCTGAATACAAATTCTTATTCAGTTTAGTGCAAAAAGAAATTGAAACTAAAACAGAAAAAGCTTCATCTAGCTGCACTAATGGCCTGCTATGGTTGACAAGGTATGTACTGTTCGAGCTTTAATGCTTGTATTAGTGTTGCTTAGCTTTTTAACCTTAAGCTGTTAGTGATAACTTCTTTACAACATTTTAGGAGCATGGACTACACGGTACAACTGTTCAACAACTTACAGGAACATCAGGATTGGACCATGCAACATGCTTGTACTGATTCATACAACAAGACATTGAAAAAGTGGCATGGCTGGCTAGCTAGTTCGAGTTTCACTGTAAATACCACGTTCTTATTTAATAGAATTATTAATACCAAAAAAAGAAAAGAATTATCAAAGGATAACAGCTTTATTATTATGACAAAAAAAAAATTAAACGCCCCTTCATTTAATAAAAGGCCATAGTCTAATTTCTACTTAATTGAGCTTTATCGAATACATAAAAGAATAAAACTTGATTTTAATTTTTTTTTTCTAACACTTTTAATCACCTTTTATTTATTACTTTTAACTCTATTTAATTGAATTAATAGACACATAGAAAATGATTACAGGAATTAAAGGGAAAGGTTGAAGCCAAAGGTTGTTCTATATAAAAATTCAGTGGGAGAAAATTTATTGCTTTGAGATGATAATTGTCTTAAACATATCACGAGATGAGATTTCTACATTTAGCTTTTGAGCTTCAAAATACACATAATACTTTCATGCTCTAATATTATTATTGAGTCTCATGCCACGTGGTTTTGACATTTTGTGGGATCTTTCATGTTTAAAATCTTGGACATATTTTTGCAATGTTGGAAAAATAAAAATTCCAAAATGGTGCTCAGAAGTGGATTATTTCATTTTTTAATTAATCTGTTCAGTATTCTGACACCCTTCAATTGAATTCCAGGTTGCAATGAAGCTTGCTCCAGATAGGAAAAAATTCATGGAGATAATCAGTGCCAGTGGTAAAGGGGACATTGGGTCTGATATGGAAAAATTCAGTGCCAGTTTCTCTTCAGTGCTTGCAGAGAATCATAAATTCCTGGTATGATTTTTTACCATACTAAATGTAGTGTAATCCAAAATTACGTTAAGTTGAAGTTTACCATATAAAATTGTTTTTAACACAATTCTGAATTTATAGAATGTGAAACATGTAAAGAAATGATGATTTCATTTAATGCTTTGATTTTATTCTTATTGCAGGCTAGTGTTGGAATGGATAATTTAAAAGCTTGATGCACAAACTGAATATCTGAAGTTGAGCGGTTTTTCCTTCTTTCACTACAATCTTATTATTTTATTCATTCTTATTTGTCCTGATATTACAAGATTACTGGTACTTGCAAAATAAACCATATACAAAATGTTGTATAGGTTGTCATAAACTTCAAAGTGATTTGTATGTATTTGAATAATGCTGATTCAGCTCTATAAATTTTCTCAGTTTTAAAATTTTCATTCCTGTAGTAATTAAACATGGATATATTGAAACAATTGCAATTAGGCGGTTCATTTTATATCCAACTCAAACTGCTCATCCATAATTTTTTTTATACTTTTTTTTTGGACAATTTACCTGTAAGATTTAAGAAAAATGTATTATGAGTAATTGTTGGAACTTGGAATTGTATTAAGAGTAAAAATTTGATCAAAATTAAATTTGAATTCATTATTAGTGTAACAAATTGTTACTTCATAAAAAATGTTTAGCTTTCATAATAATTATATTAAAAGTTACATATGTGATAACATATGATTGGTTGATGGTGTAAAAAACTTTATACTAAAAGTATATTAAAATTAAACTCTTGTATTAATCACATATAGATTAGATAATCAAATTTTACCTAGACATACTATTGGACAATGTTGAAAATGCAATCTTAACCTAGGAAGCCCGAATATAAATATGTGAATATAAATACTACATGACATCGATATATGGATATGACAGATTTTTAAAATGATAAGATACGATACGACTAAGATATAACATATAAAATTAATATAATATTAACATAAAAATACAATTCCTAAATTAGAATAAATATATCAATGTTTTATAAGTTAACTTTAATCATTGTTGACACAATAAATTATTATTATTTATCTAATTATTATGATATCCCATTTGTAATTGTACAAAAGTTCAAAAAATAATTAAAAGATATAAACTATAAATATCCCAAAGTATCTAAAATGTATTTAATACAATATATATCCAATATTGATACGAAAACCATTTTAAAATATTGGTACATCATAGGTTTTGACTCTTAACCTATAATTATAACATGAGTTATTTCAGTAAAATAACAAATATGACAAGTTGAATTCAAACCTCTACAAAATCTCAGTAATTCAACTATCTTTATTATATAGCAAAATTGCCTTAAAAAATTATTAATATCATTAAATGCATGTTAATTTTAAAAAGAAAAGAATAAAATGGTGAAATTAAATAACACAATATTATTATGTTGATTTTTTAAAAGAAAAAAATGAAATAAAAAAATTAAAAAGGATAATAATATTAAGATGTAAGTGTTGATAATAAAAAAAAATTAATCAAGTAGTAGAAATATCATATAGTAAAATTGTCTTGAGAAATATCTTCAACCATGTCAATAGCATGTTCTAACATGTAAGCAGCATGCAACCAAAATTACCAAATGACATGGATGTTGCAATATGCAAGGAGCATGCACCTAAATGTCCTATAAAATTGGAATGAGTTTTAAGTATATATGTGATGAAAAATAAATCCTCTATATACTTTATAAATTGTTGTTAGAAAAACACCATAAAAAAATTACAAGACAATGTATACAAAAACTCTTAATTTCTTCTATCTTAAGATAATGTGACGTGAAATAAAAAAAGACAAAGTATAAGTGTTACTAAAAATAATATTAATTATTATGTAATAATGATAATATATAGAAAAATTAGGGTAAAAAAAAAATAATTAAAGGTAAATATGATAAGAAATAGTACATTGATTTTTAAAAAATGACAACAATATTGAGGTATAATATTAGTGAGAGAATTTAATCAAATTATAATAATAGCATATAATAAAATTATCTCAAGAAATTTAATAAAAAAATAAATATTAAATATAATATAAGCTGTGCAATACACGGATAAAATAACTAGTATAAATTAAATCTTGGTGACAGAATCTATGTACATGAATGATTTGATTTTATGTATTTCGAGTTATGTTTGGGAGAGCAGATTAAGTGGAGACAAGGAAAGAATAATTATGTATAATATCTTAAATTAGGAGCATTTGCTTTCAATATCTATTAGACTTTAACCCTTTGCTTGGACTAATGCTTTGTTTGGATGAGGAGAGAAAATGGAAAGAGAGAAAATGAGAAGAGAGAAAATGAGAAGAGAGAAAATAGAGAGAAGAGAAAATAAAGAGAAAATTACATTTTCTCCCCTATTATTTGGATGAAGAGACAAGGGAGAGAAAAAAAATGAAAAGTTTTCTTTCTCTTGTTTGGTTGAGAAGAAAAGTGAGAAGAAAGAAAATGAAATTATATAAAATGACTAATATACCCTTTACGTGCATGTAATAAATGAATTTATTTCTTGCTATTTGTTTTACCCCTCTAATGTAATAAATGCGCATCCCTCATTTACTTTGAACCGAAATAAAAGTTTCATACGTCGATATTTTCCTATCTATATAATCTAACTTATCTAACATTATTAATTTAAAATTGCAATGAATTTGTGATTTAAATTGTCCAACAAAGACTACTCCATTATCGATGATATATGTGCATATAACCCTACTATTTGTCACTTAATCGAGCGGAAGATTGAGCTAAAATAGTACATGACCTTAAAAATTAAGTGTTTGTTTAGATTAGAGTTAATAAACTTAAGTTTAGTTAAAAATATATTCTGCAAACTTAAGTTTGATTGAAAGTAATTCTGATAACGTAATTTATGTTTAGAAACTTGTCTCAAAAGTGAATTTGATAAAATAAATATTATTTAGATAAAAATAATCAAAATCACTTTTAAATATATAATTACTAAAAAGAATATAAATTTATATTATAACATTAATATTACATTTTATTTCATTTTATTATTTTTAAGTGTTTAAACAAATTATATAAATATTATTATTTTTTATTATTATTAGTGGTAGACATCAACTGCGTCCAATAATACTTAACACACTACTAATACAATACTCATCAAGTCTCACACCTTCCCCTAACATTACCTGGAATAACTCAACTGCCCTTCCAAAATTTTGGTTGAGCATAGGATGACAACATGACTGCCTATATGCCCTGATCCTTCATATTTTCCATCTTGGTGAAGGCTAATTCAGATAGTTCAACTTCTCCTATTTTTGAATACATGTTGATTAAAGCAGCCCCAACCTTAACATCCGAACTAAAGCCTAATTTTAATACCAAGGAATGAATTTGGCCCCCTCTTCAATCATCCTGGTTTAGCACATGCAGAAAGTACACTAGTAACAGTATAGTTATTTATCTCCTGCCCAGTTTCTATCATATTTTTGAAAAGCCTTAGTGCAAAATTAATATCATCCTCTTACACAAATCCAAAAATTATAGCAGTCCAGGAGATCACATTATGGACTGGCATCTGTGAGAATTGTCTAAAAGCTTCACTCATACATCCAAATTTGGCATATAAATCAACAATATAAAATTATTCTTCATTCTTCAAGATGAAGTCACAAGTATTCCAACCAATTAAAATATTAATAACCCTCGTTCACACTTCAGCAAACATACTATGAGCATTTTGTTTCTTCCTTAGAGTCATGTGTACCACTATGCATGATAAAAGTTATATAGGAAAAAAAATTAATTTACAATAATAAAAATTAAGAGCAATGTCCAGCTCAAAAGTTGTACACATAACTTTCCTTTTACATCATAAAGCAAACTAAATGCATTATTTTAAATAGTTGTTCTGCGATCAATATAAATATATTCCAATATGATTAAACAGAGTGGTCTTCCCCATCTTGTCATATCAAGCCTCCTATCATTTACAAAAAGTCATAGGTAGCCACCAGCTTTCCCAATAGCATATGGGTAACCTCTTAAGCAGAAGAGCTTTTCTGTTAGCACTCCTTAAAATCACATGCTAAAAATAAGAAACATTAGTTAGTAAGGCCACAATGATGGACAATGTATTTTTCAGTGATTTATGTGAGTTTGTCAAAAAATTCAAATTACTGATTTTCTCAAGAATCATGAATATAAGAAAGGCCTTCGAAAGGCTAAGAAAATGTCAAGTTTTGAAGCAAGTTATTACCAAAGCAAGTTATGGACACAGATGGGAAATTATTTTTCAGTGATATATGTGAGCTTGTAAAAAAAATTTATTCATGAATCCTGACTACAAAAGAGCATTCGAAAGGATAAGACAATGTTAAACTTTGAAGCAGATAATAGCGAACCAAGGTATTAGAGCACATGCAGAAGATAGACCTCAAAAAGTATAGAAAGGAGCAGAAAACACAAGACAAACATAGCTTCACACTCATGTTCAAAACAGAAATTCTAAACCGAAAAATCAGTAAAACAACTAGCTATTAATTATTCACCTAATTACTCATTGAGGTGACAAAATAGCAAGCATTTGTAGGCATGTATCATGAGAAAACATATCTTTGGCTTAATTACACCTCCTTGCCGCAAAGTTGTCACATTACCTTAGCAACAATCACTACAATTAAAAGTTCATAATACAACAGAATTCAAACACAGAACATCAAGGTTTTAGTCAAGAATTGGAGTCCCCTAGCCTCTGCAATTTATACTCAAACAAGAACACTCACAAGGTGATGTGTATTAGTAATCTAAAGAACATAAAAAAGGAGGAAATGCAGGGGAATGTAATTTTCAAGAGATGTAACAATGACATGACACATTTACTGACTTATCTCATAACCATAAACTTCAAACCAGAATTAGACCAGATCATACTCTCATATTCTTAATTTGTCCATGAGCACCAAATCAGTATATAGTTTTCACTAAATATGCATTATTCAAGTCTAAACATAACTACTGGAAAGGAACCCATTCTTCATTACAAGTTAATAAACTTGCTCACCAAATATTGGTGCTTGCAAAGCAATACAGGCCGAAAGAACACTCTCATAACTAAATTCATCAGGCTCAACACCAAACAAATGCATCCTACATAACATCTCCCATGATTTCTCAAACATTGATATTTTAATGGATATTTTATAATAAGCCAAAGAAAGACTTTGCAAAATAATTGATACAAAAATATCTACATCTAAAAATGATCATGAAGGTTAATACTTATATCACTATAATAGCCATTGCCTACCGCCAAAAATAGTTATCTGGGAAAATATACTTGAGGAGGCACCATTGAAAACCATTTTAAAGTGATTAAACCAATAGTAGTTTCAAAACAGAAGGGTCCACGTGAAAGTCTAGGGGTTTTAGTGTGGTCAAAACTAAGGCCCAAGAATAGAAAAAAAAAAGGTCCTATAACCAAACTACACAAAACATAAACACCTACTCCATCTTCCATGATTAACTTGTTTGTCTCTAGCGTACATAAACACTCACCTAAAACATTTTGCCTTTTCCCCTCAATTTTCTGCCTACTTTTGGCTTCGAAGCAAGCATACAAAAAAACTACATGTTCAACCCAAAAAAAAAAATAGACAGTTTACTTAGTTCTAGGGAACGATGTCCTATTAGATTTAAGGCACAATGAGAAGTGGAGTTATAGAGGATTTAACCCCACCACATAATCAAAGACCATGAAAAATATCAGTTGAGCTATGTTCTGCTTCTACTGCCAACAACTATCACTTTTTATTGCTTTTGATTTTTTTCTCTATTAATTGGAGGAACTATTATCTGCTATTAATAATCAGACACCAGTTATCAGTAATGTAGCATTATATCATCAAACATTTTGACAGAGCAAAACAAATAACGAAACAAAGTACTCGTTTATCATAGTTTGATGTCCAAAAACAGAAATTGAAAAAAATGCTGAGTAAACATAGAACTGAGGTGGGTGAAGACGTAACTGAAGTTTCTTACCACAAAGTCAATACCAGTGGCTGAGAGACGCGGAGGAGAGAGGCGGTGAAGTACAACTGGCACGGCTGAATCTACACAGGGGGCTTCGATTTGAGCTCCGCCGTCGGATCTGAGCAGATCGAACAAGAATGAGCACGGACGCCGCAACGGAGGAGCTACGAGCAAGGACGCCGCAACGGAGGAGCCACGAGCAAGGGCGTCTTGACGACTGTAGCTGCACGACTGGCCTGGATCTGACCGGAGCCTGCACGACCGAGCAACGACGCCGCACAACGGGATGAGGGGAGAGACAACGGCGGCGACCCACGGCTGGACGGAGGAGAGATAGTGGGCTGGCGTCGGACGCGAGGGAGAGGGAAGAAGACTGAGAAGGAGAGGGAAGAAGACTGAGAAGGGGGAATGGGTTTTTTTACCGAAGAGAAGAAAAAATGATGCAGAAGACTGAAGGGTAACAACGTAATTTACTTGGGACCCACAAATTTTTTTTCTCTCCTTATTTTCTCTGCTGATCCAAACGAGAGAAAAAAGAATATTCTTCTCATTTTCTCTCCTCTCATTTTCTTTCCACCTGTTTTCTCTTAAAACAAACACACTGTAAGAGACAGGGCCGTACGTTAGAGGTGGCGGGTGTCGGCACCCTTTTTTTATTAATTTGTTTTAATATTAATAATTTAATTTAATTTATTAAAAAATAAAAAATAATTATATTAATTTTTTATAAAATTAATATTTTTATATTGAAATTTTATTTAAAAATTATACACATATTTTTAATTTTATATATTATTATTATACTTTCTAACATCTTTCTTTATTTACAAAATTATATATACATCACATCTTTATGTAAATATTATATAAAATTCTATTAAAAATATAAAGTAAAAAAAGTATGAGTAATTTTTCATACAAAAAAAGTGTCATTATTATAAATATTAACCTCAGGAGATGTCGAATATAATTATACCAAAGATAAAAATGATGGAGTTAAAAGAGTTTATATTTGATATGTATTTGACGTGTGATTCATGATTATTTTATATACATTGATATTACAATTTATTCATCTTTATTAATTTTTAATCTTTATATAATCAATCTATTAGTTTCTTACTTTTAGTTTCACTTTCTTTTCTTTTTTAAAATTTATATATATAAAAACTTAATTTTACTTATAAATCATAATATAAAAGATAACTACTTATTATGATACATTTAATATTTAATATAATTTTTTTTACTTTATTTATAAATCTTCTTATATAATGAAAGAAAAATATTCTTTTAAAGTGAATAAATAAGAATATATTTACTTATTAATTTAAAATAATATATTTTGATCTTAACTCATTAAATAATTTAAGAGTGAATATATTTTTATTTATTAATTTTTTTTATATATGTTTAATGATATGATTTATAATTTTTGATCTCTTTATTAAATATTTTCTAAATTTGTCCCTAAATAGAGAAAGGGAAATTTCTATGGTACTAATATTTTTTTTAGGATTTAGTATTTAAAATGGGTTGCACTTATATGGTGGTTATGTAAAAGTAAATATACACATGTATTCCTTACATGAACCAATCATATTTTAACATATCTACACCTTATTTTTTAAGTGGATTGCCAAGTCAACAAAGTATCTACTAAAATATTTAATTATTACATGGCCCCTCAATGATTCACTTTTAAATTTTAATATTCTTAAATAAAAAATAATGATTAAATGGAATTATTTATCAAAATCAGAATAAAATCATTAATAAAAAAAAATAAGATTGAAATCCACAACTCCCAAACTAATAACACATTTGATTAACCCCGAATCCCTAAATTGAAGAACCCTAACCTCATCACCGACCACCAATTTCTTGGTGGCCAAGCACGAGAGGGTTGTTCTATGCCGCCTCGACATTCTCCCATTCCGTGGAAAGCCTAATGGCTCCAAGCTCACTCCCACTGTCTCCTTCTATCACCGTCGTGTGGCAAATCGAGGCTCCAGATTCCAGCACGTGGTAGATGATGATCATCATAATTATGTGGATGATGATGGGGAGTATAGTTTTGATGCGGATTCTGATCATGTTTATGATGATGGCAATGATGATGAGGAGAAGGAAGAGGAGGAGGATGGAGAGGGAGAGAACCAGGTGGTGCCAATGTCCTATGCGTTTGCTTTGTCATCGCCACCTGCTAGTGCTAGTTTTGCATTGAAGCGATCATGAGATAACTCATTTTCTGTCAATGCTAATATACTTTTTCTTTTCTTTTTTATTCTATGTGAATTTTTTAGATTATCTAGGTCTCTCTTTTTTTTCGTGATCTTTTATAGAGAAGTTACCTTTAATTTCCTTTTTTTTCCTACATTTTTTTTATCTCTAGAAATTTTATTGATAGTTCATTTTGTTTTTATAATTGATGACCGTATGAGAATTTGTTTTTGACGATAGACACAGGGTGAGATAGGGTGAGACAGAGTGATTTTCATCAGCATTGCCCAGTAGTGATGAACCAACCTCTATGAGCATCTTCAGGCCATTGAAGGAGTTTAATCAGCGAAGCAGTTGACTAATAGTTGAAGATGAAAGAGGTGGTGAAGATTTAATTTGCTGCTTGATCAGAAAGAAACCTGATCCATTGAAAATGATATAGATTATGCTAACTCCGAATTATGTAATAGGATTTTAATATTTAGATGTAATAAAGTTGAACAACAGTAAAAGTTTTTCTGAGTTAGGGTTCTTTAATTTGAGGATTTGGGGTTAGAGTTCTTCAGATGTATTGTTAACTTGATAGTTAGGAATTTTAATTTTATTTTATTTTTTATTAATGATTAAAAATGTTTTTAATCTGATTGTGATTAAGAATATTTAATTTTACAATTAAATCATTCTGGGAGCATGCAACAAATAAAAATTCTATTAAATTCTTTTTTGGTAGGACTGATGTAGAATTTCACTTATATAACATGTCACAAGAATTAGACATATATCAAAATAAGAATGGGTCATATTAAAAATTTATCGTTGCACTCAAATTTACATGACTACCGAATAAAGCACCTATTTTTAAATATTTTATAAATTTAATATTTAATAAATATTTAACAATTCACCCAAATATCAAACTCATAAAAAATATTATGATGAGAAATGATTTGATTTGTAGAATTAAATTTAATTAAATTTTGTGTTTGAAATGTTTAAAAATAAAAAATTTTAATTTGAAAATTTGATTTAATTTAAAATTTTGATATGATTTGTTATGATTTGATTTGATTTGAAATTAAAAAACTACCTCTAGAAATTTCAATTGATTTAAAATATTAAATTAATTATTTTAATGAATTAAAATTTGATTTCTAAATCAATTCAAATCAATTTTTTTTAAAGTTAAACACAAAATTTGATTTTTAAATTCAAATTATTTCTCATTTTTATTATTCCAAACACAACCATAAAAAATATTATGATTGTGTTTAGATTGAATAAAAATAAGAATGATTTAATTTGATTTAATTTAAAAATCAAATTTTGTGTTTTATTTAAAAAATTTGATTTTAGAAATTAAATTTTGTATTTAAATCATTAAAATAAGAATTGATTTTATTTGATTTTATTATTTTACATTTTAAATCTTATGAGAAGTTGTTAGAGATAGATAATTAATAAAATAACTTATTTATTTCAAATTAAATTAAATCATCGTAAATTTTATTAAAATTGATAAAATTTTAAAAAATAAAAAAAAATTCATAAATTTTAAAAATTAAATTATTTTTTATATTTAAACATTTTAAACGTAAAATTTAATTTATAAATTAAATTATTTTTATTTTTTTACATTACAAACACATTTTATAAAAATTATTTTAAAAAATGACATTTTCTCTTACTTGAAAGACCACATAAAACAATAAAGAGAGAAATAAAAAATGCATGCGACCCATAGTTAAAATTCTCTTCGCTCAAGAGGTGAGAAAACCAAGAAAATCCAAATTGGCAAAAGGAGTAGGGGGCTGTGCGAAAACGTCAGCTATCATGATTTTTTAAAAAAAATTTTTCTTTTAAATGATTAATTATAGAAAAAATATAAAAAAAATTATTATTAAGATTTATATAATGTGTGAAATTTTTTTATAATTTTTTATTTTTTTTTTTATAATTAGCCATTTAAAAAAAAAAAACTTGAGAAGATGTAAGATGGAACAGGATAGGGAGAGACTCAAGGTTGCATTTTTGTCTGTTAGTAGAAAAAAATATTTTTAAATATTTTTATTCTTTTTTCTTTTTATTTTCTCTTTATTCAAGCAAGCAATTTTCGTTCTATTTTTTTTTTATTTATTTTCTCTCTTTCTATTTTTTTTCTTCTCACTATCTTTCATCTCATTTTCTCTTGTCATTCAAACAACGGGTAAGTCAATTCAAATTGACAATCATTTTCTGAAAAGAATTTGAGAAAGAACCAAAAACTTTTTCTGGAAATTTCATCCCTGTTAAAATTGGAAATTATCGAGATTGAATTCTGGAATGTCTCAACCATGTTTTTTTACTTATTTATTTTATTGTTATTACGGGGCGCTAAAGCCCAAAACCAGAAGAACTAGACAACAAAATGAGAAAAGTATTAGAATGAGAGAATTGTTTACATTAGCTTAATTAAATTTAGTTAGTTAAGTTAAATTAGTTTTTTTAGTTATAATCAATTAACATTAGTTGAAGTTAGTTACAAAAGTTAGTTACTCTGGTTTCTTTCTAGTAATAAAATCTAAAATGTTCATTCTTTCTAATTCTCTCATTCTAACATAATATCAAACTTATCTTAATTAAGAAACTCACAAATGTTTAATCATACAAACTTCACATTCTAAATATCTAATTCTAAGCATGAGAGGAGGTCACCCATAGCATCTTCCATTCTTCGCACAGGAAAGGAAACAAGAGAGGTGGGGGTTGCTCAACAAGTATGTTTTAACCTTAAAGATATTAAAATTTATAAGCTTTGCCATTAAGAAAGCCCACATTCTGTTTGAAACAATAAAATGCTAAATTAATGTACTTTTAATTGTTTGTCCGATTTATATTTTTCACTTAGCACCACTTGCAGTTCATTTTAAAATATTTCACTTAAATCCATACAAGTTATCCATTATTATTATTAAGAATAATATTATTACATACATTTTATTATTTTTTATTATTTATATTTTATACACTTTTATTATTTTTTAAATACATTTATATTATGATTCTATCTCGTATTCTCGTGTGTGTGAGATATACACTCAAATGATAAATACAACATAATTTTGGGTGCGGCAGTGGGAGCTCTATCATCGTGTTTTTACTAAGAACAATGTCAAATAATACGAATGACTTTTCAAATAAAACTCTCTATATTAATGACGTGACACGCACATTCTTTTCTCTTTTTTGCAATTACATTTAAAATTTTTATCACCCATATATGATCATTAATCATTTGATTATTTCACGGCCCATTCCTAACAATTTCGTTGTCTTATTTTTTTCGTACTAAATAGCACTCCTTGTGGATAACTGATTCATGTTGACATCATTCCTAAATTTAGCACCTTTAAGATTGATTTCTTTTCCTTTCAATTCTTCTCATTGCCACACCTACAATTTCGATCAGCTTCTGGTTTTGATTGAAGGGGAAAATAAACAAGCAAACTATTGCCGTAGAATTAACGAAATTAAAAATGGGTATGCTTTTAGACAGAATTGAATTTGCTAGATTCGTCCTTTTTCTCATCATAAACACTTCCATGACACATTTGTCAAAAATTGCCTTGAGGTTTTTAACAGTTAGTCTCTTTCTTCAAATGACTCAACAATCATAAGACCACTTTTGCATGTCCTGAGAAGGAAAAAGAAAAAAATAGTAAAAATATAGGTCTTATCCTCATTGATGGGTTCTCTTTGGAACATTTGTTCAGTTCAACAATGAATGGATTCTTGAATTGCTTGCTGACCTTTCAGAGAGAACTTTAATAGGTGAAACTATGGCTAATGCCCTCATCAACATAGAAAATCCTTTCTTTTTCTTTTTCTCCCCCCCCCCTCCCTCATTTTTATTAAAGCTGAAATTCCTTTTTCTCCTCTGGGTCTCAAATTCAATGTTGCATTCTTATCTTTCAGGTTTTACTAAAGGCTAAGTAAAGCTTTATAACTTGTGTAAAGAGAATTCCAACGCATAAGATTTATTTAACATGTCCAACAACAGTAAGGTGAAGGGCCTTCTTAAAGGCCTTAGATTCATTTCTCAGATATTTGGTATGTGACGTATATATCTCCCCTTCTTGTAGTTAATTATTTTATTCCTAACAAGTTATTGTATCTCTTTCCATGCACATATGTAAAGTAGAAGAAAGCATGATGGTATTGGTGATTGATTAAAGGAATACCACTTTGCAGATAACGAAAAAGAACCAGAAATTGAGATTGGTCATCCCACAGATGTAAAGCATGTGGCCCATATCGGATGGGAAGGTCATCACTCTGAAAATTATCCCAGCTGGGTAATTCTCTATTCCCTTAAAAATTGTTGACTGTTTGTTAACATATTCAAACTTGTTGAAGATTCATTAACTACTTAATTACTCTTTGTTTAATGCACTGTAAAAATATAAAGGCTTCTATCATTTTATGTGTCTGTTTGTGTAAATTTCTCATCATTTAAAAAAAGCCTTTGGAGCATTATTTGACTTGTTTCAGATGAACGAGTTTGAATCTGTCCCAGGATTTTCATCATCATCTCTAAATCTTAATGGAGACATTCATAGTAAAGGACCCGACAATTCAGTCAAACGAGTCCCTGAAGGTACATATTATTATGCTTTCATGCTTTGAGCTTGACATACAAAATGTCAATTTTTTTTTTTTTGTGAATTTATAAGTCAAACTAAGCCAACTTGTTTAATTTAGATAAAATGAGTGAATGGCAAGTAAGTTCTGAAGTTATAAAATTAACAAATAATAACTAATCACTTGTCATTTGTCATTCCCCATTTCTTTACCAATCTAACAAGTTGGTTTGGCTTTACAAATCTCTCTCTCTTGTCTTTGGATTGAATTGAAACATACATGAAAAGAAAAAACAAAATAGTAATAACATTTATTGGAATCTAATGGTTAAGAATGTTCCCACACAGATTCAACCAGAAGAGGTTCAAGGTCTGTGGATTGTCAAGGTCAAGAGAAGGACTTAGCCGAGTTGCCTAAATCATCTAAGCGGCAATCAATGGGAAACATGAGAGAGTCCCAAGCAAAGGAAAAGTCAGACAAGCCAAGGCAACCAAAGAAGTCATCTAAACAACCAAAGGATTCATCTAATGTATCCAAATCCACTGAGCAACCCATGCCCATGGATACGGATTCTCTACAACTCCAAGGGAGTGATTTGCCTCCTAGGAGCCAATCAGACATTCCTAAAAAGTCTCGCTCCAAGATGACAAAAGAAAATGCTTCCAATGTTGATGGCTCTCGCTTATCCAAATCGAGATCAAAAGCCCAACCCAAGTACCTCAATTTGAATCAAGAAAGTTCTACATCCATTTCCCAATCTAAGAACAAACAGAAGCCCTTTAAAGAAGATGGACAAGTTGAAAGAGGATCTAGTGAAGATATCTTGAGAAATTACTCGAATTACTCAAATTAGAGTAATTTTATACCATTAGTTAGAGTGTGCATAGCTAAGAATTGAAATTAGAGCTCTATTTTTTAACCCTCAATGTGTAATATATCTTAGTACTCTACTTCAATCATTGATGTACAAATATTTATACTAATAGTTAAGGCTACTAATGACAATCTCACGGGAAACAATAAACATTTTTTTCACTACCGTCACTATCACTTCTACTTTACACTTACAATTCCTTTTCTAGTCATACTAACTAGTAACATGTAACTTTGCTCTCTCTTTTTAATGGCCAAAAACAAATTGCCCTGATTCGTTAGACTAGGACCTATTCTTGATATGTATGAAACTATGAACCATCATAATCCAGTAAAGACAAACAAAAACCCCAAAAACACAAACAACATAAGAGGATCAAAAAGCACAGAAGAAACCCCATCCCCACTGAAAAGGACAACATCAGGAATATCTGGTTTGTTGCAAAGCTTCAGTTGGCTCAAGCTGCATCTGTTTTCAGTACACCTCAATTTGTCTTCCACACAGAGTCCTGTGTTTCCTGCCAACTTAAGCTTCTCTCCAACTTTTATTGAAGATGGGACCCTACCACTCAAATTGTTGTTCTCCAAGTTGATCTCATCTGCAAACTCCAGAAGCCCAAACCCCTCAGGCACAGGCCCTTCAAGCTTGTTGTTATCAAGCCCAAGATAAGACAAATTTTTAAGATAAACCCCCATTGAGGCAGGGATATTCCCAATCAAACCCATCTCTGAGAACCCAATTCCATTCACACCCCCAAGATTTTCCCATATTTCTGGAATCTCTCCACCTAGCAAATTCCCACTCAAGTACACTTCTTTCAACTTGGGAATCTCTCCTAAGAACAAAGGGACCCCAAAATTACCAAAACGGTTGAAGCTGAGGTCCAAAAGCTCCAAACTTTGCAAGTATCTAAAACTTTCTGGTATCCTGCAACCGAACCCGTTGTGGCTCAAGTCAAGCTTCACAAGGTTGGTGAGATTACCAAGAGTTTGTGGGACACACCCTTGAAGCTTGTTGTGACTGAGATCAAGAACCTTGAGCTTCTTCAGCCTCTCCAAACTTGTTGGAACCTCACCACCAAGCTGATTATCCGATAGGGTCACCTCTTCCAAGTTGACCAAGTCACCAACTTGGTGTGGAACTTCACCATAAAACCCATTCCCCATCAAAACCAGCCTCTTCAGATTCGTGAAATTTGTGAGCATGGCACTTAAAGGAGCAAAGAAAGAGGGGTTGTCGATGAACACGAGCTCTTCCAGTGTGGAAGAGAAACTAGGAGTGACGTTGGGGAATGAGAGGTGTGATTGGTTGAAGCATTTGTAGAAGAAGAGTTTTCGGAGGTGGGTGAAGGAGGTGAAGAGAAGAGGGTTGAGGGTGGCGTTGGGGGAGCACGGTGGGTTGGGAGTTTCGTCGGAGACATAGCCGAAGCTGAGTTCCACGATGTGGGGAGTTTCGGAGACGGTGCCGTTTGGTTGTTGGGAGGGGTAGTAGTCGCAGACGACGCCGTGTGGAGCGGAGAGGCAGAGGTCGTCGGGGAAGAGGGTGCGCCAGGGGATGGTGGGGTTGATGGAGTGGAGCACCCGGTACACCGATTCCTGCTCGGATGAGTCAAGTGGTGGTTGCTGGTGCGAGAGAACAAAGATGGAGAAGAGGGTTAAGAAAGTGGAAAACAGAGGAAACAGAGCCATTGGAATTGGATGAGAGAGGGTGTATGACTGAATGAGGTTATCACAAGATGTGGATGTGGTTAAATACTTAAATGGACAATCTTGTCTTGTAGATGAAGGCTCAAATGAAATGGGGTGGAAAATGTGGCAAGGGGAAGGACGAGGGAGGAGGGAAGGGGCAGGGAATGTTGGGGCTTGAATGGTGAAAAGAGGAAGACAGAGGAGGCAGAAAGTGTGGAACCAAAACCATACATACGGCTAGTGTGCCAGTGGTCTCTATGGGAAGAAAGGAGTGAACTTTTTTCAACTTGGGCTATTGGTAGTGATAGCATTGCCTGTTATTATTACTATTCGTATTGGCGGCCAGTACAAGAGCCTGTCCTCCTGTGTTCTGTTGTTACTGTAACGTTTTGCAGGGTTTGTTACCAAAAGTGACCTCTTGGGCTGTTGGGCAGAACAGATTTATAGACTATGAGCTCTCCATTGCATTCACTGCTTTTTCTCTATAACATTTTTATTTGTGTTTGAATATCACTCTAAAGTCATTAAATTCTGAAATTAATAATTTATTGCTTCTGAAAAAAGTGAAAAAAAAAAATCTTTAATACAATTTTATAAAAGCATTATTAAAATAAATACTTTTAAAATATTGTATCTAAATATAATTTTTTTAAGAAAATACTACTAAAATAAAAAGTATAGAAAAAGTATTTTTTATAATAGTGTATCTAAACAAAACCTAGCTCACTTTAATTTTAACTAAACACAATTTTTTTTTGAACTAAGTAACAATATTATTCTTGTAAATTTTATAATTTCAGAGTGAATGACTTATTTTTAATTAGATTAAAGAAATAAATTAATTAAAAATATGCACAAATTAATTCAAACATTACTTCATTGTAATATATAAAAAAAATTGACGGGTATAAAAAATGTAATAGTAATGAAGATTTTGATTGAAAGAAAAAAAAGTAACCTGCAGAACAAGGAAACTAGAAAAGTAGTTTTATTCTTTTAATAGGGAAAAAAGAAAATGAAGAATAAGAATAGGGCAGAGGAGTAGGAGTGTGCAGACGCGGTGGGGTCAGAATAGGTTAGTACAGTACAGGTTATAATATGAGCATGTAAAAGTAAGAGCACAACATGCACCCAAAAAAATGAGAAATAAGAGAAGAACACAAAAAAGATGTTGAGGTGGGGCGAGAGAGGTAGCATAGCAATGAGAGGTGACAGATGCCAAATATGAGTAACGAACCAGCAAGGCCAGCTGGGGTGGCGTGACCACAAACAAACGACGCCACATTATTAATTAAAGGGGCTCAGATAAGATCAAGATTGAATTCCAACACTGCCTTTTGTTCTTGTTGCAATGCAATACTCCGATCCCATTGGGTCCATACCGTAACTGAAGAAAAACAAAGCATGGTGGCAAGCTGGCCTGTCCAAGCCGACAGACACAAACCTGTCCACGAACAGCGACGAGCAGCAATTGCTGTTGTCTGTCGCCCGAAGACAGACACATCAAAAGTGTAGGCACGTGTCAGTTCCACAACGCATCCCATTAATTAGTTTAATAATATTAGATCTGAATAGTACTAGCATTTTTTATAGGGTTTACAATTACATATTCTTTTAAATCTTACTTGTTTTCATTTTTCTTTGTAATTTTTATTAAGTTAAAAATCAGCTGAAGAAGTAATTACGAGGGGAGGGATATATCATAACGAGCAAGTATTAAAAATGAATCTGAAAAAAAAATAAATTCCATGGTAGTGATTGATATGATATGCCTATTAATGTTTGTATATGCATCATGGGAGTGTAGGAACTGTACAAAATGGAACTGCAGATTTACATCATTATGAGTAATTCTTTGTGCTTCCTTATTTGCTTTACTTGATTTGTAGGCTGCAAGGTGTTGGGGTGATGAATTCCTTTGCTTGTGCTATGTGTTTTCATGTTAAATGTTTAGTGCAGTCAGATTCTTGTCACGTCTCTGTTTAAAAATATTTGAACTCAAGCACAAAAAAATAGAGAAGAGAGAGAGATAGCAAGAAAGAGAGAGATGAATCTATTGAGAATGAAAGAATAAAGTGAGTTACATTTATTATTGAGTACTATATATATATATATATATCACATGAGAGAAGTTTTTATGGTAGAAAGTAAATTTAACTAACTATAAAAAAAGCACTTAAAGGTCATAATGTTAAAAAGTTTATGTTCTAATACCATTCATGATCCATTAACAAAAACTGAACATATATATATATATATATATATATATATATATATATATATATACACATTTGTGGTAGTTTAACTAACTATAATTGTTAGTAATAAAATTAACAAACTGAACTAACTCCACAAATGTTTAACTAACTAACTCTACTCCTTACACCCCCTGCAAACTCTGAGTGAAATAATCTTGAACTCTGAGTTTGTATCGACACAATTGAAAATGTGTTGTTAAAACTGGTTTAGTCAGGATATCAACTATCTGTTCTTGAGAAGGTATATGAACTTCAATTAGCTTTTGTTATATTTTCTCTATAACAAAGTACAAGTCAAGCTCAAAGTGTTTTGTTCGAGAGTTGAGAATGGGATTTGCAGTAAGTAAGACAACACTAAGATTGTCATAGAAAATTGTAAGAGTCTTAGTCATAGGAATATGCAGCTCAGTTAATAAGGACTTGAGCCAAGTTATTTCAGTAACTACTGCAGCCAGACTTCTATACTCGACTTCAATACTTGATCTAGAGACTACATGTTGTTTCTTGGAGGACAAAGAGATGAGGTTATTGTCAAGATAGACACAGTAACTAGAAGTTAATCTTCTGTTATCAACATCTGAACCCCAATCTGAATCACAAAAAGTTGAAAGATGCAGATGTGATGAATTTGACAGAACCAAAACATACTGCATCATGCTATTGAGATACCTCAAAATCCTCTTTAATGCTTGCCAATGTGAGGCTTGAGGATAGTCATATACAGACTTTATTCACTGAGTATGCAAGCTCAGTTCTTGTGATTGTCACATACTAAAGTCCACTTACTATGGACCTATATAGAGTAGGATTTGGAGCAGGATCAGTGCCTTCTGTTGTTAGCTTTAAACCAGAAATCATAGGAGTTGACATTGGCTTAATAACAACCATGTTTGCCTTAATGAGGAGGTCTTTAATGTATTTAGTCTTTATTCTTTCTATTAAGTTAAAAATCAGCAAAATAAGTAATTACGAGGGGATGGGTACATCATAACGAGCAAGTATTAAAAATGAATATGAAAAAAAAAATTCCATGTAGTGATTGATATGATATGCCTATTAATGTTTGTATATGCATCATGGTGGTGTAGGAACTGCACAAAATGGAACTGCAGATTTACATCATTATGAGTAATTCTTTGTGTTTCCTTATTTGCTTTACTTGATTTGTAGGCTGCAAGGTGTTGGGGTGATGAATTCCTTTGCTTGTGCTATGTGTATTCATGTTGAATGTTTGGTGCAGTCAGTTTCTTGTCACGCCTCTGCTTATAGATTTAGACTAGTAGACGCCCAACATGCATTTTAGTTGTTCTACAATATTCTAGCAGTTGCCTTGTATTGAAAGACTTGGATATAATTTAGACAATAGTGTTTGTGAAAATGCTGTTGTGAAAATGCACTCAGCACATTGATATTTATATACACTTGATCATAAATACAATTTATGTTTACAAAGATATTAAAGACAACTATTTCCTAAGTACATGCATAGATATAAACTAGGTACATGAATTGTTAGCTTCATGAATTTGAATTAATTGCTATTAATTCCAACATTTTCCCTCAAGCTGGAGCATATAAATCAAATGCTCCAAGCTTGGAACAAATATATTGAATTCTCAGCCCCCTTAGAGATTTTGTGAAAATATCTGTCAGTTGATCATTAGAGCTAACAGATTCAGTACTAATTTCCTTAGAAAGAACCTTTTCACGAACAAAATGACAATCAATTTCGATATGTTTAGTTCTTTCATGAAACACTGGATTAGAAGCTATATGAAGGGCATCTTGATTATCACAACATAACTTCATCTGTTAGGTGTCTCCAAACTTCAATTCTTGAAGAAGTTGTTTGATCCAAATAAGTTCATAAGTGGCTGTAGCCATAGCCCTATATTCTGCTTCTGCACTAGATCGTGCAACAGCATTTTGTTTTTTGCTTTTCCAAGAAACAACATTCCCTCCAATAGAAACACAATATCCTGAAGTAGATCGTCTGTCAATTGGTGTTCCTGCCCAATCTGCATCGCAATACCCAACTATTTCAGTGTTTCCTTTGTCTTCATAAAGTAGCCCTTGTCCCGGTGCCTTTTTGATATATCTCAGAATTCATATCACTGCATCCCAATGATTAGTATGAAGGGATTGCATGAACTGACTTACTACCCCAACTGCAAATGAGATATTTGGTCTAGTAATAGTAAGGTAGATAAGTTTTCCAACCAATATTCGATATCTTTTTGGATCAGAATAAGGCTATCCCTGACTAGGTAGTAATTTCTGATTTGGATCCATAGAGCTATCAATGGGCCTACAATCCAACATACCGGTTTCAGTAAGTATGTCCAATGCATACTTTCTTTGTGAGATTGTGATCCCATTACTTGACTGAGCAATTTCAATGCCAAGGAAATATTTTAACTTCCCCAAATCCTTGGTTTGAAAATGGCTAAAGAGATGTTCCTTAAATTGAGAGATTCTTTCATGATCATTTCCTGTGATGACTATATCATCAACATAAACCACCAAGTAAACACATTTATTCGAAGAAGTATGACAATAGAAGACTGAATGATCTGCTTTACTCTGTTTTAGTCCAAAATCCTGGACAATAGAACTAAATTTCCCAAACCAAGCTTGTGGAGATTGTTTAAGCCCATAGAGGGATCGTCGTAGTTTGCAGACTAATCCAGACTCCACTTGAGCAACAAAGCCAGGCGGTTGCTCCATGTAAATTTCTTCTTCAAGTTCACTATGAAGAAAGGCATTTTTGATATCTAACTGATATAATGGCCAATGACGAATGGCAGCCATGGCAAGAAATAGTCGAACAGAAGTAATTTTTACCACTGAGGAAAAGGTATCTCCATAGTCAAGACCATAAATTTGTGTATAACCTTTGGCCACCAGACGAGCCTTGAGACGATCAATCAGTCCATCTGGGCCAACCTTAATAGCATACACCTAGCGGCATCCAACAGGTTTCTTGCCAAAAAGAAAGGGAGCTAACTCCCAAGTACCATTGTGCTCAAGTGCCTGCATTTCATCAATCATGGCTTGTCGTCATCCTAGATGATCAAATGCCTCATGAACATGTTTAGGAATAGAAACAGAAGATAAGGATGACACAAAGGAATAGTAAGAGGGAGAAAGACGATGATAACTTAAAAAATTATAAATAGAATGAAGATTCCGGGTTGACCGAGTACCTTTCCTAAGAGCAATGGGCAAGTCAAGGTTTCCTTCAGGTAGGTCCGTTGTAGGGTCATCCGCTGGAGCAGGACATGATTTAGCTGGTCTTTCAGTGCCTTCCAATTCAGTATTAGCAACACGTGGACGACGACGGTATATGATGGGTGACCTTTGAGATTGCTCGTGTGGGGGATTGTCAGGAATATCTGTAGTCGAAACAGATTCTGACAAAGGGGAAGGTGATGGACCAAGATAAGGAATCGAAAAGACCTCTTGAATAGTATGAGACTCAACTGTGGATGGTGAGAAGTAAAACTTTTCTTCGAAGAACGTTACATCTGCAGAAATATAATAACGATTCTGCATAGGGGAGTAACACTTATAACCCTTCTGTAACATGAAATATCCCAAAAAGACACATTTGATGGCTCGGGCAGCAAACTTATCAAGACCTGGAGACAAGTCATGAATAAAACAAGTGCATCCAAATATCCGTGGAGCGACATGAAATAGTGGCTCTTTAGGGAATAAAATGGAATGTGGTATTTTATAATCAAGAGAGGACGATGACATATGATTAATTAAATAACAGGCTGTCAAAATTGCATCTTGCCAATGTCAGACAGGTACATTCGCATGAAGTAACAAGGTCCGAGCAGTTTCAACAAGATGTCTATTCTTCCTTTCAGCTATGCCATTCTGTTGAGGGGTATGAGGACAACTGGATTGATGGAGAATACCTTGTGATGACAAAAAAGAAGAAAGAGCAAAAGAAAAGTATTCTTTTGCATTATCACTTCTAAGGATTTTGATTGTCTTACCGAATTGGGTTTTGACCTCATTAACAAAAGTGGTGAGAATAGACAAAAGTTCAGATCGTTCTTTCATTAAGAAAACCCAAGTGCACCGAGAGAATTCATCAATAAAGGTAACGAAATATCGAAAGCCATTAGAAGACACACAACTCGGTCCCCATATATCTGAATGGATAACTGAAAAAGGGGAATCAACTCAGCTTTCAACTTTGCTGGGAAAGGAAGAGCGAACATGCTTGCCTAGTTGACACGACTCACAGTTCAATGATGACATTTTGCAAGATTTAGAACCATTTGCTTCAATTTTGACAAACTTGGATGGCCCAATCGTTCATGAACAAGATTTGGAGACTCGACTACAGTACAACTTACAGAGGGAGCTGATTGGAGGTAATAAAGACCATGTGATTCATGTCCTACACCAATCATCCAACCCGTACCACGTTCTTGTATAGTAAAAGAACCAGCATCAAAAGTTATTGAGCAGTTTAGAAATTGAGTAAGTTGACTAAGGGAAATCAAATTAAAAGGGCAACCAGGTATAAACAAAATCGATTTTAAAGTTATAGAAGAAGTGACAGAAACATGACCGATTCCTTTGGCGCTGACCTTAGAACCATCCGCAAGAGTAATGAAGTGAGGAAATTTAGGAGAAGATGTGGAGGAGAATAAAGAACAATTACCAGCAATATGATCAGAGGCACCTGAATCAATTATCCAAAGATTTTGATTGTTACCGGATTGAGATATGAAGGCTACGGAGTCATGAACACCAGTGGTAGTAAACCCATGAAGAGAGTAACAAGTATTATAAGTGTGACCCATTCGCTTGCAATATGTGCATTGAGGATGACCCATTTTTCCAAACAATCGAAAAAGTGAATTTTGACCAACTAGACAAACAGAGGAGGTCGAGGCGAACGCTTCAAGGCGATCGGTGGTTTTCCGGTGGCCGATGAAGAATGAACGAATGAACATTATGGAACAGTTAACATGGGAACAAGAACGAACAAAGGATGGAACAAGATGGAACAAGAATGAACAAAGGATGCGAACAAGACCAACAGTTGAAACTGATGTGAACAGGTTCCCGAACAAGACAAAACAAAGGTGTGAACGATTGGCGCGTATCGTAGGCCGAAGACTTCGTACAAGGATAAAGGATAAAGGTGCAAGGATTCTTTGGACCCAGAGGCAGAAAACCTTCAAAGGACATATGAACCTGCTTTGTTGATACCATATTGAAAGACTTGGATATAATTTAGACAATAGTATTTGTGAAAATGTTTTAGTGAAAATGCACTCAAAGACATTGATATTTATATACACTTGATCATAAATACAATTTATGTTTACAAAGATATTAAAGACAACTATTTCCTAAGTACAAGCATAGATACAAACTAGGTACATGAATTGTTAGCTTCATGAATCTGAATTAATTGTTATTAATTCGAACACCTTGTGTTATTTTTGGGCATGCAGAGTTATGCATAATATTGCTATGACATGTCTTCTTTGCAGCGTTGCCTTTAATTTCATACTACTATGCCTTTTTCTTTGGTGCATGTGAGAAAGCATAGTGCAAAGCACATAACAGTCCAATTCATGTTAGTACATAAAATAGGGGCTTGAATATTTGTAATTGTACACCTCTTGCATTATACCACTAAAGCTTCATATTGGCTACTGATATGTTGTTTGAAGCTAAACTGTGGTAGAGAGTTGAAATTTTATTCTTTCCTTGTTCTATTGAATTGGCGATAATTATATTGCCTCAATTCCTGCCTTTTAACTCACCTTATTTTTATCTATGGGCTCTTGTTGATGCCCCTGATATAGTTAGGACTTAGGAGTCAAATGAATTTCAAGAGGCTCTCACTGACAGATATCAAGGTTGACATCAATAGGGTTCCTAAGAAGAAAACTTTGATTCAGGCAATTGAGGCCGCCGGTGGGTGTTAAGTGAACAACTTCTAGATATGAAGAATTTAGTTCTTGCCCAATTTACCCATGTTTGAGTCACTGAGTCACTGGAATGGATTGTGATGTAGATGTGAAGAACAAATGGGATAACAGTTCCTGGGGCAGGAAGCTGATTGTGCAGAAAAGAAGGGCTTCCCTTACTGACTTTGATAGGTATAAGGTTATGCTGGCAAAGATCAAGGTGAGTGATATGTCAGATTTTTTTTTTCCCTGTATTTGTTTTCTCATTTTCCAATCGGTGGAAGTCAAAGAAATCTTGTATGTGACTTTTTAAAAGTTGATACAAGTAGGGGTGAGCAGAATTTTATAGACAATCTGCCCAAAACCAAACACACACACACACACACACGATTCCGGTTGAATGGGTTTATATTGGTTTACAAATTACAAAAAATCTTGGTTATAGTTGGTTGGTTTCGGTAGGTGATGGAATCCACTACTATTTTTGGAAGGTAAATATTTTATGTACATTATAATATATACATTACATTTATATTGTATGTTAATATAAAAAAAATATTAAATTATGTTATATGTGATTATAGTATTTTTGTGATATACCTAATAATTTTATGAATAAATCAGATAAAATTAAATGTATTTTAATTAAAGAAATATCGAAAGTATTTTTGGAACCCGATCAAAGATATGTTGTTACATGTGAGAATTTTCCCACCCAACAGTTCTGTTGTCTTATTCAACGTACAAGAAGTTGCCCGCCTCTCTTTCTCCTACTTCTAATATGATGTCTTTTCTTTGCAGAGGGGAGGACTGATCAGGTGGGAGCTTGCTAAACTTAAAAAGGAGAGTGCAGCATGAGATCTGACATTTTTATGGTTTTGGTTTTCTCTTTTCTTTTCTTTTCCCCGCATTTCAGTATAGATGTGATTAGAAATTTGTAAAAAAAAATAAAAATCAGTGGAATAGTTTGATTACTGCCAATACTATTGTTTTTTAAAAAATTGACGTCGATGGAACAGTAGAATCATTAGTGCTGCTAGTAGTATTTGGAGGTTATGTTGTTCTAACAACTCATTATCCGTATACCCAATTTTTACACCTAATTTTGACGCACATGAGATGTGATGATCAATAAGATTATAACTGATGATTTAAATTACTTATATAATAATTTTTTATTATACATAATGAGTTAAAATTAAAATTTATTAAATTTTACACATATATTATTATTTATTTTAAATATATTTATCATTTATTGAGACACATTTTTTAATACAAATTAAAGATGTTGTGATTAATGAGATTATAAGTAGTGATCTTTATTATTTATATAATGACCTCATTTTATTCTTCTTATCTTGGATTAATTAGAGTTCATCATATCTAATATAAGAATTATCACTTATCTTATAGGTGTTCAAAGTATAAATAATGTACCAAAAACATTTTGGTTTGTTCTTTCCCTTGACATTTGAATCTCTGACCAATTTGGACTATTCAACGCACTCCTCCTGAAATCTTGGAGGGAAAATTCTTATATCCACAAGAGGCTCCAAGTGAATTTTTATCCATTGATTTCATTGATATTGTGTGTTCCATTGTTGGAGCCAAATGAATTGAATGACTTGAGATTTGCTTGCAAGAAGAATCTCTCGTCTTGGAGAATAGTGGAAAAAATTATTGGGGTTCTGTAGGGGATACACTCTTATTGTAAAGTATAATGTCCTTTTTCCTACGCAATCGTATAGGTTTACATTAAGGTTGTGTTTGGTGGATAGGATAAGGAGTATCTAATAGTATTAGTTAATACTATTAGGTCTTATCAAGTATTTGGTAATTTAACCTGATAGTATAGTTAAATCAGGTCAAATATTTTTATCATATTCTAAGTTGACTATTCAATCATCTCCCTCATCCCTTAATTAGACATGATAAGATTTCTCTTCCCACTCTATCCCTCAACTTCATCCATCTCACTCCAAGTCTCTAATTCTCTGTCAAGAACCTCATCCCCACCATTGTTACCCCTGTAATCCGAGCTCCAACCCAAACAACCCAGCATTGCCGTAAAAGAGGAAGCTCCGTTTCCAGACCTGACCCAATCGGTGGTAATATTGTTTGGATTTGAGGAAGGATTTGATATCAGATTTGACCCTGTTCTTGAGATCGGGTTCCATGGCGATGGTGTCGAAAGTGGATGGGTGGGTGAATGGAACGGATTTCCAACGTCCGTTTCCAGCATCGGCGTTCATGAAGAGGCGCAAATCGCGCTTGCCTTGTTGCTCGATTTCATCGACGACGGTGTGAATGTGTTGCAAATAAGGACGAAGGATTCTTCGCTTGTCGACTTTTCTGATCTTGAGAACGAAGGTTCTGGTTGTGGTGCAGTTGTCGTGGTGGTGATGGGTTTGGTTGTACCAGAAGATAGTGGCTCCGAGAAAACGGTCCTGAATGGTTTGGTTGGAGCTGAGGCAAAGGAGGATGTCGTTTTGGTTCTTCCCACTTCCAGTGACAAGGTTGGTGAAGTCAGATTCTTCAATGGAAGGGAGGAAGTGCAAGTAGAGAGAGACCTTTGTGTAGAGGTGATTGTGGATCTTCTCAAAGTTTTTTTCCTCTCAATTGATTAATTGTAGAAGAAAGAAAGACACAAAAGTTATAAAAAAAATTTCACAACTATAACCTAGTCATTTGGGTTGGAGCTCAGATTGTAGGAGTAATTGAAAATTTTTATTAAAAGGTAATTATAGGAGTAGATCCAGTTTTTTTTATATTAAATGATATTATAAACATGTTAAATAATTATTATATTATCATGATTTTTATATTATTAAACACCAAATGTATGATTATATAAGAACTAGTTATATCTTTTATATTATTAGATTTTATCTTTATTATTTTATACTTATATTTTATATTATCTTTTATACTATTATGTGTATATAAATATAACTTAATTTAAATGTGATACGGATATATCGGTGTTAATTGAATTACAAACTTATTACTAGCTTATGGGTATTTTTAATATTTATATTTTATATAAGGTCTTACGCATAAGGAACATGTTGAATAATTTTTGGGCTGCGTAGGTTAAATAAATAAGAAAATACAAAACTATATTTTGCATCAAATTAAATATCAATTTGATTTAGGTGCTTAATTTGACGCTCAATTATAATTTTTCTTTTTAATAAAAAAGACAAACCTTTTAATCGGTGATGGTTGAAAAAAATTATAGAAAGATGAAAACCATAGTAAGCTATTATATATATATATCCATATATAAAGACCAAATAACTACTTAGTATAATTATTTTAGTTTTTATTTTAAATTAAATAATCACATCATTTAATTATTATGCTTAAATACGTGGAACAACGCGGTTTCAATTAAAGTTTTTTTTTAAAAAAAAAAAAACCATATTGGATGAAAAAACTGAAACTGGGGCGAAAGTACTAAACTATATATTTTTTTTTTTGATACAAGGTACTAAACTACATAAAGAAACATGAAAATTAAGATTGATCAATTTAGCAGTTACAAGGATCCTTCTTCTCCCTCACCTACATCTTGGGTTTCTGCAGCATCCTCTATCTCTAATTGCCTTTGACCAGGACTTGGTATTGGGGTTTCTCTGCTTCGTTTGACAGTGACACCTTTCATCATCATCATGAACATCTTCACCAAGAAACCCACCGGCAAAGGTTCTTCTTCTTCTTCTTCTTCATTTCTCATTCATCCCACAACCCGATCACCTTCCCATATGCTCAATTATTTCTTTCTTCTCTTCTTTTTTTTTTTAATCTTTTTTGAGCTAATTAGGTCATGTTTTGGATGCGGTTCGGATCATTGTTCACTCAATTTTGATGTTTGGTTTGGTCTTCAAATTGAAATCCCATATTGGATTTTGGTTAAAAAGGCCATTTTTTTTATGCCCCTTTTTTCATGTTTTGTTTCATGCAGAGGCTCTTCGGGAGAGTAAACGAGAAATGGCAACCGCTACTAGAGGTAACTAATGTTTCAGTTTCTTACTCTGCGTTACTCAATTATTACTATTAGCCTAAATAAATCCAGCTACCATAAACACTTTTTCTAACTGTTGGATCCACTTCAGATGCCTCTATGGGGACACTATACACCAGTATAGTTTTCTTGACATAGATGGAAAAAAACATACACAAGGGAAACATTCAAATCAATCACCTCTGAATTTCATGTGGTTATGAACTTACGATTCTTTCTGGTCATAATAAGTTAGAGGTAGTATGACATTTCGGGCTATCTATTAATATGTTATATTTTTGTTTCTTGTTTTATGATATACTCCAGGTATAGAGAGGGAAATTGGAGCATTACAATTGGAAGTATGTCAAACAGTTACTGACGAGTGATTATCCTCTTCCTGAACTTTTGGTGTTATATCTAACATGGGGTTATTGTGTTTTTAGGAAAAAAAGCTCGTTGCCGAGATAAAGAGAACTGCTAAGATGGGAAATGAGGTATGATCTGCATTTGCTCATAGGTTTCTTTTCTGCTGATATCATGCAGACAGACTTGAGAAGCTGTATCCTTGATCTGTTGTTGATATGCTGACTGGAGTTTAAAACTAGATATTTTCTTTCCCCTTGCATTTTTCAGGCAGCAACTAAAATTCTAGCTCGCCAGTTGGTCAGGCTTAGGCAACAAATTGCTAATCTTCAAGGTAGTCGAGCTCAGATGAGAGGCATAGCAACTCACACACAGGTAGATTGTTGATGCCTTTGTTTCTGCGATGTGTTTTTTCGGTACTTGTTTTTGAGCAGGTAGATGCTTTATGGTCTTAGCTGTGCTTGTCATTTCATGCAGGCAATGCATGCCCATTCTGCTGTTGCTGTTGGCATGAAAGGTGCTAGTAAGGCAATGGCAGCTATGAATAAGGTAGCATGTTCAATCTTATATTTTAAATATATTTCATGTCCATACTTAATATATTTGTAACAATTTTTTAGACTGGGCCATGATAGCAAGATTTTGTTTGGTTTTATTCAAAATAAGAAAGTAAAGCTTTTTTTTTTGGACAAGGTTCTGATGATTTTTGAGACAATGTTATTGAGTGCATGAATGGGTTTCAGCATGATGTTTATTCATGAAGCGGGGTGCAAGTTTGTACAAGGTTGAGGGGGTGGGGCATAAAGTTGATATTTAGGGGTTGCTGTGGGGTTCGTGAGGTTGTAAAGTTTCCACAGAATAGTCATGAACATGAGATTGTTCTTTTGCCATTAGCTAAATATTGTAGAAGATATTGCTTCCCTCGCTCCTGTCCCCTCCAGTCACATGCATACACAAAGGAAGTAAGGGGGAAAATGGATGGAGTGGATATATCCAACTTCGAGCAGAAACTAAAAGGAAAAATGCTGCATCAGAAAAGCAGCAATGATAATAACAGTTCTTCTAACTTCCTTTGAGTTCAACAAAACATTGACGTTGGAGTCCATAAACTAATTCTGCACCATTTTTTAATTTTTTTCTCTTGTGATAAATTAGAAGTTTCATTTGCAGCAAATGGATCCTGCAAAGCAAGCCAAAGTTATGCGGGACTTCCAGAAACAATCGGCACAGATGGATATGACTGTAAGATGATGCTGTGGTTTTAGTAATTTTACAAGTGGGAAAAAAACAGGAAATCATTGTTTTTGTTTCCATAGCTTTTGGACTTTAATGGTATATAATTTATGTGCAGACTGAAATGATGTCAGATACCATAGATGATGCCTTGGATAATGATGAAGCTGAAGAGGAGACTGAAGAGCTGACAAATCAGGTAATCCTTAAATTACCTTCTTTTGTTGCATTTTTTTAAAAAATAAATAAATTAGTACTGCAATGTTTGCAGGGCTTTTTACTTGATCTCTCAAATAATTAAAGACCTCTACTGTATTTGACATGGCCAGTTTATTTCACATGAAGCAGTTTAGTAGGAGGAATAACGAGTATATCTTCTGTCACAATCCCTAAGGATTAGCGGTGCTTGGAATCATAGGTCCAAATTTGGATACTAACTTCAGCAATAACACCCTTGGGGCAATCCTGAATGAAAACCAACCACCACCAAGCCTTATCTCAATAGGTGGAGTCAGTAATATAGATCAATCAATGCCATTGGGCTAGTCCATAATCTGGTGGAGATAATTTGGGGACTAATCAATGAAAAGCTTAGGATTCCCTCATAGCCCCCAAATTTAAAAAAAAAATAAAATCAAGAGAAGAGCATGGCTTATTTGCCATCATGTATCCTTCTCAAGACTTGAAACTACTTTTAAATTCTGAATACGTTATGATTTCTTGTGGCTTAGTTTACTAGGTTTAGAAGGAATGGTTTCTAATTCACAAAGAGTAGCGAGTCTAGATGGGCAGAACTTCAAGATCTTATTGTTTGGGGATTTCATAAGCTTTTGAAATTATAAAAAGAAACTGATCACAATTTCACTTAAACCTATTTTGGCAGGTGCTTGATGAAATTGGTGTGGATGTTGCCTCACAGGTAGGAATCAGCTGTTATTAATCTCTGCACTCCTATCATCTGTCATAATGCTTTTGCTCAAGCTAATTTGAGTTGTATTTGAACTCTTTGACAGTTATCAGCAGCTCCCAAAGGGAGAGTCGCAACAAAGAACACTGAAAATGTCAGCAGGTATCTGCCATCTAACATTTTTTTCCCGTATCATTACTATTTTTAATTTTCCCATCCTTAGTCTAAAAGGAAGTTAAGAGAAAGGAAGATATGAAATTCTGTGTAACTTGTAAAGTCATGAAGAATTTACTCTGTCTCCTTATGTATTTGCATAAACATGTTTAAACTTCTTTAGCTGTTTGCTTTCTTTGTAAGTTTGTTTAACCTTGGAAATTTGATGCCATTGCAGCTCGGGCATTGATGACCTTGAGAAGCGTTTGGCGGCTCTTAGAAACCCATAATTTTTACATGAGATTATGTGATTCTCGAACTCAAAGTTTTAAACTAGAATTCTTTTTAGAACTTTGTTTTCTTGGGATTTCATAAGTTTAGCGTGTATATACTATATACCCCCTTGAAATTATTATGTATGATCTATTAAATTTTCTCGTGCCTTGAGGCTACTGCAAAGCATTCGAGTGGGTTCTAAGCTGAGATGGACAATTTACTTGTAAAGTGGTAGTTGGGGATGGAAAGAATAAAATAACTCAAAATTTATGTAGTTTGATACTATTTGTAAATGCAAGGGCAAAGTCGATTTGTGTTCTGGCTGGCCGGAGAAGCTTTACCTATGGGTGCTTGGTAGGAGTGAAATTAGGCAAGTGGAGAATAAAGAATGATATTATGATTGAACATAGTATATGTCTAGATATATCACTATTTTTTGTCTTCTCTTTCCACCAATTTTTACTCCTATCAGGTACTTGAAACCTGGCTTTCTAGTGTTTTAAATTATTTAATACTCTTCAAGAATGCACATGGAACTTTAGAATGATCATTTGGGAATGAGATTGATGTGTTAATACTCGTGGACAACACACGTGGAACTTCAGAATGATTATTTGTAAATGAGATAGATTCATTGGTTCTGCGGAAGGGAACTGCTGTATACTAGTTAATTGCTCATGTAGACCTTGTTTTATCAGGAGTTGCTTTCAGAAAATACCAAGGTTTTCCCATAAATGAATTAACCAAAATTTGGAAGAACCATTTGTGACATAAAATACAAGTATCCTCTGGTGCCTTTTAGTTTAAATTTGATCCTTTGCTGTTATATAAATTGTTTTTATACTACTAGTAAATAAAAAGTGTCCAATTAACTTAGAAAATAAAGGTGTGTGTTGGATGAGCTGGGTGAGTTTAACATCATTTTTAGATGTAACTCGTAAGTTTGACATATTTTTTTTTAAAAAAAAATTCTAGAAAAAAAAGTTAATATACAAAATTTAACAAATTAATACTATAAATCTCAATCTCAAATATAATAAGTCTCAATTTAACAAATTAACATCATAAATCTCAACTGACCTTACTCAAATATAATAAGTCTCAATCTCAAATAAACTAAATATCATAAGTCAGTAAATACATAACAAATTAACAACTAATAAGTCTTACTAAGTTTAGAATAAACTAAGCAAAATTAGTTATAACTCAAATAACAAATTAGTCTAACCAATCGAAGTCAGTGTCATCATGCATCTCATATGTATTGACATAATCATTGATTTCACTCTCTACTTTTTTCATATACTCTTTATCATCTAAGCAATTTTTTACAAAAAAAAAATGGGTAAATTAAATTTGTGCAAGTTGAACATGTTTCAACCCGTTATTTGACCCACACATTGTAGATTGAAATATTTTTCAACCTAACCTGACCTGCATTTTATAAATTGAATTATATCGAAACCCATAAATTCGCAGATTAACTCAACTCACTAGACACTCCTATTAGAAAGTGTTATTCTATTGAAGAATAACAAGAATAAACTAAATTATCACTGTAAATCTGTAGTTATTTGATTACTAACTGTAGTTATTATGCCGAACTGTTCCTTAATTGAAAATTTCTCATAAAGCAATATTTGAAATGTTTTACTTACTGCTAGTTTTAACTTATTTGGTTTGAAATACCCTACTCGCATTCACGAGTTCTAGGACTAGAAAGACAAATCCAAGTTAACAATATCCGCCATGTGAGCAGGGGCAGTAGAAGATATGAAGAATGGAAGATCTCATACTGCACATGTAGTTAGTTTTGAGACCAAATTCTAGCTTGTCAATAAATTGATTAAATTCCCACTCATAACAAGGGACATAGAGGTAGTGTTGGGTCTCATTGTGAAGAAACAATAACAAGTATATCATAAACTACAAGTCTCGTTTCATCTTTTTTCTTTTTTTCAGAAAAAAGAAAACACGTTTTTCTAGGGAAATTTAAATAAAAAAAAGAACCTTGGTTGAGTTCTCTGGAGCACGTTTTAAGGAACATGTTACAGCAGCTGAGAAATCTTCAGAAGACAATCTGGGGGGCAGAAAAAAGTCCAGCTTGGTCCAGAAAATGATATCAGGAAGTGAGGTGGATTATGACCTCATGGTAATTCAGTAATATACATGAACATGATTCCATAATGCTTGAGATCATTCTTGAATAAAAGCTGATTTAGCACTTCAGGTGCGTTAGAATTTAGAAAATGTCTCGTGACAAAACGAAAAAGCATGTACTTAGTTACTTCCTGATAGAGAGGAGCTCAAAGCTCCGCAGAGGATCATCGCGATTGCCTCTTATAGATCCAGAGCGTGTGAAAGAAGCTTGTTTAGTCTCATACATAGGTTGAACTCTATGTGCGGTAGATGGACGGCTAGCACTTGAGGTCAGCCGGCCAGTACGACTGTCAGTATGGTCACCTGAGGAACTTGGCCTGGTTGATGAGATTATGGCTCTCCTTGAACTGCTGCCATATCGAGAGGAACTGCGTCCTTTCTCTTGATCATGATACTGAAAAACCAAGGTAAAACTAAACGTATGAATAATTGAGTAGAAAATATAAACAAGTATATAGTGTTCGCCATCAGTAAAACAGGAAAAGAGAAAGACAAACAATTGAAGTGTGATAACAGCAAATGATAGATTCTATTGCTTTTAGATAATCAAATCATGCAAATAAAACAGCACCAAAATCATCAAACAGCATTATCATCAACTTCAACTTCAACACCCCCCTTTCTTTTCCCTTGTTTTCTTTTTCCTGCTTAAAATGTTTATTTTTTTGGTGAACCCGCTTAAAATGTTTTCTTCCTATTGTTTCTGTTATTTCTTTTACTCCTTTCAATTTCATTTTGATTACTTGTTTTGTTAGGAATTGATGTGGGGAATCTAACTGCAACTGTTTACAGCAGAGACTCAATTACACATTTAAATCTAATTGGACTAACAAAAAAATAAAAGCCAGTGAATTTCAAATTAACACTCAGTTGTTGGGTATTGAAGCAGAATATAACTTAACAACATAAATACAGTTAAAATGAAATTCATCCCAGCACATGCCTACTAAAAACCAAAGCTGTTATCTAAAATATCTAGCACAAGTCCAAATTAAAGGACTATGGGAAAAAGTAAATCAATTCACTCTCTAACTGACAACTTTCACCATTTCTTCCATGATGGAAGTACTCCACAACTATAAACCTCCAGACAAAAAAATTCATAGCATGCAGCATCTTCACGGCTAGATGTTTAGCTAAATAATACTCTTAGGATAGGGAATCTTCAGGTTATGATTTATAGATTCTTATTGTTGGAAAACAACATTTACCACATCCTTGTGTACTGCTACTTCCTCAAAAGTCCTATGTTTGGTGTGATCACCACGGGGACTAGAACTTGTTGGGTTCCTCCGGGAGAATGCTTCAACAGCACCAGAGAATTTCTCTCGAATCTCTTTCCCAACTGAAAGAAGCAATTGCACAACCAAGGATTATACAAAAAGAAATTTGGGTAAAGCACACTAGTGTTTGACCACTATTGATGTGAGCGATGAAAGTGATAATTATAGTTGAATGCTTTCAGGGTATCATTTTCTGAAATTCAAAAGATGAAGATCACAGCATATATCAAATTCAAAATTCCTGACCACCCAATATCAGGCTCATTAAGAATTTAGTAGAATAACGAATTTCATTATCTTATTTGGCTGAAAGAGAGCGGACCTGAGATCTTTTCCGGCTTTTGTACAGATGGTCCTGCATTCATAGCAGCCTTGCCACTGCCATGCTGTTATTAAAACAACTATAGTAAGTGAACTCTACTATAAATCAAAATCCAAACAAGTAAGATATAGAAGTACTAACCCGCCCTCTAGAGCTGCCGCCAATCTGCGGATACTTCAATATAGTCCAGTCAAAAACATAGTCAAATTGATAGCCTGCACTAACAATATCCAGATCAATTTGCAATCAATAAACACACTAAGTTTCCAGCAAAATATACAGAATGCTAATATCAAAATTAGATGTTTAGGGTAACAGACCTTCTTGAATAAATAAATCTCGAAAAAGCCTCTTTAAATATGAATAATCTGGCTTGTCCTCAAACCGCAATGATCGGCAGTAGTGGAAATATGATACAAACTCTGAGGGATATGATTTGCAGAGCACCTGTTATACAAGCACAAAATTAACAATAAAACAACAGGACCAATAAAATTGAGAACTGAAACATAAGGGTAAAGGAAGAGGGCAAAATGTAAAAGTTATGCCAATTGTTGAATGCAAAGAATATATGATTAAGACTTAAAAAGGAAAAATCAACCTTAAAGCATTTAGTTGATTGTAGCATCCAATATTAGTAGAATAAGTAAACCTAGTTCTAATGCACAAGAGAAACATGCACTTGGGCTTAAATAAGTATTCACATGCAAAGGCACAAACTATTGTGGGACTGGCTCTCAGGCCTCGCCTGTCTTCTATTCTAAACCTCTATGGCATCATACGTCTAGGTCCAACTAAAGATCAGGCCAGCCAACATTGAACCAAATTCAAAGCATCAAACTCTAGATCCAGAGGGAATATCAAATTTCTCCAAAAGCCTCACCGATCCAGCTAGTCATAATACCTCTATCGGAGTTGACATCTTCTTCTCACTGATTTTGTCGTATTTTTGTTTTTTGGTGCCAGCCTTCATTCCCTGCCAAGGAAGACTGAAAAAAACAAAAATAAAAAGAAATTGTACAATGGAAGGTGATAGTGAGACTAATATTGTAAAGATATCCAAATCTAATAGGGGGTAAATAGATGTGTCTATGAAGTATCCAACCTTCCTCTTAAGAAGTACATGAGCACATAACCAAGAGATTCCAGATCATCCCTTCTGCTTTGTTCTGCGAGCAAAATAATGTACAATTAACAAAAGAAAGCATTCAAGTGTAATTATGTTGTAATTCACTTCTATTTATTGATTGTCAACACAAAAAGGAATAAATACCACAACATATTACTCACCAATTCCGAGATGAGTGTTGACACTTGCATACCGAGCTGTGCCTGTAAGGTTCTTGTTTTCCCTATGCAAGAAAGACAAAGCTTTTCATAATTAAAAAAAAATAGGAATTTTACAAAAACTAAGAAACAAAACTATAACAAAAATTAAAGTAAAAGAACATCTTTGTAACGTATTTGGTATCAGAATGAGAGAGCAGACACAAGGCAATAGATACCTGAAGCAAGTCATAGATGACAGGTCATAAATAGATTTTGCTCCACTAAGGTATTTATGGCACACATTGTACTAGATACCAGTTCAAATTTGTGATCAACATACACACACGCTTGCACACACAACCACACTTGAGATAATTTACAACAATCTCAATAGTTATTGTTATTATTATTATTGTTGCTGTTGTTATTATTATTATTATTATTATTATGATCATGATACTACCTACATTTAGGTGAAGACAAGACCTGTGCAACACCAATTAAAGTGATGTAAATGCTTAAATCCAAGGAAGACCAGTGCAATTAATAAGGCAACATAAGGTTGGGTTTGCCCCAAAGTGTTGTTGCCTCCTACAAAATGTGTTGCACAAATAAATACTGCACCTTAATATCCTGAAATAATAATGACAAACTTTACCTGTATGGTATATGCCTATGAGTCTGAAGATCCCTATATTTTTTTGCGAGGCCATAATCAATGATGTACACCTGAAATGAGATACCCAGCATGATATGAATATAGTTAAAAGAAACTGAAATTTGCATGTTCAACTATAATACTTCTTATCAGAATCTATCAATCATTGCACCAAAGAAAAGGATTCCATTAAAATAGAAGTTAAAGATTGGAAAACAAGACATTCTGACAAGAAAAAGAGCCAGAGGAAGTATATTGACTCAAAATGCTACCCAATCACTTTGCATATCTGACAATAAAGTAAACCTCCTGTGGGCTTCTAGGCTAGCACCACAGATGGCCCAAGGCGATTCAAGGTGGAAGCGTGGCCAGGAGGTGCCAAAACCTGAGGTAGGAAGAGGTGTGAGGTGCCCACCTCAGTGCCTCCTAGTTTGTTGCTGATCTTAAACCTTCACTTAATCACTCTTAACCAATTGGGTGTCAAATGGGACGGGACAGAATAGCCAATATGCCCTGGAAAATAAAGGCAAAAAGCAACCCAAAAAAAAAGGTTCAATGGATTTGTGTGTTGCTGTGATGCGTGAGTTTTAGGAGGTTGAAGGTCTGAAACTTCTAAGCAAAACCAGCAGTTCATTCATGGACAGACAGTGCCAAAAGACTAACTGAAGTGGGTTTTCACATATTTCAATTGACTATTGTCTTTTTCTTTGGTTCTTCTCTCATCTTAGCCGAGATACACATTCTGCTCCTTTTTCTTTCTTTTTCAACCTGTAGCAAACTCATGCAAACTTAGCTTCTTACACATACTAGTAGCATAATGTCATTGTTTTACAACTTTTCTTGACAATTTTTAGAATAAGTCAGTTTTCTCTTGGAGGTACTTTAATGGTCTTGTGTTATTTGAATTCCAGGAACTGTTTTGACTGTATGAGAACCACTACAATGTATAATTCCTTTCCACTCATATGAATAACAACGAAATAACAACCAAAATCTTCTAAAATAAGTAAGGGAAATAAAAGGAAAAAAAAAGAAGCAGAAAAAAATTGAAAGGAAGCATCTTCAACAAAATAACATACCTGGTTTGCTTTACGTCCTAGGCCCATTAGAAAATTGTCTGGCTTTATGTCACGGTGAAGGAAACCTCTTGAATGCATATATTCAACTCTGTTAATCTGAACAATAATATGAAGCAAATAAAACATTAGTATCACTATTTAAAATACTTTATTTGATAATAGTTGCAAATGTAGACTTACTAATTGATCAGCAAGCATTAACACTGTCTTCAATGTTAACTTCCGGTTGCAATAATTAAATAAATCTTCCAGACTTGGTCCAAGAAGGTCAATAGCCATGCAATTGTAGTCTCCCTCAACTCCAAACCACTTGAGATGGGGAATCCCCGCTTCAATAAGGAACAAAATTGGATTACTCAAAAGGAAACATCTCAATCATTTTCTGACACTTTTTCAGTCTTAATTAGTTAATTTTACTTTGAGGGCATGGTTTGAGACTAATGGTTCTGATTTCATTAACAGAAGAAGATTCTCGGCATCAATCAGGTTATCCTCCAGAATCAAGAAAACGGAACAAAAATATATAATATAATGATTGAGAAATAATTTCCATGTGAAACTTTAGCATTAGGAATTAGCTAATACTTTTAGTAGCCAAAATGCTAAAAAGAAATAGAGATATAGACTTACTTCCTCCTTGAAGAAGCATATACAATTTTGACTCATAGTGAAGCTGTGGATGCTTGGTCTTCACAGGTTCCTGGAAATTTTTGGGGGGCAGGAGGTGATGGTTAAAAATTTAAAACATAGAATATCATGAGAAGACTAATATAATTAACTGGTACCAAAAAAATATTTCTCAAAACACAGCAAAAGAAAGAATATGATGAACAATCCTAATAAACTGCAACATAACAATGTGAACCGAAGTGTGCATCCATAAAGAGATAATGCAGCATTTCACACATCACTTCAATCCATAGGGAGATCTTATTGATTTCTTCAAAACTTCAAATACTGCTCCAACTATTGTCCCAAAGTTAACAGTAAGAGAGTACGAGAGAGATGTCATTTGCTTTGTTATTTACTCCAGTAATAAACTATATCTCAAATTAAATGTCATGTATCCTTATTGGAACTCCAATAGCATTGATAAAAAAAAAATAATATAGGACGCTTCATCTTCTGAAGTGACAATGTCTACACCATGGAATTATAAAAAACCCCAACGAGCACAATACATTCATATATTATAGTCTTAAAAACATGTTCCACAAGGTAAATCAAGGTGATTTGATCATATATGCACATTTAAGGTACTAAAAATGCAATCAGAAACAGGAAAACATTAATCAATCTCTATAAATTCATAACATACCAGCTTGATAGCTACCTCCTCTCCAGTTTGTACATTAACAGCTGACATAAAGAATAGAAGGAATATGTTAACAACAATATAACAATATAAGACAAAGCTGCAAAAGGGATATTACAATTATTAAAAAAAAAAAAAACATGAACATACATACCTATATAAAGCTCTCCAAAAGACCCACTCCCAATTTTCCTTCCCAGTTTAAACTTGCCACCAATAACATGATCCATCATAAAATGATCTTCAATACACCCACACCCAGTAACTATAACGAGCCTTTTCTGCTCAGATTTGTGCTCAATTCAGCACCTAATTGTGCACAACCTCAAAGAGAGCCAAAATCCCTCTGATTTCTCCACGGATTCACCTGATTAAGGGGTCCAGCAGGTCCAAATTCCAAGCTTTATTCCAGAATCCACTCAAATCCAATGAGATTTCCCAATCTTTTAATCCGATTAGTTATGAAATCGCAATATGATGTAAATTCAGGACAAGGGTAAATCAAAAGGAGCCAAATTTACAAAAATTGTAACATCCCCAGCAATGAAGATGAAGCCTTTTTATTCAGAATACAATACCAACTTCTCCAGCTACATTCCTTTACCAAACATAACCCAAATCAATCACCCCAGACCACGGATTGAAGCCCTAATTTCAAGGAGAACATGACCGCATTGACCCCAGAAAACAAAATGCTAATGAGTATCAATAACAAAATAAAAAAAACTGAACCTTTTTGGAAAAGAAAAGGGGACAAGAGGAGGAGATTGAGGAGGCTATGTTGAATCAGGTAGGAACCTAAGTAATTCCACAAATCAAGAGTTTGGAGAGAGAGAGAGAGAGAGAGAGAGAGAGAAATGAGAAGGGAAAAGCAGGTGATTATAGTAATCGTTGATATGTTTTGGTTGTATTTTTTTTATTGAGATTATTCTTTACTTTTTTATCCACAATTTTTTTTTTTGGATGAAATTGAACTGCCATCGAAATTTTGAAGAATATGACAAACCGATACCCTCTCTGTCTGCTGCTCACGTTTGGGCTGTCAAATTGCTTCCCTAGTTCCTTTCTTTTATTTTCCTTTTTTTCTTTTAAAAAAAACTTGTGTTTTCTTTTTGCTTTTGTTTATTTTTGTTTTTTTTTTTATTTCCTTATCTTTCTATGGCATATTTTGTTGGTTCTTTTATTCGGTGATTGCTTCTTCTTCTCTCCTTTTTTTTGTTTATCGTTGTACTTTTCAGTTATACAATACATTAAAAGAGTACTTTTAGATCAGTTTTATGTCAATGAAATTAAATTTCTTTCTAAACAATTTTAAGAATGTCCATAGGAAAAAAGGTTAAATTATTCTTTAGGTTGTTATAACGGCTTTTTGACCAAACTGCCATTTTTGGTAAAAAATATTACCAAAATCTTGCCATGTTTTATTAATTTTTGAAATGTCAGCTTTGGTATTGGAATTTTTATTTTTTTGTTAGCGTTGGATCTGTTAATTCATTGGCGTATCACGTGGAATCGCTAATTCTTACGATTAGCGTATCGCGTTGGATCTGCATCAATCTTCCACGCGATGGATCTGTAGCCAGCACAATATCAACGTCAATGTGAAGATGGCGTATTCCAAGTAAACTCTATAACCCCCCATCACCCTCTCACGGCATCTTCATTCATTTATCAAATTTTTTACCATCTCTACAGATTCATTCTCTAAACTATAAAAACTCTCCTGTGGTTATAAAAATTTGTCAGAATCATATTCGTAAGTATTTATCGTTAGATTATTATTGTTATTGTTATATATATTATTAAATATTTTAAGTATTAAATTATTATTTATGATCTTGTGTTATTTTATTAATTATATTTTGTATATTTGTTATGTTTTTAGAATTATATATTATATTTTGTATATTTTTTTAATTTCTATATTATTTATGTATTATGTATATTTGTTTAATTATTAGAATAATTGATTATTATTATTATTATTATTGATTACTATTATTATTGATTATAATTATTATTATTATTATTGTTATTATTATTATTATTACTATTATTTCTTTTATTATTATTCTGAATTAATGTATGTATGATATATGTTTTATTGTTATTTAGTAGGTTTTTAGTATTTGTTTGTTTCTTTTATTATTATTCTGAATTGTGTATGTATGATATATGTTTTATTGTTATTTAGTAGGTTTAGTATTTGTTTGTACAAAATTAAATTATTTGTGTTGTTGTTGTTATTCGAAGTGTAAGATGAAAAACACCTTGTTGTTCTCATTTACTACAATGGGAGAAACGTATGAAGGTGAAGAGGGTTAATGTCAGGTCCCGTCCCAAGTCTATCATGATTCAACGCGTGACACGACTATCGAAAAAAATTAAGAACAAAGAAAATCAAGTTGTGTCTAGTGTTGTGTATAGATTTCCATGATGGATAATGTTCTAAGATGGATAAATTTCTTCCATTAGAAGATGATGAAGATGTTCTTGCATGATTGATTACTTTGATCAACATCCTAACTTAACTTCTATGGAGTTGTATGTCGAGACGGAAACAAGTGAAGCCAATGATGAGCGTCTTCTTCATGAAAAACAGGGTTACAAGTGTCCTTCTAATCTTCTTTGAATCATCGTCTTATCAACACTCAATTCTCCATGACACATGCTCCCGTCCTAGTACAATCTCAAGAAGTTGAATACGTCTGCATGCCTGAAGGGAGTTCATTTAGGTTGGACCTTGAAGCGATAACCCGCTTTGCATGGCGGATGATTATCCGACACAAGCGATGATGAAGGGAGATGCCTGCGAGGGTGAAGATACGACACCGACTTAGAAGAAGATGAATCGACCCTAAGTAAATATACAACAACTAGTCCCTCCATTGGTAGTTGCTCCCGAATCTACATATGTGCCTCCATGCCCTCAGTTTTAAATCAATTGGGATCCGTTGAATACATCTGATAATCTTTGTGAATTAGATTCTCGTGGTATTTGGAGTCCAGATGAAGAATTATATGTCGGATTACAATTTCCCTCTAAAGAAGCTGTCAATTTGGCCCTAAAACATTATTCCATTATTAGACACCAGAATTACAAGGTTGAGGATTCTAATACACAACGTCTAATTGTTAAGTGTCCTAGAGCTGCTGATGGTTGTAATTGGAGGGTTAGGGCTATTCTAAGCAAGAAATCAAACTTGTGGGAAATTCGAAAATATAATGGGCCTCATGTGCCACAACCCAATTTCACAAGATCACCAGAAGTTAGACTCTCGTATGATCTGTTCTTGCATTCTGGAGATGGTTAAACAAAAACCTGATGTACCTGTATGCTTAATTATTGAAAGGGTTCGATGTCAATTCGGATATGACGTGTCCTATCGGAAAGCTTGGAAAGCAAAACAAATTGCCATTATGAAAGTATTTGGAGACTGGATAATTCTTATGCGGTATTGCCTAGATGGTTACTTGTCATGCAAAGAGACATGCCAGACACCGTGGTGGAGCTGCAAACCGTTGATTATGTCGAGGCCAATAGAGTTGACCGTTCAAAACGTGTATTCCATCGGTTGTTTTGGACATTCAAACCATGTGTTGTTGGATTCCAATATTGTAAGCCCATTATTCAGATTGACGGCACTTTTCATTTGTATGGCAAATATCGTCATAAACTATTGATTGCAACAACACAGGGATGGCGATAGAAAACCTCTCCCCATTGCATTTGCCATTGTTGAAGGGAAACAAAGGATGCTTGGAGTTGGTTCTTAGCATTGATTCGAACACATGTCACACAACAACGAGTGCGTGCTTGATATCCGAACGACATCAAGGCATCATACGATCGATGGCGAATCCACATTTGGGATGGCAAGCACCGCGTGCGCATCATGTTTTCTGATCCCATATTGGTAGTAATTTTAATAGCGCCTTTCGCAACCTGGCACTAAAGAAATATCTGATTAACACGGGTAATTAAATATTTGACATTGTTTACTCATTTACTATACTAATTATCAAACTACAATTTAGTTACTAACATCAATTCATTCTATATTTTAATATCAGGGTATGAACCAATGGCATTCAAATTTGAGGCTAGGTTGGAAAAGTTGACTGCTACTCCCGAAATGGAAAATTGGATTAATTCGATTCCAAAAGAACAATGGAGTTTAGCATATGATGGTGGCCACAGATTTGGTCATATGACGACGAACTTATCTGAGTGTATGAATGGGGTTTTGAAAGGTGGCAGAAACCTACCAATAACAAAGACTTGTTCAGATGACATATTACAAATTGGTAGAGTACTTTGTTAATCGTAAGGATGATGCAAACGAAAAACTTGTTGATGGGGTAGATTGGTCGATGATTTTTGAAAAGTTGGAACGTAAACGTCTTTGAAGGCAAGCTCTCACCAAGTCCGTAGATTTGATATACAATCAACCATTTTTGGTCGAAGAGGCATTCAACCCTATAACACAATAGGGGTGGAGTTAAATATTCCCTAAACCTTCAACAGGGGCACGTGTGATCGTGGCTATTTCAAGCGTTGCATTTCCCTTGCTCTCATGCAATTGCGGCATGTTCTTCCGGGAGACTTGACGCTTTTCAATATGTGCACAAGTGTTTACAAAATGCATTCTTTGTACAAGGTGTATGAGATGGACTGGGTATCATTAAGGATGAACCATGGTGGCCACCAGCTCAAACGATTACATTGGTACCCGATCGTCAATTGCTTCGATCTAAAGGTCGACCCAAATCAACTCGACTTAGAAATGAGATGGATTGGCACGAACCAGGACCGGGACAAAGATGTAGAAAATGTGATGAATCTGGACATAACTCTCGTAGTTGTCGTCGTGGTGGATCGACTTCTTTGAGGAATGACCAAGCAGGGCCATCCACTTGATTAGGACATAAGTTAATTCGCATTGTATTGTAATGAATGACTATTTATGTGTAGCTTCATGTAATTTGATAATCTACGTTATTGTGCTTTTACTTGGTGTCTATTAATTTATGCTTGATACACTCATATTTAATATGTATATTCGATTCTATAGAATGTTCTATTATTTGAAGACTTACCTAATGTCCTTGTCGGTTGCTTGATTACGGCGTGAGACATGGCATTCCACTGCGCCTGTGCCCGGAGGACCTATCAGTACTAGAGATGCAAGACTTTCATGTATCATAACATGTATGGCAAGGAAGACCAGATCGTCATCTGCGTGTCAGACGTGCCCATAAATTCAAACATATGGACCCAGATCAGTGGATACTGCCATACCTAGAGCTGGCTGGTTTCGTGGGGGTTGCCCATATGGGGTATTGCACTATCGATCACTCCCTCATTACAGCATTAGTTGAGAGATGGCGGCCCGAGACACACACATTTCATATGCCTACTGGAGAGTGCACCATCACATTGGAGGACATTGCTATCATCTCGGGACTTCCCATTGATGGCGATGTAGTTACTTGGTCGTACATCCCATCCAGTTGGATGCAGCTATGTGAGACCTTGTTGGGATCGCACCGCCCGAGTCACACGTATTAGGTGGACGTGTTGATATGTCGTGGCTCTGGAGCGCATTCCGTACACGACTTACCCCGGCTGACGGAGACGATTATGTGATGTGGTGTGCACGGGCGTACATACTTCGGTTGATCGGGGATTGCTATTTCCTGACCATTCTGGTAGATACGTGCACATGATGTTTCTTCCTCTGTTTGAGGACTTTACCGTTCTTTGGGAGATACAGGTGGGATCGGCAATTTGTATAGAGAGTTGTGCAAGGCCACGTTACGGTGTGCACGAGATTGGAGGTGCTTGCATCTTGTTGCAAGATCGGGCATGGCACAGATTTCCGCCCCTTGTCCCTACACTCGTGGATGATGTTGATCCTATTCTTGTGGCTGCCTACATTGCTGCCCGTGGTCCCCTACGTCCACTGGGATTTCGGTGAGTTCCTCAACATATCTTTACATTAGTTTATTATATATATTATTTGTCTTGACATCGTATGACCTTGACATATATATAGGTGGCATAAACATAAGGTGTTGATTGAGACACCGATGGGGTGCTTCCATATTACCGTCGGTTTTTGATCGATGAAGAGTGATGAGGTCGATCTATTTATAGTGATTTAAATAAGTTAATTGTCTTGCATTATAATTCTTTATACATTTGTGATTGCGAGATAACATGGCGGCCATATACGGATGAGATTGTGGCTTCACCGCCCGGCGTTACGTGTCGCGGGTAGGGACATATATCCGGCGGTGGTTCCACTTATCTTTTTCCACATTGTTGAGTGGCACCGGCCGAGACGGGGTGATGCGTCGGTTTGGTGCTGGACCAACCAATACCACGGAGACCACACCAACCCGACGAGTTACACTCGATTACATTGGCCGGACGTCACGACGTGGATTGGCGAGCCACACACCTTGCACACATAGCCATCTGGGATGCGCGGCGGAACGGTGTGTTGATGGTTGGCCTTTGGAAGCTCCCCTTACTGCACAACGGTCTGAGTACATGCGCTGGTACAGACGGATTACCAGGCGTTGGATTTCCCGAACTGGTGCATCCATTGGGGTTGTGGTAAGCTTTTTACCAATATGTTCTGCTATTTGTTTTGAACATTTTGTATTTTATATTGATAATGACGTGTTATATTTGTATCTTAGGCTGACATTGCGAGAGAACGTCTATGGGTCGGCTAGGAACCCTAGTTCGGGATTTAGTATGGCTAGCCTTCAACGGTCCATGGAGGACATCTTATCTCGGTGAGGAGCATGATCGCATCACATTAGGTCACCTACGTCCGCTCCTCCTCCGCAGATGAGATTCCCGGTCCATCCGAGCAACCCGATGAGTAGCGACCGCGCCGTAGACGGAGAGGGTTAACCAAGACTGATCACGACTACGTCTTCCGGATGACTCGGTTCTTCCTAACCCTAGTACTCGGCCACCGCCCACTTCTACGCTACTTACCGTCCGTCTCGGCCACCACCTCCCTCGTACCCGCCATATCCAGGTTATCCACCATCTACATCATACCCACCACCTACTTACCCTTACCCACCATATCCTTATACTTTTACCCCGACACCGTCATTTCCATATCCACCGTATACAGTTACCCACCATATCCTCATCACTCACAAAGTGGACCTTCTTCCGATCCCCATCACAGGACCCCACATTCGACCCGGCCCTTCTCATTGATGTATATGTACTACATTTTATTACATTTACTTGATTAAGGATTACCGTATTTATATGTACCGATTTTTCTCATTATGTTTATGCATCTTATATGTGTTTTCTTGATATGAATTGAATATATATAAATATGTTTCATTATACAGGATGAAATATTTTTGGGAACATCCGATTTTTAGGGAAACTCAAATTTTTTATAGAATCGTTAAACTATTAACGTAAATTAATTTTGTAGAGATAGGACAAATCAATTTTTATATCCTGTCTAAAAGCTGTTGTTTGGTGAACAAATAGGATAGGATAAATCAATCCTATCACCTATCTTATCCTTTCTATTTAGTTCAAATTCTATCCCGAGAGGAGGGAATTTGGGTTAACTCAACATGATATGATAAGGAGATTTAAAGTATAATACAATTAAAGTGTAATAAAATATAACATGGTTATAAAAAATTGTATAACAAATATAAAAAATTTAAAATAATAAAATACTAATAATTAATTTTAAAAATTATTTTTATTTTGTCTCAAGGCTAATTTTGTTATTTATATTATTTTAAAAATTTTAAAAATATGCCAAAAAGGATATATTGGGTCGTCTCGGTGTATTAGCGTCAGTTCAAATTTGGTCCCATTCGGCCGAACCCGGTTCAAGACATTCGACCCATCTCAACCCATTTGGATCGGTCCTAGCCCATTCAAGCCGGTCCCTAGCCACTATTCGGGTAAGTCCCAACATATTCGGTCACTTAACTAACCTCCCAAGTATTTTGGCGATTCCCTAACCCATTTGGGTCACCCGGTCGGATTCATTATAGCGGGTCTCAATCCATTTGACATGGCAAGCCACGCATTGGATACGCTATTGCGCTTGGCGTATCGTTGATACGCCAGCGCAATGGCATCGTGGAATACGCTAAGCGCAATGGCGTATCAACGTGGATACGCGATATAAGGCGTATTCCACGTGGATACGCCAGCGCAATGGCGTATCCAACGTGGCCCAACAAAAAAATAAAAAATGCCACCGTGGCCAAAACAATTGACATTTCGATAATTAGTTTGAAAAAAGATAATATTTTTTGCCAAAAATGGCATTTAAAAAGCCTTGTTATAACTTGATTAGAATTTTAAATATATTCTTATAGTTTAAATTTTTTTAATGGGATCTATATATATAAAAATTTGTAGATATATCCATATATTTTAAATAAGTTTTTAATTAAATTCATATTAACTATAAAGTTTTGTAATTAAATCTTTAAAATCTATAACAAAAATACAAATTAGCTTACAAATGACTTCATTAACAGAGTTTAATAGTTATTAGCTTATAGAAACCTATTTAAATTTTTAAAAGTTTGGAAACTCCATTAAAAAATTTTAAATCATAGGAATTTATTTAACAATTCAATGAAAGTATAGAGACTAACAAAATAATTTAACCAAAAATAAAAAATAAAAAGGAGTGCACCTCCTACATTAGTCCAGTGCATTCAACAAAAAATATTTTTTTTTTAAATATGATTGGCTTAAGGTTCAAAACCCAAATAATCAAAGTAAGGATTACATTTCCTTAATTATAAAACCAACGCCTTAATAATATATACCCTTGTATATTATGGCATGTAAAAATTTATGATATTTCTTTGCATAATTTATGAGTTACAGTGCGGAAAAGGGACTTATCAAAAGATTAGTACATTGATTTTTCAATGGATGTGCCACGAGTGCATAAAAATTATACCCGTGGATGCATTGGATAAATTAAATAAAGTAAACGCGATAATTGTAAGTCCAAGAAAGTCATTGTAGCCAATATATAAAGAGTGGAAGGTGTGATCAATTATAAATCATACTATTCCACCCAAGAAAAGCAATCTAGCAATTAATAAATTGGCCAACAAGAACATAATGATGAAGGCATTTTACTATTATTAGACTACTATTTGCAAGAATTGATAGAAATTATGAGTGGTTTTTTTTTTTTTTTTACAATGATTGTGAAACTTATTATAGGGCTTCTACATGAATATGAAATTATGATGTTAAGAATTTCACACCTAATGATTGAGACATATGTAGAGATTAATATAGCAGATAAATTATTATTAGTTGAAAATGAAATGTAATTGTAATTGGGGTATAAATCAATACGAGTATGCATAACTTCCACACATTTTTAACAGGGGTGTAGTACATATTGTTAAGGGGGGGGGGGTGAAGGTTCAATGATTGGTTTTATTTCTCTGATAAGCTTGACAATAATCAAACAGTTCATTCAATCATAACAGCTTTAATACAAAGTCAATAATCAACGTTCCTAAAAAGCTTAAATTGTTAGGTAACTCAATGATTAATTTTATATCTTTATCCAGATAAAAAAGAAATTATATCTTTATCATATATGAGGTTGGCATAGGAAAGTCTATTATTGTGCCAATGTTTTGTTTGGGGGTTGGTAACTTCGTTGGACATCTGTCCTACTGAATAAGATTTTCTTTTCGACCTTTCTTTTTCATAGTCCCTTTACATAAGACAGTTGGGGCTCTTGCAGATTCGTCGAGATTCATGTAATAGATGTAATTTTGAAATTTTGCTTATATATTTTTATTCTAATCTAGTATTAACTCCATGCTAGCTAGGGAGTCCCAAATTTATAGAATCTAATTTATTTTCCTGTTTACTTTTGGATTCAAATTCAAATCCATTTAGGAATCTAATCCTATATTACTTGGAAAGTTCTTTCATTTGTTTGCTTGTATAAACTCAAAAATAAGAAACGATTTCATGTTTTGTGTATCATGTTTTACTAGAGAAGTGATATGTCTTATCACAGTCGAATATATAAAAAATATTTGTATGTTAACGCTTCTTCTCCATCTATTCTTCGAGTATAACACAGTGCAAGACTATTATTAGGTACAGTCCTCCTAGCTGGTCATGACCAAGATCCACATGAGATATATATTCTATAATTGATTGTTCACATGTACAAAAGTTTGTGAAACAACACTAATTAAATGGAGAACTAATCTGTTCTTGTGCTGTTGATGTTTGAGGAATCGTGTCTATATCCAAGTAGAGAAATGGCCTTCGTCAGTGTGTGCCTTAATTTAGTTAATATTTTTGGGACCTCCGAAAGAGAACAAGTAAGAGTCCTGATAATAGTGCAGTATTTCACTTCCATGCTTGGTGTCATGCATGTAGTTAAACCAACAAGGTACGGAAGCATCCAGATTCCAAAGAGAGACAAGCAGAAGGAAATTATAGAAAGATTCCAGTCCCTTCTGAAACCAAAAAAAGAAAAGGTTCAAACCCTCAATAAACTCTTTTCTAGACTGTTGAAGTTGACAAAAGCACACTAGATTTGAGGGAAATAGTAAAAAACATATGGTTACAGCATTGTTATAACAACCATGTAAGTTCTACAATAAACTCTTGTCCTTCTCTCCCCACTCTTGGCAGGGCCTCCTATGGCCAATATATTATTGATCTCCTAAGAGAGAAGAGAGAAGGCCATGTTCAGCACAGTGCCCGCTAGCGTCATCGCTAGGAAAATATATATGCTCCAGGAGAATTAAAACGGGTGGAGTTAAGTGCAAGGAGAGCCAACAAAAAGACCCTCCATATATGGGAAATATCCTGCTCCGCCAAAGTTATGACTCTTGGCTCTAACCCCTCATCATCAAGCCTCAACATTTTCAAATGAGTAGAAGCAAATCATTACACATCGGTTTGGTAGTGATTTTCATATTATTAATGAAGCCAAATATTTTCAAGACTTAATATTGGCCTAACCATTTGGCAGTTTACAAAACTGATGTACACAGCCTGGAGAGGGACATTTTGATTTGTCTTGATGATGGAGTAGAAGCAACTACCACTATATAAAATTTTTAATGTTATTTTAAAGATTTAGTGAAAATTGCTCATGAAGTGTTTATGTATATGCTCAATGACTTGGCCATCAAGAACCGAGCTAGCTACTTCTTCAATAATTAAATTTCCAGGTAATAGATTACTTGCTTGGTGAGGACAATGCTTGTAGATGTTCTGCGTGAAAATGGATTTAGATAGTGAGTTCACATTAGTTCTGGACAGATTTAGATCATCTCATATCATTTTTCTCTCATATGATCAAGTAAAGGAGAGAGATAGACACAAATATATTTATTAGTTGTAGAAACCAGCCATTTCGGTAGTTGTTTTAATAGCAATACATTTGATGCATGCAGAAGCAATTGTTTTTGTCAACAATTACAGGTAAATTTTGGTGGACAGTTGGATGGTGAAGCACTACATTAATAACAATGCATGCAGAGGGTCTTTATAAATAGAGACAAAATCCTCCATCCGAGAAAGGCACAATCAAGCAAAAACAATACGAGAGTTTCTGGTAGTGAGAGAAAAATAGAGTGTAAGTAAATCCTAAAGAGTGGGGTGTGAAAAAATACATCAGAAGAATATGCGTATTATCTCTATTATTTCTAATTGGTATTGCAATCACATAAAATTATAGTATATGAGAAGACAGGTCTTACTGAGAAACACTATTTTGTACCTCTTGTGTGAGAGAGTGTATAGAGGATATTGTAATTATCCTTAATCTAGTAAAATTTTTCAAATTTTGTCATGTGGTTTTTCCCTCAATATTGAAAGGTTTTTTACGTTAAAATTTGGTGTTTTTTTTTTCTGTATGTTTTGCACGCATTCAATACCGCTGCGCTGTGTGAGTATGAGGATTTAACTATATTAGATCTTCTTTAGTGCTCACTTGTCACGTCATAATCTCATTTAGTTTATACTGTGAATCGATCCTTGAGCTCAACAAATGATATCAGAGCCCCTAGTTGAGTTCTAGATCGTGCTATGTAAATTAAATGGAGGAGAACATGAGCACCATGATCAAATTGACAGCCTTAAATTACTCCATTTGGAAGCAAAAAATGGAGGATATATTTTTCTATAAGGATTTGTATGATCCTGTGGAAAAAGGATATGCAAAGCCAGACAACATGACGCTTGATGATTAGAAAAAGATGCACCGGAAGGCCATTGGAATAATCAGGCAATAGGTTGGTATTAGTGTGTCCCACCATGTGACCACATAAACCAATGCTCATACTCTATGGAAGAATTTACAAGAGCTCTATAAGAGGGAGACTGCACAGAATAAAACTTTCGCAATCAGAAAGTTGGTGAACTTAAAGTACAGAGAGCAAAGATCGGTTGCTGAACATTTGAGTGACTTCCAAGATTTGGTAAATCAGTTGATTACCATGAAGCTATTGCTAGAAGACGAATTACAAGCACTGGTACTTTTGAGTTCTTTGTCAGATAGTTGGGAGACTTTGGTGGTGTCATTAAGCAACTCTGCTCTGAACAGAAAATTATCTTTGGTCCATGTCAAAGATAGTATGTTTAATGAAGAAACTAAAAGAAAAAACTCGGGGGACAGATAATTCCCAAACCCTTATCACAGAAAACATGAGGAGAAGTAAAAGCAAAAGTCGGTCCAAGAAATCCAAAGATATATTACAATCCCAGTCAAGAAGAAAGTTCAAGTGTTATCACTATGGCACAGAAGGACATATCAAAAGGAATTGCAAAGCTTGGAATAACAGAGACAAGACACATCGGAGGAATCAGAATATGGCTGATGATGAGAATTTCACAACCCTTGTGACTAATGGGGAAGTGATGTTACTTTCTATTAAAGAAGAAGAATGCCATGTTTCAAATTCATATGTAGAATATGTCATTGACTTAATAGCATCGTATAATGTCACTCCTAACAATGAATTCTTTACTATATACAAAGTAGGAGACACTGGAAAAGTAACGATGGGTAATAGTATTAATGCATACATTGTGAGAGTTGGTGATGTGTGCATTCAAACCAATATTGGTTGTACACTAACATTGAAAGATGTGCAACATGTGCCCGATCCATGCCTAAATCTAATCTCCGTACATGATCTGGATCTAACTGGATATCACAGTGACTTTAGTGATGGCAAATGGAAGCTTTTCAAAGGCTCCATGGTTGTTGCTAGAGGAATAGTATATAATACATTATACAATACTCAAGTCAAGAAGATTAGAGACGAGTTGAATGCAATTAAGGATGAAGCTTTGTCAAATTTATGGCACAAAAGACTAGATCATTTAAGTGAAAAAGGATTGCATATTTTGGGAAGAAAATCCCTTATTCCTTTCGTCAAAGGTACAAGGTTAAGTCCTTGTGATGACTGTTTATTTGGCAAGCATCATAGAGTTTCTTTCAACAAAATTTCAAAATTGAAAGAAAATATTTTGAATATGGTTTACTCAGAAGTGCATGGTCCTATGGAGGTGGAGACTCTTAGTGGTAGTAGATATTTTGGAACGTTTATTGATGATGCTTCATAGAAAGTGTGGGTGTGTTTTCTAAAGAGAAAATACTAGGTGTTTCAATACTTTACAAGGTTTCATGCCATGGTGGAGAGAGAAACAAGGAAATCTTTAAAGTGTCTTCGTAGTGACAATGGCGTGAGTATGTAACGCTCTTTTTTGGAAAGGGACAGTCACACCGACATGACAAAAATTCATAAAATAAAAACTCGATTTATAAAACTTTTGCCCGTTTATCAAATAAGCGTATGAGTTTGTCAATTTCTTCTTTTCGTTTTTCTTATTATATACGGTGAAACATAAACTTAGTGAATAACATAAGGAACATTACATATATCCAACCAGAATATACATTTCATGGGTACTTATATACATCAAAAGATCATGGAAATACATAAATAAAAGTTTCACATGTCCAAAAAGGATATATACATCAGCCCTCCCAAAATAACAAAAACATCAGGCTCTCAAAAAGTTACAAACCACATGCCAAGTCCCACAACTGTGGGAGAGGACCATCCGATGGATCTTCCTCTGTCTCAAGAGGAGGATGCACACCTTATTGGAGGATGCACACCTTGAAGAACAAGAGTTCGTGCAGAGGACACCTTATTGTCCTCCCGATTGGTATAATTCAGAACACCCCAAAGCTCTCTAACAAGCATGAAAAACTTCAAGTGTATAGTAGTATCCAAAGAAAATAAGGGAACTTCATCCCGAGTCTTACGAATAATCACAGAAACGTCTCCCATATATCTAATGCGCTCCGAGTTCCAGTCAATCCGCCAGGCATCTGAACCCCCATGAAACAAAACACTCACGTAACCTAGAAAGCTTCGATTCAATGCCATCACGAACACGGGAGAATCAGCACAGTAAAAAAAGGTGAAATCCTTCTTCGTCTTCCCCTCGATCTTTATCAAGCATAAAATAATATAGCACAAAGTAACATAACAAAGAGGTGATATATTCAACATCATTACCAACATGGCAATAAAGAAACAAAAACTGCGCATGATGCCAAACAACATAGCAAAAATAATAAGCAGTATCAAGATTCCGAAAATAAACAGTTTAATAATCCAGGCAGTCATAATATCAATAAAAGAGACAGTTCCATAATTACATAAATATACCAGGTAAATATGTTGACTAACTATGCACATGCACACGGTACCAAAATCCTACTCCATGGAGTTAAACACGACATTGGAGAGAATGATCAAGGAGACATGTTTGTATCTCGTCAACCTCAAATTAAGTGCTTCAATATCAACAAATTGCGCAACTTGGCTTATACAAGACATTCTTCACAAGATTGCAATATAGGACAGTATCTCAGTTCGGATCGTCGGTGCGTTTGCATCGGTCTGTCCCACGGCACAGAAGAGCTACCAACTGCCCATTGTGAGATACTCACACCTCGACGCCCTCAAGGTAACCTACACTAGTCTATTCACTCCCGCACTAAGGTGTAATTCATCTCCTAGACATAAAGCCTTACAATAAAGTTCACTGAACTTTCACAATGCATGATAACTCCATACATACACACATATATTCAATAATAATATAATTATTTCCATAGTCACACGCCATAATTGGCCAAATTAATTATCAACAAGCCTTGGTCCCACTCATGGACCCACAATAATTCATTGTCCAAAATCTCGCTTACAAAAACATACTTTCAAGGTTTAATATAAATTTTACGCTTCAACTTCAACATTTTTCCTATTAAGCCTCTCTAGGGGAATTTTCTAGTATTTTTCATCTAATCTTTGTTATTCTAATTAAACAAGTCCTTTTTTTTGTTCTAAATAAAACTCACTTAGAATAATTATTTTAAGTTTCTTAAAACCTCACTCACACTCATGTTCTTTCTTTGGCCAAAAATCACTTTAGATTGTAAGATAAAATTTGTTCTTTGTTCTTTTCATTTTATGAATCCCTAATCAATATCTAATCATCTAATTACCTAAGTTTTGACTTAATGCAAAAAAAATTCCATTGGATGCCCTACAAGGCCGTGGGCTCTAGGGGATAGGAGATCCAAAATTTTCATCATTTCATTCACATTAATCACTTTATTAGTTAGTCTCCAAATTATTACAAAGTTTTGATCTTGGACACCCCATTTATAGGTGCTTGGTCATGAGCCTCAAACAAAGGGACAAAGAGCCCTTGCTTTCCATTCATGATTCTAATCCATCCAAATCATTCCAAATCCATCAAGATATACAATAGCAAGTAGTAAAATCATACAAGACAAAATAACCACAAAATCATCAAGAATCACCAAAAACCATACAACAAAGTGAGTAATCCTAACATGGATTCCTCACTATCAACATAAAAACATACTCCTCACCACCATGATAGGTTGAATAGGATTATTTCCCTCTTACCTAAAGAGATAAGAAGAAAAAGCAAGCTCATTTGTTGCTTCTTGCAATTTTCGTCCACCACCACCAACAAAACCTTAGGATGATCAAACTCACATAATCAACAATCAAAGCTTGAAAAGAGAAGTCCTTGATCACCAAGGTGACCAAGAATCACGAAAATGAAGGAAAGAAAATAGAAAATTAAGAACCTTACCTCAAAACTTCAAGTTTGGGGCTTTATGGAAGAAGATGAAGATGGAAGAATCAAGTGATGGTCAAAAAAAAAAAAAGCTTCAAGGTGATGAGTAGATGCAAGAAATAAGGTTGGTTAAGCAAGCAAGCTTGGATGACCAAAAATGGTGTGTTTGGTCGTGGAAGTGGAGAGAAAATGGAGAGGAGAGAAAATGTGAGAAAAAAGGAAAATGTGAGAGAAAAAGTTGGAAATTTTGAAATGAGATGTGATGTGAATAGTAAGTGAAAGGTGATATTTTTTTTGTCACTTTTCCCCCCTTTGCCGTGGCTTCCCCCCAAGGAGAGAGAGGGAGAAACTTCTCCTACAAGCTTGGGAGAGACTTGTTTAGGAAGCTTCATACAAAGCTTATTCAAGAAGTTAATTTTTACCTTTTTGAAAAGTCAATGATGACATCACTTTGATGATGTCATCTTGGTGATGTCATTAAAGTACTTTCTAGAAAAGATAACTAACACTCTACTAAAGTTATTATCCAGTAGATAAAAGTTACAATTAACAAAATCAGTATTTATTATCTAACGGATAATAAAACGTATCGCGATTTTATTTATCAGATAAAATATCAAAAAACGAAAACTTCGTAAACTGTGTCCAGCCTCAGGTTTAGTAAGATCTCCCGTCATCGTTTTCACAGTCCAAGGTTTTTCGGCCTCAAAGAAAATATTTTATTTTCCCAGTTCCGCTCAACGCGCACGTAAATCAAAAAATATATTAAAATAATCAAAATCATTGAAATAATTCACAAAAATTCACAAAAATCACAAATATTATAAAAATGAATATACATTATGAAACAAATAATTTTCGGGGTGTTACAAAGTACACCTCCCATGAATTCATGAATTATTGTTCTAAACATAGCAACAGACATGATAAGACAGTTCCTGACACCCCCACAACATAATGGTATGGCTGAAAGAATCTACAGAACCATTATAGAAAAAGTCATATGTATGCTGAGAATGACTAAACTACCTAAGCCATTATGAGGTGAAGTTGTTCAAACCACATGCTACCTGATTAACAGATCTCCGTTTGTTCCTTTGGGCTTTGATATTCTAGAGAGAGTATGGTATAGACATGATATTAGCTACTCTCATTTGAAGTTGTTTGGATGCAAAACCTTTGCTCATGTAAGTAAGGAGTAGAGACAAAAACTTGATGATAGAGTCATTACCTATATATTTATGGGCTACGGAGATGACGAATTTGACTATAGGTTATGGGATTTGGAAAAGAAAAAAATTGTTAGAAGTAGATATGTACTGTTCAAAGAGCAAGAAGCTATGTTAGATTCGATTATACTAAAGAAAACCAATGAATCTGGTGGTAATGTTGATTTTACACTAATATCTCCTCATAAAAGAAATGCCACAGAAAGGGGAGAGTTTTTAGAACATAGGGTTGATAATGAGCCAGCAACAGATGATGTTGAATGTAACACCCTGAAAAAACATGTTAAACTTATAAATAGTTACTGAGGTAGCATATTACATGCTTAACATATTTTTTAAATTTTGTGACTTTTTGAGCATGTTTGGGTACTTTGCTGTAACACTACGTGTAAAATATAGTTGTTAGTAGCCCCATATTTGGCTTAAACTGCCTAGTCAATAGAAATAAATCTGGAGAATTTGTTTCTGAGTCACAAATGTGTGGTTTGTGTTATGGTTAACATTTAAGAACAATTGAAGTTAGTTTAATATTTTTAAGCATATTGGTTATGTGTTTTAATGCTAGATTGACTACTAGCAGATATGAAAAATTGCTGAAATGGTTAAATAAGATTTTTGATGAATCCTTGAATTTATTTTAAACTTGTTGGGAGTTAAGAAACTGGATTTGGTGAAATCCAAATGTTCTTAACAGATCGGGGTATAGTAGTGTAGTCACTTAAGTGACTAAGTGGTTACACAGCTGGACTTGTTTCTTCCTTGGCTTTTATAAGTCACCAAAGTGAGATATTTTCTCATTTCTTACATCTCTCTCACGGCTGTAGCAGGGGAACATAAAAGGAGAACCAACAAATGAGCCAAATGAGGTCCATCTTCAACCAAAGAGGAGGAAGAGCTTAGTGGTGGAGAGGAGCAGCTCTCGGACTTCATTTTTGGCCTTTGAGGTAGGGGAAACTTTGTTTGGATTGCTTGTATTCATTTATTTCATTTTGGTTCATAAGGGGCTTAATGAGGAAATAGAGGTTTGAAGAGTGATTTTGTGATTCTTAAGTTGAATTTTGATAAGGATAGTTTGGTTGAGTAAGAAACTAATTTGTGGATGTGTTAGGATGAATTTTTCATCACTTGGATGCCTTAATTCCCATTTAGGCCAAATTTGGGGGTTTAGGTTAAGTGTGAATTTTGATTCACAAAATGGTATGATTGAGTGAAATTAAAGTGGTTTAAGAGTTGAAATATGTTAATGAAACTTATTTGATGTTAGATATCACTTAAAATTGAGTTTTGAGTGATTAGATGAGAGTTTTGTTCTAATGGAACAGTAACTCGCTTCTGCAGAAGTTATTGTCACATGCTCACGCCGTAGTGTGGCCCGAGGCGTGGATGAACCAGAGAGCTACGCACTGTGAAGTGGAAGTGGTGTGCCGGGGCGTGGCTGCTTGGAAGCAATTTTTAGTGTTGTTTGATGCAATGGAGCCTTTTAATGGTGGAGATTCTTCTTTTATGCTTCTTAATGAGTATTGATGCTATAATATGAGTATTTAATGAAGTGAGAATGTGATGAATCAAATTGATTTGTGATGCTAATTATGTGAGGTAATTAGACATGGTTATATATATATTATAATTGTGATTGTTAAAGGATTTGATCCTCCCATTTATGGATGAACATTTGATACCGTGAGGAAGTGCAGCTCCCTCCCTATTGGTTATCATAAGTGGAGAGTAGTTGAGGTGGATTCCTTATTACCGGAGGTAATCCTAACTTTGGCTAGTTTGAGGTGAGTGATTTCCTCACTTGTAAATAGTAGTTAAAGATGGTCATTTCTTCATCTCTCTTAGAATAACATAGGGCAGTTGAGGTGGTCTTTATCCTCATTACCCGAAGCTATTGAAGACCGCATAATTGATGGATTTCACTACCCGGAGAGAAGACTACTGGAACTTGGTTTCAGTACTTGTTCAAGACTTAGGATGGGCTTCTTTTGTTTTATGCAAGGTTCATGCATAACATGACATTGCCATGGACTTGGTATTATAACATTATTCATTACATCCTTAGGTTAATGCATAGACATAATTTGACATAGTGTGGTGATTGTATAGGCGTTTGCCACCATGACATTCAAACTCATGACATTGCAATTGTATAGGCAGTTGTGTATTCTTTATAAATGTTTATAATGTGGGTTTTGGAATACTTCTACTGAGAATTATGATTTCTCACCCCGATTATGTTGTCATATAAATCCAAGTGTGAGTTCCTCAAAAGGGAAACAGAATATGTATGAAGACTAATATAGTTTATATTCTTTAAATAGTTAAAGTTTGTATACATTATACTGGATCTTGTTTGTATGAAAGCTTATGTATTACAATGTGCCCTATTGAAGCAGTGTTGTGTGTGTGTATATATATATATATAAACTTTTGTTTTGTCGTGGCTCTATGGGTTTAGCATGTTATATGAGTTAGAAGTAACATAACTAGTATTGGTTATTCTTATATATGTCAGGTATATCAGGATTTTCAATATTGGGATGTTACATTGAAGATGGAGAAGGTGTCGAGCAGAGGGAGCAACCCCCTACACCACAGCTCAGGAGATCTGATAGAGAGCGTCGTCCATCGATCAAGTACCTCAGTTATGAGTTCATCCTTCTGACTAATGAGTAGGAGCCAGAAAGTTTTGAAGAAGTTCAAACTCATGAGGATAAAATCCAATGGATGAAAGTAATGCAAGAAGAGATAGATTCATTACAGAAAAATGACACTTATGAGCTTGTGGAACTTTCAAAAGAGAGGAAAGCCTTGAAGAACAAATGGGTATTCAAGCTTAAGAAAGATGACAACCAGCTAGTGAAATATAAAGCTCGCTTGGTCATGAAAGGTATTGGACAGAAGCAAGGAATAGATTTTGATGAGATTTTCTCTCCAGATGCTAAAATGAGTTCTATTCAAGTCATACTCGGATTGACAACTAGCTTAGATATAGAGCTTGAGCAGTTAGATGTGAAGATTACATTTCTCCATGGTGATTTGGAGGAAGAAATCCACATGGATCAACCAAAAGGATTTGATAAGACTATAAATGAGCATATGGTTTGCAAATTAAAGAAGAGTGGAACGAGTCTTCACATCTAACTGCTCCATATATTATCGAAAAGTTAGAAAGCTATGGTTATCACAAAAATAATATGTGGAACGAGTTCTAGAAAGAATCAATATGAAGAATGCTAAGCCAGTTAGCACACCATTGGTCAATCACTTCAAACTCAGTAAAAGGAGTTACCTCACTTCTTATGAAGAAAAGAAATATATGGATGTTATATGTTACTCCTCTATAGTTGGGAGTTTGATGTATGTCATGGTTTGTATTCGGCAAGATATCGTTCATGCGATTGGAGTTGTTAGCAGGTTTCTTTCCAATCTTGGTAAAGATAATTGATAAGCTATAAAATGGATCTTGATATATTTTAAAGGTAGCTCTAGAATGTGCTTGTGTTTTGAAGGATCAAAATTGATTCTAGAAGGTTATGCAGAGGCAAATATGGCATGAGATCTTGATAATAGGAAATCTACCTCGGGATTCTTGCTTACTTTTGTAGGGTGAGTTATGTCTTGGCAATCTAAATTGCAGAAATGTGTTGCCTTATCTACTACTGAAGTAGAGTATATTGCTATGACCGAAGTAGGAAAAGAAATGCTTTGGTTGAAAAGATTTTTTCAACAATTGGGAATGAAGCAGGAAAGGTCTGTTATCCATTGTGATAGTCAAAGCACTTTGGATTTAAGTAAAAATGTGATGTACCACTCTCGCACTAAGCAAATTGATATTAGATATCATTGGCTACGTCAAGCAGTGGAGGAACAATAGTTTAAGTTGGAAAATATTCACACTGATAAAAACTCTGTTGACATGATGACAAATGTTGTTGCACGTGAAAAAATTCAATTTTGTGCCGAATTGATTGGCATGGATCCCAGATGAATGTTCTAAGATTATTTTCCCCTAATTGCTGGAAAGGGAGAAGAATTATGGGAACCAACCATTTCGATGGTTGCTTTAATAGCAATACATTTAAGGCATGCAGAGGTAATTCTTTTTGTCAACAATTCCAAGAAAATTTCGGTGTACAATTGGATGGTGAGGCACTACATTAATAGCAATGCATGCAGAGGGTCTTTATAAATAGAAACCAAATCCTCCATCCGGGAAAGACACAATCAAGCAGAAGCAATACGAGAGCTTCTAGTAGTGAGAGAAAAATAAAGTGTGAGTAAATCCTAAAGAGTGAGATGTGAGAAAATATATCGAGAGAATTTGGGTATTATCTATATTATTTATTGGTACTGCAATAACATAAAATTGTAGTATTTGAGAAGAGGGGTCTCACTAGGAAACACTATATTTGTATCTCTTATGTGAGAGAATGTGGAAAAGATATTGTAATTATCTTTAATATAGTGAAATTTTTCAAAGTTTGTCTTGTGATTTTTCTCTCAATATTGGAGGTTTTTCTACGTTAAAATTTGGTGTTCTTTTTCTGTATGCTTTGCATGTATTCAATACCGTTGTGCTGTGTGAGTCTAAGGATCTAACTATATTAGATCTTTTTTGTTGCTCACTTGTCACATCGCAATCTCATTTAGTTTACATTGTAAATCAATTCTTGAACCCAACATTAGTAAGACTCAGTCATGATTTATAATTTTTTTTAATAATTTTTGTGTCTTTTTTTAACTTTTATTTGACCACATGAGATGATCCAAATTTGCTCTAAACTGTTGTCCAATACTCAGACATGTAATGTGTGGCTATTAGCTGATAATGATATAATAATTCACTTTTTTAAAAAATGAAATATTTGTATTGCATTAATTACTAAATATATTTACAATCTTTTTGGAACGATTAACATAAACGAGAAAAAATTATTAGAATATACTGCAAAGAAGATTCAATTGTAAGATGTGGTTACCAAATTTACATCAGAATTCATGCATATCTATTCAAGCATTAAAATTAGGTATGTGCCACTGGACTTCAAAATTATTAACATATATTAATTGATCAGTTGTTAAACAACTATTTTCCTTTTTATCAGTTGTTAAACAACTATTTAGGTAAAAGTGATGTCTATATGTTAATTTATTTTGGTTAAAGGGAGCATGGAACAACCGTCCAATTCATGTTACCAGGCCACAACGACAGTTTAATATACAAAGCTTATTGTTATTACTTCAATTTTCCTTAGAACGCAACCCTCTTGAATCTTGATAAATAAAGAACATCTATTAAATGATGATTGATTTGTAAGCTTGCCAAACTTGTAACGTGTAGTTGTGTACTATTGTCGGTCAGAGGTTCAGATTTTTTGCCAATATGCCTAAACGACACGGCACTTGGAAAAATGGTACCCAAATCTACGGTTAGTCCATTTGTTCACATGAATCTAATTACTTAAATTTTTAGACAAAAATAATTTAGAATTTAATTTTAATATACTTATAATACAAATTTTTTTATATTATTAACCAATATACATCATTATATGTATACTTTTTTATATATTTATTATAAAAATCAAATATTTTTAATAACGTAATAATATATGATTAATTATCAGTATAAAAAATCTTTACATTAACCGTATATCACAGTTAAATCTAATAAATTAAAAGGAGAACATTTCAATGCATAAAATATAAAGCATCAATGTGGAGAAGTCAAATGTTCAAACTCAGCTAAAGGAATGAATCATAATTTGGCAATGTGAAAACTAAAAGGAGACAATGAGTGTAGATAAAATTTAGATTCCAAGTAGCTTTGTGTGAAAATATTTGTATGTGATGATATAAAGATAAATTTAATGACGTAAAATTTAAATTTTTATATATCTAAAGAATTGTTTATACAATATCATTATCATATTCTTAGAAAAGTTGTTACGTATAGTGATACTCAAATTCCGAGTTTGTCTGAATCCTTTAGAAAAGAAGTGGGCTCTATTTTATGAGTGGAGTCCACTTGATGTGGGATAACCTTTTCCCATTCCTTATTATATATCAATTCAAATCAATCTTTTAATGAAGATCATCTTTGGTGCCTATGGTGTTCTATGATCCTTTATAATGTCTCTATTGTCTGGCCAACCATAGAATTGTACTAGAACTAGAATCTCCATGATGTGTCAAAATAAGGAATACTCCCGTGAACCTTTTTAAAATGGTTTTCTCCACTCTTTTGGTGGCAAAAAGAACTCACAAAAATTATTAGTCAACATAATATTTAGAAAATGAGATCCACAGAGATACTTAATGTCACTACCATCTTCATCATCCATCGTCTTTATTTCATCAATCCTGAAACCAAGTTCCTCTGGACACAGAACCACACATATCAATGGCAAACAATTTCTAATTTTTCAAAAAATAAAGATTAGATGAGAAAAAACTTAGCCAGTTTTCTTTGTGAAATTAATTGATATGTCCCACACACATAGAACCTCACTTGCACAGCCTTCATCCCAAAACAGTTCATTCTATCATAACACTCCTGTCCTCCTCTCACAAATTAGCTTCCTCCTCTCACATATCAGCCTTCCAGCAATCCAACAAATTTCAGATATAGAAATCTTCCAAGACTTTTAAGACCCCTTTCCCACTGACAACCTACTATCAGATAACATTGAAATCAGAGATAAACCTTAATAGTACTCAAGGTATGAATCATATGACTCAAACGAGTACAGGAATTACAATCTTTCTCTAAGCTAGAATAGCATATGAAAAGATTTTCTTGCAAGTAGTCAGAATAACATGTGAGAAGATATCTCCTGTTGTTAGTCCACATGTGATAAAATGTAGTAAACTGTGTGCCAATGTGCACCTTTGTAAAATATTTTCAATAAGTGCCACGTGTCTTATATGTTTGTTACGTGCCTTATGTAAAAGTTTAGTAACTCATGCAGATATGCCACGAGGTGTGTTGCGTGTCTTTGTTATATTATGCTAGGTGTATGTATGCTGAGACTTTTGTAACCCTTAAGAAAGCAGCTCATCTGCTTATGTGTACTTGGCTTGTAATGCTCAGCTCCCTTTATATATACAAGAAATCTCTCCGTTTGTAAGCATAATGAAATCCAAACAAAAATTTTCTTGGTGTTCAATTATGAGTTTCTTCTAAATTATCTCTTCTTTCTGAAAGCCAGACTTCATAAGCTTATGCCATAGATATCCTGTAATGCAAGTATGCTATGCACTTGCCTCTAAATGAGGATCCTATGCACCAGAAAGCATAGAAGATCCATGCTACGACATGCTTTGTGAAGAACTTGACCTTGAGGTTTTGTTAATGACCTTTGAATGGTTCCTGCTAATCTCGGTTGTGAAGCAAAACATGGCTATTCATGGCATGAGGAGTCACCGACCAGCCATGGTATATGCAGATCTCAATATGCCTTTCAGATTATCTCATTCTTTGCCACGGTGCTAGATAAAGTAAACGATAGAGAAGCACGACAAACTGGTTCTTTCAGGGTTGATCTATTAACGTGGAAAAAAAAATCACATGCCATACAAGAATATATTAATTTCTACTTTCATTCCACTTTGGTAGAGAAGTTCACTAGCTTTGATATTAACATTAACTAAATTTTACTTTACACAACTCAATTGCGCAGAAGTAACTAGTGCTTCATTAGAGATAAAGCCAGTTCCACATCTTCAATGTCATTGTCACCCATTGAGACAAATGCTTTGCTATCGTTAATGTAAAGGAATAACACGAATATACATGGTATCCATTCGGTATCAGTTTACAGAGTGTTGCATATTTGACAACAGGCAGAGAATAAATTTACAATTCAATAGTTGTGGTGACTAACAAAACTTGCAAGACTCGTCCGAGCCAGCTTGAGGTTAATAAGTTGATTCTAGACACACCACTTTCTTCATGCCTTTCCTCAAGCCATCCATCTAGTAACCCATTAATGTTGCCAAGAACAAATCCAAACGTTGAATAGCATCAAGAATGATATTAGACATGGACGTGGTCAAACGAATGCAACAGGCTTGAGTTATGGCTCCTATACTGCCTGAGCAGATAGATCATCAGATTGCCTTGTTATGAGGAAGATTCCCTCTCGCTTTGAGATACCTCTAATTGGGAAGGTAAGGGCTTTAAAAAACTCAACTTCCTTGAGCAGATTGATTGCTTGCAGACGCATCTGAAGCCTCAGACACCTCGGATGTCTCTGACTCACAATCTATTATATGTTACCCCAGTTTGATTAGATGAAAAAAGTGTTAACAATCAAGAAACAGAAATGTATACAAACAAGAACACAAACTAAAGAAAAAGTATGAAGGAATCAAATGGTCAAAAAGAAGTAAACCTACCGAATAGCGACTTGACGGATGGCCTCTTTGATTTGGAGGTTTTCTTCAATTCAGCTGCAAGGCAAGAGGAAAGAAAAATCAACACGAGAACAATAATCATTTACTTCCAGAACATTCTTAAATGTAACACACATTCAGTTTGCATACACACAAAAATCCAAAGAATTTTATTTTCAACATAAACCCACCAATTTATGTTCTACATCCCTTCCTGAAAAGCTATGGCACCATTGATGTGAAACTGTTATTTGATATATAATTCCAATATTTCCGATCAAAGATAGATTAAATGAATCATAAGCAAGATCAGCCAAATTCCTTCATCTTGGCCAAGTTGAGCACATAACATGGTTATAGAATGAGTAGAAGAAATCTATTTTTTATTTGTTTGGTAAAGAAGTAAAGAAAGGAAAGGGACAGATTCAAATTTTATTTGGTTTAACAAAAAAAGGAAAGCATTTAATAGAGTTTACTATCATTTTACATTTCTGTACAATTGAGAAGGGATGAATAGTTTAAAATTATTAAGACCACCCTCCCCCCAACCAAAAAAAATAAAGACACAGCTTAAGCTTAAGAAATGTTGAAGCAATTAAGGGCCAAAAAAAATCTTAGCAGGAGCCATTTTTGAGCCAAGTCTCCACCTTCCCTTGAGAATTTTGGAGCTCGCCGAAATGAGTTTCAAAAACATTTCTAATTTTCTGCCTATTGTGAAGAAACCATAGGAAGCCAATTAATAAAGTATACTGGATTGACAACAATATACTTTTATATACTCAAAGTGGTTAATTTCGTTCAAGTCATAAGCAATTCATGCATGTATGTGATGCATTTTAATAATTAATGAAACTTAATATCCATTTATTGTAATCAGATTTAAAGGGATGGGAACTCTTTTGAGCTAATGGCTTTTATTTACCTTTTCTCGTGTTTCTTTTGCAGTTAGGAGATTGCTGATCTTCCAGCTCTGTATTCTTTTCTCTAATATATATATAAAAGAAACTATTGACATTCTTTCAGAGACAAAGCATGGCCTAAAACCTTTTTTACTCAATGATTCTAGAACAACATGAAATCTATATAAGTAGAATCTGATATGAGCTATTGTTAGGGTCTATTTAATAAATTGAGTTCAAATAAAATAAATTCAGTGATTAATTTTGCATAAACTAAAAATTCAAGTGCTGTATTTTCAGCGCTAAAATTTTCAGTTTTAACAAATATGCCCTTAGTCAACAATATTAACAATAGTGGTTTACAATGTTAACAGAGTTGTTAACGTGTAACCCATATATTGAACTTAATCATTCTTTTGATTCATGTTTCTAAGTTGGAAATATCTTAACCAAGAGTTCCTGAATCATAATTCTCTCAAAAATAAATATAAATATCCCTCTTATAATAAAAATGACATATCTGTCAAATGACATTAATAGCTACACCATAGCCAAAATATAACCTTGTAGCGAACATTATTAACATTATAAATTAACATTCACAAACAAAAAGAGAAAAAAGGAGATGTACCCATCCCAGGAACTTGATAGTCATTGACAATTTCAAAGTTCTTGTATGTGTATCCCACAAAATTCAAGTCCTTAGATGAAAGCATCTGTAACAGCCCGACAAACAAGACAAAAGAAGAATGAGAAAAAGGAAACATATAGGGGAGGGATAACAGCTAATAACTTGGAAACATGAAGATCAAGAACTATAAGACAACAAGAAAATATATTTTAAAAAAGTCTTCACAGATATCAGCTTATGAACAAGACAACCAACAACTGGAACTTGAGAAAGACAGTCCATTTTTCTTGCTAATTGCACGTTAAATGCTAATAATATTTTAATTAGGGCTGACAAGAATCTTCTTGAATACAAATTAAGAATGTGTTTGGTTTGCTTTCTGTTTTCATTGTCACTTTATATGTTTTCACTAATAATTACAAAAATGTCACATTATTTTCCTTATGTTTCCTGTTTCCAAGATTTTGTGAAGGAAATTATAAAAACAAATAATGAAATGTCACCCTCTAATAGATTTGAAACTCAAGCAAGTATAAACAACCCTAAGTCATGAAACTTATCGCTAACCCTAGCATGAACATGTTCCATTAAATTCATTTTAGCAACCCAACAAATACACGCTCCTGGTAAAGCAATGACTTAAAGCTTCCTAGGAATTCAGGAAAAAAGTGTATTCATGTTATATTCCAAATTTCAGCAATTACTCATGCAATATTTAGACATAATTCATATTATGATTCTGAAGAAAAGTTGGTGACAATTGCCAATCGAGAAACAAACACCTAAGATTACCTTCCTCCATGGACCAACTCTTGATGATGAGTGAATCTGGCCGTCGGACTGCAGACGCAAAAAGGTAAAACGAGGATGATTTAACAGGGTGAATGGCCTGGATAAGTAGCTTTACAAAATAAGCAAGAATCTGAAAGAGTGAAATACCTCTTCAAACTTTTCAAAATTTTGAGTATCTAACTCATCATTGACCTCAGGAATAAATGCAGCTTCCATTTGATACAACTTTTCCCATTCAATACCTTCGAAGAATGGATGAACCTGAGGAGGAATACAACAGGAAGGTAACCTCTATATCCAAATATCTATAAAACAAATCTAGGAATTTAGAAAAGGACACACCATACAACACCTTTATTTCATCTGCGCCGTTTGACCCCAGCCTCTGGTTGACATTACACAAAAGCTTACTAATAAGATCTTTAGCCTCCGGAGATAGCCTTGCTTCTTCAGGAAATTTCAAGTGAGATTTCCAGTTTACTATCTGCATAAAACAGGAAACTAGATAAAGTTATCATGCAATACAAAAATTAAAATCTCTAAACTATAATGTTTACAATCAAACTTGTCAAAATACACCAGATGAAGTAGTAAAACATAACAAGCTAAAGAAGAAAAAAAAAAAAGAAAATTTGATGATGCATGGATAGAAAATCTTGAATAAGACAATTAGCACCGACGTATATTCGTCACTTGAACAACCTTTTCAGGTTTCCATACTCTCAATACTTTAAAAACGAACAAGACGAAGTATAGCTCATAAGAACACAAGTTTCATTTCTTTAGAATGAAAGCATTGGTTATTTAACTATTAACAATCACTCAGTTAAGACTACAATCAGTGATAGATTCATCACGCACATCATGATTCAAGTCACAAGCCACTATATTATCAAGGCTGTTAAAACCAAAGCCTAAGCTGTCTACAAAACAAAAGAAAATAAAGAAGTGTTCACATGAAACATCCAGAAGGGGCACACGTGATGCTGTGCAAGAAGCTTTAGGGGCAGAAACACTTATATAATTGCTATTTAGTTAATAGCTGGAAAGTTCACAGCCAAAGGATTAAAAGGACGGGAAAAAAAACAATTTTAGCCAATCAGTAAAAATTATATGGCACCATTTGTTTATACATCAGTAAAAATTGCATTTAATACAGTAACATGGACACAAATTTTAGATTAAGTAAGATCCTGGGTATCATGAAGATCCATCCAAAGAAACTAAGAACACAATACAAAGTCAGAAGTCTGATTCAAATGTATATCAGTGATATGAACTAGAAATTATCAATGAGTGTAATGGAATGGGATGGAATGGAATAGAGATGTGTTACATTGTTTGGTTATGTTAAAAAATGATAGAATGGGATCGGAGTGGGTGGGATGGATTCCATCCTATCCCACCAGAAATCATCAATTTTCTTTCCTCTCAATTTAAGGGGTATGAGATGGAATCATCTTTTTTAATATAAATATCATCTCATCCCACTAAAAATCATCCACTTCCCAAATAATGGAATGGTAACTTTACTCCATTCCATCCTAAAATATCCAAACAATGGAATGGTACTTTTTTCTCATTCCATCCCAGCCAATCTTATTCCATTCCATTTCATTCCATTATTTACTAAATATTCAAACATAGCCTAAATAATCTAGCCACCAATTTGCAATTTTTTAAAATCCGGTTCAACCAACTAACAGGAAAGAAGAGTGGTTCATGGTTTAGTGGATTTAATCGGTTAAGCTAGTGGTTGAACCAGGTGATATTTAAAATATAATTAAAATAAAAATAAAATATATAATTAGTAAAAAGTAAATAGCCTTACATAATTTTATATACAGTTTTATAAATTAAAGAATAAAAACATGTGTAACATTTTCACAAGTCTTCATTAAAAAAACTAATTTTAACATTTTAGTATTTTAAACTTGTAAAGAATTTTTTTATTTGCTGACAAGTGACAACACCACATGACACTCCAACCAAGCAAAAGTGGTTTATTAAATTTGATAATGGAAAAACCACCTCACGATTCCCCACCCTCTACAGGAGATGGGCAGAAGGCCATGTCCGTGGTGAACGGAGTCATAAAATTTTGAGGTCACAGACGAAGGTGATGACGGCTGACGCCGGAAACTCAATGACGAAGGACAAAGTCACCTACTCACCAGCGAAACCTCTCTCGAAAGAAGACTATGGAGCACGGCAGAAATGCGTTTGTGATGTGGTTTCGGAATTCAGACTCCTCAACAATGAATAAATCAGTGAAAACTGACGAAGACCCCATCGATATTCTCATTCTTCATCAACTTATTTTTAATAAATATAATAATTTCTCTCTTCCCTCATAGAATCGGCTGGTTTTACATGGGCCGGTTTTACCGGCTCCTCCTGTTTTATCTGGTTTCATCTGGTTTTAACATGTTTAACCGCTTAAACGGTTTTTGTGGTCAAATTTCGACCGGTATGAACTCCGGTCGACGGTTCAACCAGTCCAACCGGTCTTAAAACACTGCCAACGAAAGAGACAAATAGCTTTACTGAAATTTAACTATCAAATGCAAACTGAACAAGTTATAATGGATAGTAAGAGTGTCCTGCAGAGGTTTATAGAACCAACAAAAGCAAATGTCAAACAAATGTTAGTCTCAGTAAACATTTCTATCAGAAAGATTACCTTCCTACACGTTGACATTGGATCATCAGAATAAAAAGGCGGATATCCCACCAACATTTCATACATAATAGCTCCAAGTGACCACCTGTGAATTTTATAACAATCGTCATTGTGTCAGAAGTAAAATATGTAACCAGGACTCATTAAGGTTTATCAATAAATTCCACATAAATGAAGTAAAAATCCAATATGCTTACAAAACAACATCCCAAGTATAGAAGTAAAAAACTTGAATGTTAAACTACGTTGTAACATTTTGAAATGATCACCTACTACTGAATGAAAAGAATAAACTTGGATGCTATGATGATATAAATGTGCCATAAGGAGCAGAGTGAAATCAATTTTAATGCCAACATTCACATGCATAAAACTCACCAATCACACTCCATCCCATAACCTTTCTTCAATAGAACTTCTGGAGCAATATAATCTGGTGTACCAACAGTAGAATAAGCCTGCAACATTTATACCTTCACAATTACAAGCATGCACACAAAAAATAAAGAAATTCTTGCCTAAATTTAGAGCACTCAAGTTCAGTATATTAGACCAATCAACACTTAACATTTTCATAAATCTTTGTGCTTTTAATTATGTGACACAAAAATCTATAAAAATATTAAATACTGATTGACCTGATGCACCCAATTAAGTACTCTAGGTTTATGCAAAAATCTCTCCAAAAAATATATACTTCAATATTTCACTAGATCATAAAGAAAACGCTACATCAAGAATTACAGTAACACCCACTGTCATAATAAATAAAAAAGAGACCAACACATTACAGCAATGAACTTACAAGTGTCCTCCTGTTCTTCTGCCAGTGTTGCAACTGTTCTTGTTGTGTGCGATTTGGAGCTGCACGTTCATCATTCTGTGTAGATCCATTCACATTCTGACCTACAGAAAAATCTGTTTCTTCAAGTGTACTACAGTCTAATGGTTTACATAGTCCAAAATCTGACAGTCTCAAGTGTCCATATCTATCAAGTAATAAGTTGTCTGGCTTAATATCCCTGCAACATGAAATATTGAGAAGATTAATTTATACTGTACAATTGACTAAGATTGTTCTAGTTTCAAACAGATACAAATACTGTTATACAGAAAAATAAATTTGACTTCATACATCAAACATTTTCAGTATTGGATCATTTTAAAAATGATGCGGAATGCAATCATGACAAGACTTATTTCTAACAATGGGTTTTGTATACCAGGTTCATTAAAACCTAAGCCTACATAGAATAGTTGACTTCAGCATGATAGAGGATGCAAGACTAATATAAAGTAAATGAACAATTCTATAGATACCTATGTATATAATTGTGTTTATGTATAGATTCAATAGCCAGAACTGTTTCTCCTACATAAAATCTGGCTTCATCTTCAGTCAAGGTATCCTTTCTCATAAGTAGAGTCATCATATCCCCACCCGGTAGATATTCCATAATAAGATATAGATACTCATCATCCTGGAAAGAACAATAAAGTTTGACTATGCAATTGCTGTCAACTTCTGCAAGGAGATTCCTCTCAGCTCTGACATGTTCTACCTGAAAAGATTAACAAAATTGGAAATAAGTATGATGACTTCATTAACCAACATAAAAGCTGCTCTTCTGTGGAAGAGTATATTGTAGCAAGACAAATGACTGTAAACCTGGCCTCTACGAAGCATCTCAGATTTCTTTAGCTTTTTCATTGCATATACATGACCTGTAGTCTTTTCCCTACAGACTCTGACCTGCAACAAATTCAAATTTTAGCCAGAAGTAGAACTGTTGGTGGACAAGGGCATATAAAGAATTATAAAATGGAAGAAGAAAGAATAGTTGATCATGTCACATGACCCATATCATATGTAAGCACATACATACCTCCCCAAATGCACCTTTGCCAATCATAGTTAATAACTCAAAATCATCAACACCCATCTTATGCCTCTGAAGGCGCATATATTCAGTTTCCTTTTTCTCTAAAAATTTAAGTAGGTTGTTTTGATCTTCCTCAGAGACATCAGCATCAGCCAACTTCTTCTCCAAGATGGTTCGGCTGTTATAAGTGAGGTATTAGAAAATTCTACAACATATTTGCCAATGGAACTAACATTATACAAATTAACATTCAAGCACAGACAATACATCCAGCAGTTTTGACATGCTTCAGTCAAGTTGGGAGGGGAATTAGTAATTATCACTAAGGTCATCTCAGCTTGCACCTCAAAGAAACATTCCGAGAGAAATCCATCTCCCACAATAATACATTTCAAGCCCAGCTACGGGAGCCATACTTACGCTATATATAGTTGTTGCTACATGCAGCCAACTCCTCATTAATATGCTATATATAGCTGACTATAACATATTTTTGTGTACAATTAACTTTGGATACTGTTTAGATTCTAAACTTCCTGTTTCAAACCCAGCTACGGGAGCCATACTTACGCGGTGATATGCCCAGCTTGATATAAGAAATGGTTACAGCCAAGTGTTGGACAAATGACAAATTTTATAGTTTCAGTGTGGGTGGCCATGAATATAAATACTAATTGGATCAGCAAAGTGCTACCATGCATCTAATGGTCCTTTAAAGTTTTGATAAAAAGAAATAATTTTATGAAATAATGACGTTATTATAACCTCATAACAGGCATACCACAAGTGGGGTAAAGTTCAACTATTCGTTGATATAACTCAATAATAACATTACACAAATATAATATACAAAATAGCAACTTCCTCCATTAAGGCTTCTATTATCAACTTTAGTACAACAAAGGAAGCTCCTAGGAAGTAATGTGCAGCTAAATCTAGCGTAGTGTAATCCAGAAGGTAGTATGGATATGACTAACAAATCCACATGACAAAAACTAGGAAACCAATCAAAGAATTACAAATTTTAATATCAATCAACAGTGTCAGGCAGCTATAAAGATTGAAGTAAGAGCAGGAAATAAAGATGGCATGCAATAAAAAATAATCACCATATGAGCAATAATGAAATGAAACATACCGCTCCTTCCTCTCCTGAAGGTTCTTCATTTGCTCCTTGTAATGATTCTCAATGTACTGCTTGGCTGCTGCAACCTTCTGCTTTGTGATACTGGAAAGAGATGCTTCATCTACGGGCGCATTCGAATCTTCATTCCCTCCATTAGTATCATCCTTCTTCCTTGTAGACGCCCTCAGTTTATCCCGTGGCTGAAACTTCTGAAACCAACTCCTCGCAGAATCCATTTTTACTCACCACCAAAGCTCAATGACTATCATCACAAACAAGCAAAAAAACCGCCCTTTCTGAAAATCGCTCTCTTCAAATCCCGAAAAAACCAATTTTAATAAATCTGCATCAACCATAGCATAAATCAAACCTACGATTTCTACATTAAACAATGAAACAGCAGAAAAAATAGGGGAGGGGGGGGGGAATTAAAACAAAATTCAGTGTCGTTTTCGTACAATGACAGATATATTACAATTGCATCAAAATTGACTTGAGAAACACGAAAGAGTTTACTGCCTCTCCGGTTTCAATTGAAGCATTTGGGATTGGGAAGCAAAAACCGCAAAAAAATTAGATATATATTTTTGTTTGTGGATTAAGGAAGAAGATTGAGGAAGAAATGGGAATGGGGATGGAGAAGAAATGCGTTTGTAGGAAGAAGCTGAGAATTCGGATTACCGCGTTATTAATAGTTGGGCCCAGAAAAATTAAATTATGATTCCGCGAAACACTAGAGAGAGGGTGTGGGTCCAGCAATTTCGGAGTGCAATGGGTTATGGTGGCCCCTGAAGATAAACCGATCTTTAATTAAAAGATACGTATTATTAGATGTAGATATAACGATTATTTTGATGTATTTGTCTGGTGGGAGAACACCTCCCGATTTATATACGCTTTTTCTAAATATTTTTTAAGATTAAATACAAAAAAGACATATTTCTGGTTTTAATATTTAAAAATTAGTTACTTTGGATCCCGCCCAAAACTGAACCTACCTAAAAGGATTACATTATGGGGCTCCACTTTAGTTTTATCAATAAAATATGAACCATATTATTTTATACATAAAATGGCAATTTCGTTTTCTCTCTGCCACGTATAAATTATTGATATTAATTTATATATATATATATATATATATATATATATATTTTTTGTCGTTATCTACTTTCATCTAATAGTTATTTTTAATGAAATAATCTCATTTTTATTTAAAGTAAATCAATTTTAAAAATGAGTGTAAAATTCAAAAAAGACTTACCTATGATTCCCCATCTATATATATATATAAATAATATTGTTATAAAGATTTTTATTTAAGCTTTTGTAAGATTAATTTTTTATCTATCGAGAAAAAAATATTTTTAAAAATTTAAAAAAATTATTGATATTGATTCTTTATTTTGGTATATATATAAAAAAAAGAAATGACAAATATATTTCGAGCCTTAATTATACGAAAACAATTTAAACAAGAATATCCATTTCTTTTCTCTTTTTTTTTTGGAGATGTTGGAATGACTTTCTAATTAATGCTTGTTTGCTTTCTATATTTATTTTCGTTCGTCTTATTTGATTATTTAATTTTATATTAATTTCTTGTGTCAAATATAAAAAAAAAATGAAATAAGATTAATTTTATACTTGAACAAATCAAGTACTAGAACAAAAATGATCATTCCCTTCTAAACTTCTGCATTTATATTATAATATTTTCATAAAAATTAATATCTTGTAACAAAAATATCTTAAAGGCAGCATGACCAATTTAAATTTTCTTGGCGTGGGTCACCCATGTCTTTATCGGACCGAAGTTTGGTCTCTTACAAGTTTCAAAGCAAAACGAAAGCTCATGTTTTGCACTATGTAGAAATCTCATCTTGTCTCCTAAGCGGAAATTGATATAACAACTCAACTACCAATTGCCTTCTTCTTCTACTATGTACTAACTAACAACCAAACAATCAAACGAAAACCATGACTTCTTACAACCCAATCCCCCTGATCTTTGCAGATAAGACAGGCTTAGCTGCAAGTTAGCACCATCCCCAATGGTTCATGTTTATTTTAGATTTTTTTTATATATATATAATGTTGGGAGGGTTAAAGATAGATATAATGTTATTTACACAATACTATCTTCACAATTACGAACATTTTATATATATATATGACTTTGTTTTACTACTATGACTGAAAGTTTATGTGGCATTATTTGAAAAAATTACGCGGTATGAATTGATGTAATAATTTTGAATGTGCAACCTGTTTTATTTGGTATGATATGGTCCCAGTAAAAGAGGACTAAGGCCAATAGGATGGAGTGGATATAGACTAACAAGACCGCAATTGAGAACAAGTATTGCTTCTGTTGAGGTGGTTGCGAAAAAGAGAGTTGGAGAAGCATTGCCATCAAAATGTGACAACAGATACAGTAGTTGATTGAGGAGAAGACAAAATTTGCTTCTGGTGTAATGAGGTGTGCTGGTCCAGGCTCTCACTGCCTTTTACTGTAGGATTAACACCCGTCCAACCATGAAATTACTGGCTTTAAAAGTCCAAAAAAACTGAATGCTGGCTAGCAAAAATTTTCAGAAGACGACACCGTCCACATTAGTTGATACACTGAATTCCAAATCAAAAGCTTCAAAACTAAAATCACTAGTTTTTTCTTTTGTCTTAAACATAGCTACATTTTTTAAAGGCGCGTGACTTATTTCTTACAATTTTTTATTCCGTTTCTGCATATGCACTCGACGTTTACATCCTTGATTTCATTTTGTATTATTGAGATGCATGGCTCTATAACTAAAACTTAAAAAAAAAAATACTCTATAGGTTTCTATAGTTTTTCTGAATTTTCAAGTAAATATCCCTATAATTTAAAAGCTTTTAACAAGATTTCCATACATCTAAAGATTTTGAAATAGGTTCTTAATAACTAACAATAATTTAGACTCAGTTAATGGATGTTTACAGTCCTCTTTAGGCTATTCTATATTGTTATTATAGGTTTCAATGACTTAATTAATTGTAAAATTTATTAATTGATAGATGCCTAATTGAAAACTTAGTTAAAATATAGGTATCTATAATTTATGGCATGATCATTGAATATAACATATTATTGGCAAACCACCCCAACCCCTTCCCCATGTGACTTCATGGTGCATCCAACTAAATACAAAGAATGCTATTAACATGTATAACTAATTTGAAGGAAAAAAAGTATGAAGATGTTTTTTTTTTTTTGTGTTGCATAGGAGGTGCAAGCACCTAGGTAACGGAGGGCGATAATGGCTTGGTGGAGAATCAAACCTCAGATATTATCAACACACTTAAGTATTAAAAACATGAATCGGTGCCAATTGAGCTACAAACTCATTAGCAAGTATTGAAAGTAGACATGCACAAAAGAATCAATTACTTGTATTTGTCTCTTAACTTGAACTATTTTCACAAGAAATTTGTGCGACAGACTAGCGATAGTAGGCCATGTGTCTAATTGAAACAAAATGAGAACTAGCAAAAGAAGTCTTTTGAAAATGGAAAGTAGAGTGGTTGATGAATGTAAAAATACATACATCTTTGAATTTATTTATTATGATTTTTATTTGAGTTTTATATAATTGTCTATTTCCCTAATCTTTTATTAATATTCTAATTTTTAAGGATAAATCTAAAGGATTTTGGATAAATAAGAAGATCTTGAAGATAAAGTTTTGAAGAGATCTAATCCAAGTCTTATGTCTATTCTAAAATCCCAATTGAGTGTGGAAACTTGAAGATGATAATAATTAAAAATTGGATAAGGATATTTGAAGAGCAAAGAGTTTGTTGCAATCTCATATTCAACTCGTATTTTCTGACATTATTGTTGTATTTGGATTATATCTTAGGCTGCGTTTGGTGGACATGATAAGAAGAACTTAATGGTATTAGTTAATACAATCAGGTGTTTGGTGGTTTAATATGATAGTATAGTCAAATTAGGTCAAATTTTTTTATTTTATTCTAACATGATTATTCTATCCCCTCCTTTACTCCTTGATTAGACCTAATAGGATATTTTTCCCTCCCCTACCCCTCAACTTCATCCCTCTCAATCCAAGCTTTTACTTTTTTGCCCAGAACTCCATCCCTACCAACCAACATCCAGCCTCTGCCACCACTGGATCTACAATGTGGCTATCCACCTCTGCCAACACCGGATCTGCAACGTGGCCGTCCATCTCTACTACCATCGAATCTGCAACGTGGCCATGAGAAGCACTTTGGGTTGGAGGTTGTGTCTAGGAGAGAAGATGTGGTGGTGGGTAAGATATTGATAAGTCACAAACACAAAAATCACAAAATCAAATAAACTCCACAAGAACCATCAACCCAAACAACCAATCCCTGCGAACCCCTAAATCATACCCAAGATTCTCATAACCCAAGCAACCTCGAATAAAAAACCAAAAAATGACCCATTTTCCTTCGATGACTCAACCACCATCGTTGGCCACCACCGAACCCAAGCTCAAAACAGAACCTGCAACTTATACGCTACCCCTCATCTGAACCACGATACCAACCACCGCACCTGCACTCCAACCACAAAAACCCTATGAGTCTAAATCCCAGCCACCAAAGATCCAAAATCAGAAACAGAAAAGCCACCTTGCCACCACCCATGGCTGCCATGCCCAGTCGCCGTCGATCCCCTTACTACAGCCAGCCAAAGACCCAAACACCTGAAGTCTCTGATCTCTCAACTACCCACAACCCATTAAAGCTTATGTCGGAGACTCATAAACACAATCCACAGTGAGTTCGCACCCACTGCCAAACACCATCCAATCAGATCCGAACTACCATGACCAATGTAACGCCCCTTTTTGGGAGGAAACGTCACATTGTCAAATAAAATAAAATGCGGAAATTGAATAAACAAACGATTAAGACTCGGTTCATTTTATTTAATTGATGTTTAACCATGTGAGCAAAATTGGCAATATTTTTTTTATAATAAAAATAATAATAATAATGATAATACGGAATGTCGATAAAAGTGACGAATAAAACAATACACGACTTTTGCACTGAATAAGCATACATATATATATATATATATATATATATAATTTGATACAACCGTTTTGTAGATACAAGCCCAACCATCACCAAAAAGCAAAATTATACCCACCCAAGGGAAACATGCATATATACCATCATGCATATACAAAATATACAAATTTCACCAAAATAAAAATACATCGTGCCCCAAAAATAAAAACACGGGCCATCAAGTAGCCACCAATGATCATCGACCCTCGGATAAAAGGGACCACCTTCAGGATCCTCGAAGGACCCTCATCGGGATCTTCCTCATCCGAGGACACTTCCATAGGAACCACGAAGCACGGGCGGAGCCGAGCGGTGGAATCAAAAGAATCCTCCCGGGGTGTAATAACGGGCACCCCGCATCTCCCTAATGGGCGGTAAAACCCGGACGCAAGCCGAGGTAGCAGTGAGGACGGATGCCTCATGACGTCTCCAGTGCAAGTGCTATCGACACGTCTCCCAAGTACACGCAGCGGTCGGAGTTCGGGTTGATGTGCCAAAGACTCGGCCTCCCCCAGGAAGGTCGACGCACATCTCTCGGGAACCCACGCATACGTGCGGACATCGTCAAGGTCAATCTTGTGCGGGCCGAAGCGGGAAGGCGGGATCTTCTGTCTCCTCACCGTCGTCTTCGATCAGTACAAGGTACACATAAACAACAAATAATAGAAGCACAGGGAAAGAGGTAAGGCATCCTACATCATTACCAGTTATAGCATGCTAGAAACAAAACGGCGCCACGCGCCCAAATAGCAATCCAACACATCATATTCAATTAATGAGCAGAAATCTCAACAAAGTAAGTAATTAAACACCTCCGGCATATAATTATTATAATGACCAAGTATAGTTACGAAATAAGAATTAATGATGACAAGGTGTATATCATGACTCGTATGCATGCTTTCCCAAATTCTTACTCCATGGAGCTAGACTCAATCGGTCGGAGAGAAAGATCGGGAGACATGTACGTGACTCTGGTACCGTTTTCCTCACAATCATGGCATTGCACGTACATTCTACACTAGATCACGATATGGAGCCGGTGTCAAGTCCGGATCGTCGGTGCGTTTGCATCGGTTTGCCCACGACGCAGGAGCTACCAACCGCCCACCGTGAAGGACCCGCACCCCGACGCCCCCGAGGTCATAACACGACCCACACTTGTCTACTCGCACCCGCACTAAGGTGTGTTCAATCTCCTAGGCAACTTGGCCTTACAACACCACAAGGACATCACAACGCATAAGACACTATGCATGCACATGTATGATCCACAATCTCATACAAATTCATAATATGCCACATTAGGCCAACATAAGCATCATTATATAATTGGTCACTCACATGGACCCATAATCACATAATATAAGTATCAAGCCCATTAATGCATCATTAGGTCCATTATGAATCCTAAATTAAACTTTGTTCCCCTTTCTAAGGTTCATGTTCAAAAATCAATCTTTATAGCCAACTTAATATTCCAAGACAACTCACTTCCCTATAACTTACATTTTATTTGAGCTCTTAGGCCTCACATTCTCATGTTCTTCACTCACTTAGAATCTCCTTAATTCTTATGATACTTTCACTCTTGGTTCTTTGAAACTTATGAAGTCTTGATTTTTAATAAATTCTTCTAATCTCTTAATTATCCATTTCATTACCTAGGCTTCCAATTACCTAATTACTTAAGCTTCCAATCACTAAAATCACACTTTTACCTAAGAATGCCCTAGAGGCCGTGGCCCCCTAATAGGTCAAGTTTCAAATTTCTTTTCAAGTCATCATCTTGTACACCATTCCCCTAATTATTTAAATTGTTCACTTGTCCAATTAACTCACCAAAAACCCTAGGTTCTTGGCTCCCAAAACCGTAGCCACCATAAGAATTCCAACTTCAAATTTTTCTTCCATTACATTCCATTTCATACCTTGATAATTTAAGTCTTATGCCAATTACAATTTCAACACAAACTCCTCTAATTTTCTAACCTAAAACCGTGGCACTCTTGAAGAGTGTTCAATCAATTTTTCATCCATTCTAAATCACTCAATCCATTCCAACAATCCATTATATACAACCAATCCATCCAATAGCATAAATGAATTAAAATCAACACATAACATAATTAATCATTAAATTCAAGAACAACCCTCATTAGGGTTCTTCACAAATCAACACAACTAAGGTTCCTAGATGCTAAAAATGGTTGAAGAGGAGTGTCTTCCTCTTACCTAAGTGAAGAAATCAAGAAGAACTCCAAGAATCCTCCTTGTATTTTCGGATTTGGCCTCCAAAAATCCCTAAAATTGGAGACTTGTTAGAATCAACATCAAGGCTTGAAAAATAAGCCATGGATGGTCATTAAAGAAACCATAATCACGAAAATGAGAGAGGAGAAAGAGTGGTCTTGAAACTTACCCAAAATGCTCAAAGTTGGAGCTTGGAGAAAATGGTGAAGATGATGGAATCTCAAGAAACTCCAAGAAGAAAAAGTGTTTAGAATGGTGAAAGGATTTAGGAAATGTAGTTAGAAGAAATTTTTGTGAAGATTAGGGTGGTGAAGGGTGGCTGGCCGTAGCCCTTGTAGAGAGAAGGAAGAGAGAAAGTTTGAAGAAGGAAGAAGAAGAAATGGTAGAGAGAGAAAGTGTTTTGGAAATTAATGAATTAAGTGATAATGGTATAATTGAAATGTGATAATTTCCTTCTCCTTGGCTGCCTTCCAGCCGTGCAAAGAGAGAGAGAAGTGGATGGGGAATGGCTTCCAAGAGAAGCTAAGGCACATGGGTCAAAGGTAAGGTCAAAGCTTCTTATTTGATTATTTAATCAATAAATTTGAATTAAAGTAGATAGATTTGACATAAAGTAGATTACATTAGGATAATGTGATAGGATTTTTATTACACACTATTATCCAATAGATAATAGTTACTGAAACAGTCGAAGTATTTAATTAATCCGACTTTTTTTGTATTGATTTAATTGTATACCTTGAAAATTGTGAAACCTCGTAAATCCGGCTGTCAAGTCTCGGTTTAGTAAGATCCCCGTCGACATGTCCATAGTCCAAGGTTCTCGGAGAAAACATCGCGTTTCCTGCAGGATCTGCTTCAATCTTGTAAAAGCGAGGAATATATTAAAATATTCGACGGTTCCTAAAATTCCCAGAAAATTTTCAAAAATTGCAAATATTATAAAACACTATCCGTCATATAAATTTCCAATTTTTAAAGCATTACAATCATTTTCACGACTTTGCTTTCGTGTTTGCGTAAAGCGAGGAATATATTAAAATAATCATCGTTCTGGGATAATTAGAAAAAATTCACATAAATCACAAATATTGGAAAATGACTATTCATGGTGAAATAATCAATTTCCGAATGTTACACTGATCTCAAAGCAATTAAATTTCAGGTGTGCTTAACGAGGAATATATTAAAATAATCGTCATTTCCGAAAAATTTCAGAAAAATTCCTAAAAATCAAGAATATTATAAAATAATGATTTATGATCAAATATGTATTTTTCGGGATGTTACAACTAACTCGTGCTCACCCTTATCAAACTCGAATAGGCTTTGAGCTCGTATCGTCGTTGTCCATATTCGAGTTGAACCACAAGCCAAAAATGTCATCCACAAGTAAAAGTAAAGCTGGTGAAGCTTTTTTTTTCATAAATGAAGGCTTTTTTTCTAATTATTTTGACTTTTATGCTAAAGGGTATTTTGGTCTATAAAAAATATTATACAATCAGCTAATTTATCCTTTTTGTTATCAAACAAAAGGAAGGATTAGGTCTTATCATGTTAGTTATACTACCATGCTTTATACTATCATATCATCTTATCTTATACTATATTATTACGTGTACCAAACGAAGCCTTAGGCTATAAAAATCAGATTGATGCGATTCTTGTGGCGATGGAAAACTAACATAAAATGCAACAATTCTTCTATTGACCTTGAAGGTTAATTTTGTCATCTGAAGGATGAGAAAAATAAAGAGATAAAAAGATAAAAATCTAGCAGCTTTCAATAAAAAGAGATTAAGTTTTCAAAAATTGATTTCCTAAATCTAATCTATATCTTTTCATTAATTGGGAACCAATTAATGAGATTAAGTTTCATAAATTTAGTTTCTTAAATCTAATCTTATTTTTTTATTACTTGGGAGCTAATTAAGGTTACTTGAGGACCAATTAAGAAGCTTTAATGCATGATACACCTCTATTAAGTTAAATCTCCTATAAATAGAGCAAGAATGAAGCGATTGGATAATTTTTCACCAAAGGTTAGATGCACTAGGTTTGAGACGAGTTTAAGGAGAAAAAAGACAATTATTGAAGACATCTTCATTCTCTTCTATTAAGTTAAATCTCCTATAAGTAGAGTAAGAATGAAGCGATTGGATAATTTTTCACCAAAGGTTAGAGGCACTAGGTTTGAGACGAGTTTAAGGAGAAAAAAGACAATTATTGAAGACATATCTTCATTCTTCTTCTTCTTATTCTTCTTTGATAGAATTATGATTATCTCTTCTTTTATTGTACTTATTTGTGGTACAATTGTCATGAATGACTAATTTTCTAATTTTTATAATTGAGATATAATTCTTTACTCTTATATGTTAGATATTTGATTTGATTCTTTGTTAAAAAAAAAAATTGTTCCTGATTCATTCTTTGTATGTTTAATGCTTATAATATATTCATCGTCATATTTACATGATTTTAGGCATTAGGTGAAGGATTAAGAGATAAAATATAATTACTTGAAAATCTAATAATTAAATTTAGGAATTAAAATTTAGAGATAGACTTAAATTATTCAAAGAGCAAAACAGTTGATATGGAATTTAATAAGAATAAGATTAATAGGTTTTAACACATTTATATTGTCAAGAGATTAAACTTTAAATAATTTAAAATAAATCGTCTTCAAAAATATAATTGATCATTAGTAAAGATAGAATCGATATTCATCACAGTGGGTATTGTAGTGAAATCCTAGTTCTAAGCCTTTATAACTTAGTTGAATTTTATTCCTTTTCAATTTATTTGTTTGCTTTATTAATTAATATATTTTCTTGCTTTTAAATCTTGTTGTCATTATTGATTTTGATCGCTTAAATAATTATTATTACCGTGAGAGTTAGTAATCATATCAATCATTGAGAGAACGGTCTTATTTTATTACTTAAACGATTCATGTGTTTGCTAAAAATCCACATCAGTGGTCAAGATTCTTCTTTTTCAATCTTTGTTTTAACACAATCCATTGTATCGATGTTCGGTACGTTTTTGGTACAAGTATTGTACCAAACATGGTGAAGTGTTCACTTTGTGATTTTTTTTAAAAAAATTGATATGAACTTAAACAGAGAAGGCGCCTCTACATTGGAAACAGTATGAGACCCATTTAATCACTAAGCCTCATCTGCCTTGCTGCTGCAACTTCCACTTCCAACGAAGCCTTGTACCATCAATCTTGCAGTTTTAGCTTTTAAGTTAGTGTGTTGAAGAGTACCAAAACTCAGAAGAGATAGTGTTTTTATCCATTGAGTAATGATACTGTTTTTGTTCTATTGGGCAGCTTTTTATTTTTTTTGTCTAATTATTTTTTACAACTAATGATACGTCACATTATATCAATTAAAAAATAAATTTTACTATGTTTCTTTTCTTTTAAAAAACTAAAGGATGGTTCTTCTAGTATTTTTCATATTTTATTTTTATGTTTTTCAAAGTTTAGTAATAATATATTATTCTATTTTCAAGTTAATTTCAAATTTTTATTGTTTAATTTTTATTTTTTAATATATTTTTATTTTAATTTACATGCATTTTTATGTTTTATGAGATTATATATATAATTTTTTATACTTATAATCTACTGTATCTTGTCGTACATGTATCTTGAATTTTTAAAAAATGACATATCTCTATACCATATCCGTGTTATACCAGATATTTGTACCCCTATTTGTGTATCATGGGGTAAGATTCACCTTTCCCATGATATTTGGAAATGGAATGTAGTTGCATTTGATAAAAAAAATAAAAGTATGGTTTAAAATAAACGATAAAACTTAAGTTTATTTTTTTATATGCATTACATCTATTTCATCAATCAAGTTATGACATGTATATATTTTAAAAAAAAAGTATAAAAAAATATTAATAAATACATGTTATAATTTGATTAATAAAATTAATATAATGAATATAAAAAAATAAAATTAAGTTTTATGCTAAAATAAAACCCACCTCTAAACATCATATGTTCAGCAGAGAAATCTCCGTGGAGCGGAACTTCACCCTAGATATTAGCAATGATATTAACATTTAAAATTAAATTGATCAAAGCATGTCAAATACATGTTATATGAAAGAAGAATCTGTAGAATGAAAGCTATCAGAAAAGTAAATTATTAGAGGACTGAAAGCTCTGGAGCGTGTTTCTAAATTTTATGAACAACAACCTCTTGTTAGGACCAAAATTCAAATTATGAACCAGGTTGATGATGCACAACTACAGACTAGTTAAGAAGAGATATCAGCAAAATAGTGTAAATATGTAACCTAGGAATTCACATTATGAATGAACCATACCACATCAGTGCGAATCAAAGATATCTCCCATTTTTGCAAAATTCAATAGTCAATCAACTGTCAAATTGCTAAAAAGGGGCAATTTACATATGAAGATCAACAATAAACATATATAATAATTTTATTTTATATAATTTACACGTCTGCCATTGATTCAGTTAAGTCCTCAACGACATGTGTGAAAGTCAAACGCAAATCATTTTGGTCAAGAAGCAAGACCACGACCACTCCACGGTTAAAACGGCGCAAAAACGAACGAGTCATCGTCTCTGGGAATCAATGCTTCTTTATTTTGATTTTCCTCTTTTGGCAATTGAATTCTTTTTTTCCTTTTTAATATGCGAAATTGGTTATTCTTCTTGTTAAGGAAAAATAAAAAATAATTATAAATTATCTTATCTAATTTTTTATTACTTATCTTAATTATTAAATAAAAAATATTAAATATTTTTTTTCGTTTTTAAAATATTAAATGTATTTATTTTTTTTATTTTTTTTTTATTTAAAAGAAAATATTAAGAAGAATTTATAAAATGATATAACAAAACTAAAAGAAATGATATTCAAGGAAGTTTTTTTTTTCTCCTTCTAGTCTTTCCATTCTTATAATTATAATTATAATTATAACTAAGCTTGCGCGCTTGCCATTTCCATGCCCGGTGCCCCCATCCTTTAGTCAGATTATTCATATTTATTATGCCAACTTTGAAACTGATAGAATATATTTTTTGAAACTTTTAAACAAAAAATCCTACTGACTGAATAATATGATGCTAAGTTGGATTCACAAAAATAACTGGCTACCATGAAAGAAAAAGACAGAGACAAAGAATATTAGGGTCTATTTGGAAATTGGAAGAATAACACTGCATACACTTTTACAAAAACATTATCTCATATTTACACAAATTTCATCATTTGACTTTATTTTTTATATACTTATGTTTTAATTCTACCATATATCACTTATACAAATAAATGTACATACGTGTAATGTGTAACAAACTCTATCCTATTTGGAATTGTTTTAAATTTTTGTTTTGAAAACTTATTTTTAATATTAATTTAAAAAAAAAATCATAAGGGTAAATATATATGTATATAAATACAGAACATAAACATCACAAACAAGGAATGAGTAGGTGAAAATTTGTTTTGCTTATGGGTATGTTTAGTATCCACTTCGAATTTAAGGGTAAAATGATTATTGTAGTAATGATTTCTTTAATAAAAATTAAAGGAATACATATTATACTCCCATATAAAAGTAAATATGTTTGGTATAAACAAAAAAATAAAATAAAAAGAAAGTCAAGATTTTTCTAACATTGTATTATCGCAGCAACAGCAATAAAATTGTTCCAAGGAGCAAGTTTCAATCGAAGAGATCGGTGACGAAGCAAATCACATAATTAGGATTGGAAATATGCAACTACAAACTAGGTCTTGGTTTAAGATTGCAGGAAAAAATCGAAGCCTCTTGAAACAACGAGGAGAGAGAAAGGAAAAAACTAAGAGAGCGTAGAGAGAGAGAGTTGGAGAAAGAAAATGAGTTCCAAAGAAGAGAGAGAACTTTGAAATCCAATGACGGGAAAAGACTAAAGTATAGAAAGAGGTAATGAGAAGTTTTAAAGAAGAGGAGTGTAGGAGAAATTTTTACCCTATTTAAAAGTGGAGTAACATTTACTGCAGAGGAAATTTTACTTTTAAGATTTTTTTTTATTGGGTATAAAAAAAAAATTAAAGTGATGTGAAATTCTTCTTATTTTAAAGTCATGAAAAATTACAAATTGTCTAACAATAAAAGATTCCAATATTCAAATTCAAGTCGTGTTTTTAACATGAGAGAAAAGTTGATCATATGGGCTAACCTGAAGGCAATTTTTTTCATTTTTTAATACCATTGAACCAAACATATTCATTTTTTTAGAAATCTACTCATATTCATTTCTCCACTTATATGTAAAATAATGTTTAAAAATCTTTTAACCACTGCTTTGATGATTTGTGGTTCTTGGAAGAAAAGAGTCTGTTTTTATATTATTATACATTTCAGAATAATTCTTGAAAAATAATAGCGTGAACAATAGAAACGTCTCAACAGAGCTTAGCGAGACAAGAAAAAGAACAAGCATGCCTACAAAAGAAGATAGAAAAATCTTTTTGGTTTTACTTTTTTATTTATTGCTGCCAATTTGATTTGTTTGAATGTTCTTGTGATGATGAAATAAACCATAATTGGACAAAAATTTATTCAAATTAAATAATAATTTTAAAAACAAACTTGTAATTCAATTGGTATTGATAGAGAATTGAACCTTCAACACATTACTATCATACTCAAGTTTTGATATCTTGAGCCGGTATCAATTGAATTACAAACTTGTTGAGTGTATATTCAATTTCTGTTTAGTAACAAATAATTACATATGGAATAAAAATAAAACTACAATTTTAGTGAACAAAAATACTATTTATACATAAGTTATGTATACAGAAACCTCACAAGAGAGGTGTGAGCATTTGGATGTAGAGAAAAAGGTGGAAGAAAGAGAAAGGGAGAGAAAAAAAAATTATGATAAAATATTGTGAGGTATAGTTTTAAGATAGTTTATATTTAACAATACATCAATTCATATAAAACAGCTCTTCTCGGAACAAAACTTCCCCTAAATATATTTTTCAAGATTTTTTTTCACCAAAAAAATGATAATTTTGTTACTCGAAAATTATTTATCTAAACTAACATTATAAGAATACAATATTATATGTATTATTAACCCATAACACGTACACGATAACTAGTACTAATTATACTTTACTATTTCAAAAACTCATTAACCCACTTTTATAAAACCTTTTAAGCCACTAATCTCACCATTCAAATTATTGGAATTTACATTTCTATTATCTCTTATTTAAGTAGTTATAATAATTTTAAATATTAAATAAGCGTATTATATCAATTCAATATCAATATTCAATATATATAAAATATAAGAGAGAACCAGAACTGTAAAATTTTGTTAAGTGATAATTCGAGCTTGTGACACTAGTATCTTATCAAAGTTTTTATATGTATCATAAATTTATTGTGTCATGTAGCATGCACAATAAATTATTAAAAAATAAAATTTAAATTTTCATTACTATCTTATTACAAACAATTTGAAATTTAAGCATTCATTAATATTTTATTTATGGAAAGGACTCATTAATATCTTATATTACATAATTATGTTTAAATTTCTAATTGTGTTAATCTAGTTTTACTAATTTAAACATTATGAATTTAAGCATAGCTCAAGTATTTATCACAGTTAATCAAAACATTTGATTTTATTTTGAACTAGCTCAATTGTTTTTAATTTAGTTTTATTTTTTATAATGAATTTATTAATTTTTTACAACAAATTTATTTTTATTAGATTGATTTCCTAATATATATATATATATATATATATATATATATATATATATATATATATTGGTCTGAAAATTCCTAATGATTCAGTGAAACAAAACTAAGACAAGGTTAAATGATTCAGGCTATGTACATAATGGGCCTATGTGAAATAAGTCCAGTTAGGACCTATTAAGTATGGGCTACAGTGGGCCATAAAAAGACCCAAAAGAAAAGCCCACAGGCGCATTGACTCATTGAGGGACTCCTAGAGGAGCACAACACCTGAAAACCCTTTTCCACCACCATCGACACTCCTCGCCTCCATCACAGCAAGGGTTCCTCTCTTTCGCTCGAGTCTCCCTCTGTTGCTGTTCTTGTTCAATCAGGTGTGCCTTTTATGTTTATCTGTCTTGAGCTTGTTGCTACTCACTGTCGAATGATTCTGTTTCCAAACACGAGCTCTGTTTCTAGTAACTTCTATTATGTATTACACCCTATAATTGCTGTGCTGATAATTTATACGACTTTTCCGTGCTGATAATGTTGTCTCTACTTCAATTTCGGCAGTGATAACCTATCAGTGACAATGTATCTTCAGTTTTACATTAATGAGAATGGTGACAAAGTCTACACCACTAAGGTCAGTTTTCTGCAATAGTTCCGGTTATTTACCTCTTTGGAAGTTTAAATCAAGGATTGAATTTGAAAGGTTTATTTTCATTTCTTTATAATTTGAATTGAAGTATTGAAAGATTGTTCAAGTTTCAACTGGTAATTCCTAGCTTAATTTGAAGTACTGCTTCTTATGATGCATTTTTTATTTATTGTTTTTAAAACTCCTATCTAGTAATAAAATTGCATCTTGCATAGGTGATCGATAATAAGTATAAATTTGGGTTGTTCACTCGTAGTCATATATTATGTTTTAAAGTGACACTTAGTTGCTTTTCTCTTTTCCAGAAAGAGACACCGCTTGGGTTAGCTACACAATCTGCTCATCCAGGTATTTTGCTCAATTAACTCCAATTTACTGATACTTATGCAGTCTTTCAAACTATGTTATACATGCTTGTGAATAATTTTTTTAAAAAATTATTTTTTTTGCTTTTGGGGGCGTTCTAGATCCATGTTGCTTTCTTCCTTTGCAATTTATTTATTGGTCTTAAAATATACTGTAGTATTGTTTGTATTTTTGATTTGAGGGCTTACTTCTATTCTCTTATAGTGTCTATCTCTTTATAAACGATGAACAAAAGTAACACCATTAGACCTAGTCCACCTAGTCGTTTTGCCTCAAGTGCTGAGTCAATTTGAGCATACCATACAAGCTTAATAACCTATTTTCTTTTTTTTGCCTATCCTTTGTCATTATATTACAATCTTCAACTTGTTGTAAGACTGGGAGTAGATTACACGTTGGATGCATATTGCAGGAAACCATTGCTGGAGAAACATCATCATTGTGGTTGATTAATTAAGAACTTTAACCATACGATGTGGAACTTGGTAGCTTAGTTTACTCCTCTCTTTGTCTTTGTTTGCCAACAAATGAGACAAAGGTGTGAGGCAAATAATGCTATCAAGTACAAATATTTTGACTTTGTGAATTGTCAGGCTATGCATACTTCCTATCTTCTTATTCTTCTTCTTGTTATTTATATATTTATTACGAAGGCCTGTTTTTTTTCACTCCCTTGATTCGTCATTGGTGAAATTGTCGCTGCTTTTTGAAAGAAAATCACACTTTCCCTGTTTTGACAACTCTTACAAATAGATGTTGAATGTTATTTACTATTCGCGCTCCATTTTCTATAGTTATTATTCATATTTCTTGGTTTTCCTGAATTGCAGCCCGGTTTTCACCTGATGACAAATATTCAAGGCAGAGAGTTCTTCTGAAGAAGCGTTTTGGATTGTTACCAACCCAGCAGCCACCTCTAAAGTATTGAGTGACATGCTTGCTCTAACTGTTTTTGTCTCTCATTCCGTGCTTAGTAGTGTTTTCTTATCTAATGCAGTGTTAAGTAGTTGAGCCATTTATGTTTTCCTTTTGAATCAATTACGTCAAAATCTAGCTCAAATATAAGAATGAATTAATGAGTGTTGAAATACACTGATGGATTTTATGTTGATGTTTGCAATTAATATATTCTTCTAAAGATCATCTCAAAGATTTATTTGAACTCTTGTTGCTCGCAATATAAAGCTTTACTGGTACTGAAACTTGGAAACGCTGAACCACCAATAATATGAAAGGGATGCATATATTTCACTATGATCAAAATGGAGAATGCCTATCCTAGTTAGTTAGTTGGAGTTTTTTTATGGACTTAGAAAAACGCTAGATATGTGGAAAAGAAAAATACAGAATGATGTGTCATGTAGGATTTATGTTCACTAACACCCCGTTTGGCGTCTGGCATTGAGCATGGAATTGGAATCAGGCCTACTAATTATAATTTTTATGTTTGGAAGCCCCTTTTGAATTAGAATCATAATTCCATATCACAATTCCATGGAATTTAAAAATAACTAACCCAACCCATTCTCAGTTCTTAGCTAGGACCCTAAAAATTGCCAATTCCATACTATATAATTAAAATCATGGTTGGCTGGTGAAAAACGAAAAGACTGCCTGTGCCTCTCCTCCTCCACTCCATCTTCTGCAACCAGCAACTTTGACGAGGTGTGCCTCTCCTCCTCCACTCCATCTTCTGCAACTAGCAGCTTTGACGAGGTATGAACTATCTATCCTCCGCTTGTGCCATCTTCATCTCGCTGTGTGTGTCTCTTCACTTGCGCCTCTGTATATCGCAAGTTTATTTTTGCGTTTGTGGTTTGTTGTTCGTTTTCTAATTATGGTTTTGCCCTTCTCCGTTACTCTGATTTTGGGTGTTTTTTTACTGTGCCTCTCAATCTCGCAAGCCTCATTTATGTATTTTGTGCGTCTTTTTCTTATTGTGAATTGTGTTTTCTTGATACTCTTATCTCAGGCAAATTGGGGCTAGTTGTAAATTAGTTTTTGTGATTGATCAAAGCATGATATATTTGAGAGATAAACTGCAAGAGAGGAGTTTGTATCCGTGCAATGCGTGAGATATGTTAAGAATAGATAATAACTGCAAGAGAGGAGTTTGTATCCGTGCCAATTTGCAGAACACAGCCACAGCAGTAGTTTATCAGCATAGCTAATTCAGAATAGATAATGACTGGTTGATTATGATGCCTTACTGCTACACAAGGAGCAAAAAGTATAGTGAATTCCATATGCTCTAAGTACAACACAAACGAAAAATCAAAGCTTGTTTAAGAGAAAAGCAAGACTTGTATGTCAAGACAAACACAATTTAATTGAGTGTAAGAAGCAATCTCTGGTCAAATCAGGAGCTGAATTCTTGTTCTTGAGAATTAAGAATATAAGAACTTGAACATCTTTTTACTGTGATCACTTGTCGTCAGTTGTTTGAAATAGGTAAAAGTGTTGTGTACTTTAGTATCATAATCAGTTAAGGCCTTTGTTTGAAACAGCCTCAAATTTTATTTCACACTATTTTAAACAAAATTTCTAACATGTGCTACCATCCCTTTCCTAGAAGATCACACAAACCTAACCAAAAGAAATAGGTAAGGTATATATAGACCTGAGTCATTGTGACACAGAAAATAGAGAAATAGAAAAATGAAGTTTTGGTTGTTCCAGAACAGCAAACCAAAATTCATCCACATATCACTTACATCTGAAGGTGATGTCGGATTTTTCATATGAAACATACTAGAATTTGCAGTTTATATGTTCCTTCACCTTTAGAATTTTCTGAGCGAAAGAATCATATAAGCAGCTACTACATACCATTACCATTTCCTCTAAACAGCATGGTAATTGGTTAGTAGCAAGGCATAAACAAGTCATAACAGAAGACATAACAAACAAGTGGAAAGCAAGCTAACACTACGACAATGTGGTACATTGTGTTACTACAATTTCAAAGGGAAGAAGGAATAGATGGTAACCTGGGAGCCATGCTGATCACAAACAACCAGGCGAGGTGCAGGAAATCTTTCCTTCGTTATCAAATCTGCATAATTGTGAGGAGCTAGTAGCAACTGAGCAAATGCCTTCAAAATATAGTGGCTCTGTAATTAAATGAATCCAATAGGCAATGATAATGTGAAGGTTAAGACTTAAGAGCATTAGTGATACATTTTTAGCCATCATGACGTCAAAGGACTGATAGAAGCCTATAAAGGCATAGGAAAGGTGTCCAAAAACTTTAACTCTAGAACTTAGCTATTTGGAATTAAATTCGATAGGAGAATATTCTAGTAACAGAGATATAATATTCTAGATATAATATTCTAGTATCATAATTAGTTAAGGCCTTAAGGGTATTAACTATAAAACTTTAACTCTATAACTTAGCTATTTGGAATTATATTCTAGTATTACCATCACTGGTTTATTGCTGAATTTTTGTTTACCTGAGCCCTGGCTAATTGATACACCAATTAGGCCAGCCGGCCAAGAATTGGCCTTTATTTTCTACAGCAGTACAGCGTATCAAGTCCACTGGGGATTGGGGTATTCAAACTTCAGAGTGTGTTATACTTGTTCCAAAAGCAATATTAAATACTGCACCTGCATGTTAAGGAGTTGCAATTGATGAAAATTAATGATAAAGACAAATTATCATAGTCAACTCTTTCTCTCTGTTTTCTGAAGTTTTTATTATCTTAATCTAAAAAAGTTTGGTCATATTATGTTGAGGGTTGTTAGCAAAACCCTTTTATGATAAGTCCTAAATTGTAGATCATCTTACAAATCCTGAAATACAATTGAAGTACCTGCACGAAATGCCCTTTCTAAGTAGTAAGTCCTAAGTTCTGACTAACCTCAAATACTTTCTTCACTATATCTGTTGTCTCTCCCAAGTTGAATCTAGGTTGGCTGTTGGCTCTCTTAAAGAACCAGTGCCCTTTCCATGTGAGCCAGGGCTCATGTGCCAATTGCCATATATTATAATTCATATTTTGTGTTGACCTGTTATAATTCATTTGCTTAGCTATATTATAATTCATTTGCTTAATGGTTGAATTTTTAGATATCACGAAGAATATTAGAAACTAATTCATCAACCAGTGAACATATGAGACAAGCCAAAAAAAGAAAATTTTAGAGGGAGTTGCTATTACTGTGGCCGTAATAACTTCGTGGTATAATGAAGGATTCATACTTAGAGAGTTAAGAGTGGAGAACGACAATGACTTGGAAAGAAGAATGCTTTTGAGACGATTATATCATGGTAGTGATGAAAATTGTTATAATCAATTACGTCTCACTAAGCATGCATTTTTTGAGCTTTGCAACATTTTACGTGAAAAGAGAGGACTACATGATACTCATCATGTAGCTGTAGAAGAATCAGTTGCAATGTTTTTACTTATTTTAGCTCATGGTCTAAAATTGAGAGTTCTCGAAAGTAATTATATTCGTTCTATAAAGACCATCAGTAGACGCTTTGGTGAAGTTCTTAGAGCAATTATTGGCCTAACCAAAGAGTACATCAAATATTCACACCCTACAACTGAAGTTATAGAAGATGACAAGTGGAAGTGGTTTAAGGTAAGAAATATGTTCGTCAGAGTAATTAATTTGAGTACAATGTCATACACTAAATTTAATATTAATATATTAACAAGATTGTATGGGAGCCTTAGATAGAACACATGTTGCAATTACTGTTCCATTTAAAGACCAAGGTAAATATAGGAACAGGAAACAATAAATCACTACAAATGTATTTGGAGTCTGTGATCGAAATATGACGTTTGTTTATGTCTTATCTGGATGGGAAGGTTCATCATCAAACTCCAGAGTTTTGCATAGTGCCATGTCAAGAGCAAATTCATTTATAATACCAAATGGTGACAATTTCAAACTTATAGTTGTATTAAATTATAAACATTCAATGGTTTACATTAATTATCTATTTTTATAGGGAAATAATACTTAGTAGATGCAGGATATACCAATGGCCCTGGATTTCGAGCTCCTTATTGTTCCACACACTACCATCTTAATGAATGGTCAAGATGTGGTAATAGTCCAAGAACATATAAAGAGTTATTCAATCTTCATCATTCTTTAGCAAGAAATGTAATAGAGAGAACATTTGGCTTGTTAAGGAAACGATGAGTCATATTGCGTACACAATCTTTTTTTTTACATAAAAACTCGGGTATAATTAAAATTTGTTTATTTTCTTAAAAGAGATATATGCATTGTCATTATAATAATTTATAAACATAAGTACGAATTATCAATGCTTGTTGTATATTGCATAATTACATATGAGACAAACAACAAGAAAATGATGATTATAATTAAAATTTGTTTATTTTCTTAAAAGAGATACATGCATTGTCATTATAATAATTTATAAACATAAGTACGAATTATCAATGCTTGTTGTATATTGCATAATTACATATAAGACAAACAACAAGAAAATGATGATTTTTTGTTAAACGAGGTAGATGCAGAAATATCTAAAACAAGGGCAGAGGAGGAGTAAGACGAGGACGATATCATAAGATCTGTAGAAGTTACTCATAAGTGGACAATATTTAAAGATAATTTGGCCATTGAAGTGTTCAATGATTATCAAGCTAGATGTGGATAATTTATGATGTATTGCCTTACTTATTGCAAGACTTTTTGTCGTAATTATATTAATTGGTACATTATGTTATGTTGTAAATATATCTAATTTTGTCTTATAAAGTTATTTTATACATTGCTTTTTAATTGTATTTGTCTTGATTTTATTTACTAGTTGATGGAGAAAGGTAATTTTTTCAAAAATATGAATAAGGCCAAGTCATATCTAAAATGGACAAAGGATATGAACCGTGTTCTTACAAGTATTCTAGTTGAACAACATAACTTAGGAAATCAGGTACTTAATGGATGGAAATCAGTTGCATATACTACAGCTATAAATGGCATAAAGAAAAAATGCAACGTTGTAATCACTAAGAACAACATTGTGTCTCGCCTTAAAACTTGGGATAAACATTGTGCTATCATTACTAACATGCTTGGCACTAGCAACTTTGGTTGGGATTGGGATTGCAATATGGTGCAGGTTCACAGCGATCATGTTTGGGAAGATTATGTCAAGGTATTAATATTTATACAAAAATAGTATTATTTGGTATATTTATTTTCAGTTTCATCCAAAAGCAAGTAGTTATAGATACAAACAGATTCAAAATTGGGAAGATTTAGCTACTATTTGTGGATAAGATCGTGCTATTGTAGATGGTGTTGAAGCCATGAAAGAGATTGAACAAGAAGAGAATACAAATAATGTCACTTCAAATATTATTGAGGAGACAATTTCTGATACACCTGAATTTACACCAACTTCGGCCAAGTAACCAACTTCTTTTATACTGAATCAAAATCTTCAAAGAAAGAGAAATCGTTCCAGCGACACACTTGCAATTGCTGTTACTCATATGGCTAACACTATCAATAAAGTTTATTCATATGATCCTATTAAAGCAAGTGTTGAAGAAATATTTGTCGAACTTTCTAAAATTTTAAATTTAGAAGAACAAGAATTATTCCGAGCTTACGTTGTTTTTATTGGTGATGCAAGAAAGTGTGAGTCATTTAAGGCTCTTCCTGCTATACTTAAAAAATCATGGATCTTCATGCAAATCAAGAATTAATAAAATTGATAATATATTTGGTTTTAGAATTTTTATTGTCTATTTTTGAAGAAGACATTTAATTTTGGATTTATTTTTAAGTTAGGTTTTGAAGTGGATGTTGTTTATGTTTGAAGTTTCATATGTGATATGAACAATGTGTCTTCACTTTATGGGACAAGTTTATTTATTTATTTTGTAATGAAACTTTTTAGTTATTATTTGTTGAAGTTAAAATTAATTTTGAGAAAAAAAATAAAAATATAGTAAATATTCATATATTTAATGTTAAATAAAATTCTAATGTATTATATATATATATATATATATATATATATATATATATATATATATTTATATATATATATATATATTACATTTTTGGATCATATATCCAAACAATAGAATTAGAATTAATTTAGAATTTCAATTATGTATCATAATTTTTTGTACAACTCAAATATAGAATTTAAGATTCTAAACTAATTTTAATTTTAACAAAATTAGAATCAAAATTTAAATTCTAAATTATAATTTAATTCTATTATCCAAATGGACTGTAACTAATTTATCTATAATTTTTTGTTTTTGAAATTTTAAGATTTTTAGGATCTACATATACAAAGTTATTGCACTTAATTTTTTAATCTAATAAATATCTTGTATTGGATTTTGTATAAACTTTTATGCATGAATAGCATTAGTCTTGGTCATGGATGGCGAACTCTCAAAGAGTCACTCAATCACCATATTTCTGAACAGCTTGCTATCCTATTGCGGCAATAGTTAGAATCAATGCGACCAGCTTGAATTATGCAAATTATTTACCAAGTCCCTTTTCCCGAAAAAGGATGTATCGAGTGTGATTTAAGAAGAATGTTAACAACATATTTTTAGTTTAAAAATAAAAATTGTTAGTATTCTTCTTAATAATCTTTTTATGAGATAAATTAATAGTAAAATAAGTATTAAAAGAAGTATGTAAAAAATATGTTGTTAGAATTTATGTATACTACTAAATATATCATGACTTCTTAAGTTTTCATTGTCCCTGAGGCCTCTGTTTTCAATTTCAAAAGTTGGAATCCCTTTTTGCCTTCTATGTTTTTATAAGAAAAATTTATTTTAAAATGAGTTTATTTGTAAAGTGAATAATTAAAGATATATATATCTTTAATTTAATTTAAAGTATAGTATAATCTTAACTAATTAAATAATTTAAGAATAAATATATTTTTACTAACTTACTTTATAAACAAGTTCATTTTTAAAAAAAATTATTCATTTTTATATACTACGTGCATAGTAATCTTAAACCAGTGGCTTGAACTCAACATGGGTTTGCATGGGACTGACTATGAGCTCTTTCTTGATTCATAAGAGGCAGAGTTCTGTAAGGGTATGTTTGGATGGAGGGCTTTGGAGAGAAAAGAAAGGAAAAATTTATTTTTTATTTATAAATTAAGATAATTATAAAATATTTATAAACATAAATAAATGATGATTGAAATGTTTTATTCTATCTTTTATATTATTCATTCATTTTAAAAAAATTTTAAATATAAAAAATATTTACTAAAAAATAATCCCTTACCCTTCCAAATATACCCTTATGGGTTTTACATTCTTCCCAGCAAACTAATTACCCTTTGCTTTCAGTAAAGAGTTAAGCGGGCACTTTCAGGTAGGGATGTTTCATTTCGGAGATCCCCGCAGGGATGGGATTGAAAAATCTCCTCACATGTGGTATATTCGGGGACGGGGATGCCAATAATAATAAAAAGTCCCGAAAAAAATTACTAAATTATCCTTTATATATATGTATATTATATAAATAAATATATAATTTAGTAATTTTATTTTTAAATAAATTTTATATTTATTTAAAATTAAAAATATTAAAATAATTTATTTTATTTGTTTCTTATTTTTTCAATTTTTTATTTTTATTTTAAATATAGCGGGAATCCTCATGATATCCGAGGATCGGGAACGGGGGATAGGGAAAAATTCCCCCATGACGAGGACGGGACGGGGGGATGGGGTTGGGTCAGTGTGTGAGGGCGGGAAGCGGGAGTCTTCATCGCCCCGCGCCCACCGCGGTGCCATCCTTAGTTTCAGGATTGATCCTATAATAATAAAAAGTAGTGCCAATGCCTTTTTTTTAAAAAAAAGGTGTGTCAATGCTGAAGAGATATAACATGAATATTAAACATGTAGTGTCAGCGTCAAGTAAAATATTGTAAATAGGAATAATAGTTATGCATGGCTGATTTTATACTTCATGTTAATGGAAAAATTCCTAAACTTAATTGTTAAAATCTCAAAAATAAAAATCACAATTCTACAACAATTACATAATTCAATACTAGCATTTTGATGAGGTGCCCTTCATTATTTTGTTAAAAATATAATTGTCATGTTATCGACTATTGTAAATTAAATACTTTCATTTTTATTAGCTCATTTGTTATATTTTAAATATAATTGTCATGTTATTAAGTATTGTAAATTAATCATATAATATATAAAGAGAATATACATGCATTCATATTTTGACATGAACAAAACAACATTTAATTAACATGTGGTATCACATGTTATAATTTAAAAAGAAGGTGTATAGGTGTTGACAGGTCTGAATTAAATTTATTACTTACACATACAAATATAAAAATTTATAATAACATATCAATTATCTTAACATATATATCTTTGCATATTAATTCATATTTAAAAAATTCAAAAAAATCTCACATATCTTTAGTTGACCACATTATTAATTATTTTTATTGGTGATTGATCTTAAAATCTCAAAATTTTCGTTGGTGTCTGATATCATTTCTGTTATATATAAAGAGAAAGTACATACCTTCATATTTTAACATGTGTCGTTTTGACATGAAACAAATGTTTAAAAATCTGTCATATGACAAATACACGATACCAATAACTATCATGTAAAACTCTATATTGCAATTAAAAAAAAGGTGTATATGTATTTCCATATTTAAATTAAATTTATTACCAACACATATAATATAAATATAAAAATTTATAATCACATATTAATTACATTGACATATTTATCTTTCTATATTAATTCATATTAAAAAAATAAAAAATACTCTCACTTATCTTTAGTTAACACATTATTAATTATTTTCATTAATAATTGATCTAAATTTATCATGTACATTGCACGATTACAAAATCTATTTTTTTATAAATAGAAGTTTATGAGAATGGAAGATTATTTTATTCTAAGGTGAATATATGTCACAAGACCAATTAGCAAATTAGACACTTTTTAATTATATGTTTTATCTTTCAAACTTATTATACATTATTTTATTTATTTTACCACTTTGTCATTTTTTTTTTGTAAATTTTAAATAAACTAAATGAGTGGTTTCAAGTTTTTAACTCACCAAATATAAAATCCAGGTTAGGGTATATTATTTTGGGGTCAGGATCCTCCCCTTTCCTTTTAGGGATAAAAGGAGAGTTTGATGTCCATTAAATCTAAACTACTCATTTTTTCAATATATGGCGTAGAATATAATATGTCACTTCTTCACAAAACGATTGTTTTACTAAGTTTCTTTTCCAATTGTTTTCCTTCATTTGGAACACATCACTTCTTTTAAGAGTGTTTATGGTTCGATTTGAATTAATTTTGTGTAAAAAATTTAACTAATTTAAATAATATTATTTATATTTATTTGAATTAGATTGAATTGATTTAATCAGTTTTTGACCAAAATTCTTTTAAACTTAAAATGTTGTGAATTAAAATCAATTTAACCAAATAAAAAACAAAGAAATAAAGGAAAAAATAGAAATAATTTATTTACATACCTAAAATAATATTTAATTACATAAAGTGAGAGAAATGTGTGAATAAATTAGAGTTATTATAAATAAGAATATAAATTCAATAATAAATAAATATATTATATAATATTAATCAATTTTGATTAAATTAGATTGATTTTAAAAATCAAAATAAAAATCGATCTAATTCAATTGGTTTTCAAAAAAACAAATAAAAAATAACCAAATTTATTCAGTTTTGATTATATTTTGATTTTTCCATTCATTTTTTTGGTTTGGATTGAATTTGAATACTCTTAGCTTCCTCCCTTTTTCAACGTCCTTGTGGATTATGCTTAATTTGGAAGTTGAGGTTCAAGGTAAGTTTTTTGGTTTCAACAATAGGAAGGTTTATTTGCAGATTTTGGGGAGCAAGAAGGGAAATTGGCTTAGGGGTTGGGAATGAGAAGCTGAGATTCATAAGCTTAGGAATGTTTCAATAGTGTTTCCTTTCCCTCCACTGCCTAATGAGAATAAACCCGCCATTGTTGTAATAAAAAAAATCCACAACTATTGCTTGAATTAATTTCTTGGGTTTTGAACTTTGAATGCTGGTTGAGAATTGGTAGTGAGACTTAGACCACGACAACTACTTGAAAGTTTTTCTTCAAATTATTGTACTGCGTGATTTGTGTACATGTTTTCTTTTCACTCCACATACACACACTCTCTCTTTGTTTTTTCTTTCCTCAACTCCTTAACATGGTAGCAGCTGTTGTGGTTAGGAAAAAGATAATTGAAGGTTTGTTAGTTGAGGACAAATAAGGAACAATAACTCTCTTTTTTACTCACTCTAATTCTTTAGGAGAGTTTATGAGCTTCTTTTAGTAGCCATCGGGAAACTGGGTTGGAAGGAGTGAGAAGAATGAAAAGGAAGGAGAAGGACATGGACGGGGGAGGTAATGATGCGCTATAGAGATGGAAAAAAATTGGGAAAATTTTGAGAAAGGAAGTAAGTAGTGAGTTCTATGAATAGGTAAAATGTTATATTTTTAAATTATAGATTAGACTTTAATGAAAATAAAAGTTCAAGATTTATTAATCATGACAATATCCTGATAACCCATGAAAGGGAAAGATCTTGATCCATTATTTGGTTTGTTCCTAATAATCTAAGGCTCCGTTTGATGCATGACTATATTATCCTTTAACATAATTTTTTTTTTAAAAAAAACCAATAACATCAAAACATAAACCTTCATCCATGTTGGAAAAATTAGAAAAACCTCATTGTTGAAGGTTGAAAATAGAAGCAACGAAAAAAAAAATTTCCCAAAAGTCCAAAACCCATATTGTTAGACACCCAATCCATGGCTAGATGCCTATATCTGGATTCAAAGCCTAGATCATCTTTCAACACCCTTATCAATAGATCTCCCCGCCACAGTTGTGGTGGCCATGGATATGGTGGTTGGTGGCTGAAAAGAATGGCCATGATGGTGGCGACTGGAGTGGAAGAGGTTGGCCATGGCGGTGGTTAAAAAGCATCAATAGCAACAACAACACCAACATCAACAACGACACTCCCATTCTTTCCATGGGTAGCGATGGCAGTAGCAGGGGTAGGTTCTGGTTAATGGTCGTGGTGACGACACCCTCTACTTCGATGGCGGTGTTCATGGCCCTCACTAAGGTGGCTTTGATGGCTATGATTTTCTACGGTGCTAGTAGGTAAAAACAAGAACTCAAAAAAAAAAATTATAGAATAAAAAATGGCCATGGTGGTGATGGTTGGAAAGAATGGCTATGACAGTGGTGGTTCGACAGTGATCTGATTATAGTGGTAATTTGACGGTGGTATTGCTAGAGGTAGTGGTTAGAGTGAGAGAGATGAAAATAAAATGTAATGTAGGAATAATTATCTCATTATATCTTATTCTAAAGTAAGAGAAATGATAGAATTATCATGTTATAATAAAATAAAATTGACTAACCAAATATGACAATCCTATCATGTGTTAGTTCTAAACACATGTTAGAATTTGATAATATATCCTTGTACTATTAAGTCATGCTTTTGAGATACTCCAAACGCATCCTAATATGCAATGACTTGTAATGTAATGGACCGAGCTAAATGCACCCATTATAACATTAAGTTGGATTGTTGAGGAGAGTAAGAGAGGTATTAAAACATGGAGTGAGGGAAATTTTTAGGAATTGAATTTGATGCCATGAACATTACCTGATGTCTGAGTGAGTACTACTAGTTCAGTCGCATAGGAGACTCTTACTCTCGTTAGTGGAAGTCGTCGCCTGCGAAGGGCAACATGTTGCTTTCGCGTATCTTCTGGATCTCAAAACCCTAACCTACGCTAATCCGCACCCAAATTGTAACTGTAATTTTGAAATTCTGTGATGCATTGGTGCAGGAATGGCCATAAACATAGGAGCGTTACTGCTGCTGCTTTTCGCTATTTTGATCTGCCAAGCCCTCTCGATTCTCGATCCCATCTCTGATTCTCACTATTTCGTTGCTTTAAAGCTCTTCGCCCATACTCATGCATCATTTCCAAGGTCAATTCAACCCTCTCTACTACCTTACCACCTGTTAAGATAGTTAGAATTGGTTAAAGTTAGTTAGAATTAGTTTTAATGGTTAATTAGTTTACTTGGATTAATTGGCTATATAAGCCAATATTACCTATTGTATTTTTTTTACTTTCCATTCTATCAATATACGATTTTATCCATTTCTCTCAACTTTCTCTTCTCTCTTTACTCTGAAACCATGAAATTCAATATGGTATCAGAGCCATTTCACCCACCTTGAACACTCTTCAGCTGTATTTTCTTTTCCTTTTCTCTTTCTTAGTTTATTTTTCTTTTCCATTTTACATTTTCCCGAGAAAAACCCTCACCATTTCTCTTTCTGCTCCCTCCCTTCGTCAATTTCCTTCTCTTTCTCTCTCTCTCTCTCTTTCTCTCTCTTTCCACGCATTCTGGTAGTAGAACTCAGAAGCCCCCTATCCTCAAAATTAGGCTTGCAGCTTATTAAAGCTCACAATCCTAGCATGGACTCCATTTGGAGCGAAGATGAAGCATCACACGCTTTGCATTTCTCCGTCGAGATCTACTTCTTCTCTCTCCGCCATGGACAACTCCTCCCTGCGATTCTCACTACTCTTCGTCATTTCATTCGCTGCCATGCTCTGCGGCCTCAATGTCACCGCCACTGAAGGATTTGAAGCATCCTTCATGCCTTCAACGCCCTCAGCACCACCACCAGCTCCATAAGATCTCCAAGAACACTCGTTCTTCTCTCACACCGCACTTCTCCCTCCGATCTTATCTCATCTCGGTTTCCACGAGCTAGCCACAACGGCTTCGTCACTCTCCGACGCCGCGTCCACCTCTTCCTCTTCTTGGACCGGTCCTTCCACCATATTTTGTCGATCTGTCACCACCGCCGCGAGCGCCATCGTGTTCTGCCGTGGGAGCCGATTTCCGGCCGCCGGTCGCCACTGTTGAAGCCTCCGACGCTGATTCTTACGCCCCTGTTCACTCACCACGATTGCGATTCCTTAATCTTGAGTTCTTGCTGGTGATGGACAGATCCAGAGATATTAGATCTAAGATCCACAATATATGGTCTTACAAGACTGAAAGCAAAACTTTGCTTGTGATTTGTGATGCTTAGAAACGATACTTGGTGGAGTAATCTTTGGGAGCAATCACCAGACCACGTCCCTTCCTTGCACCTCTGTAGACTGTCTCAATAATGTCAATGAACTCCCGACCATTGATCATGTAGATTTGGTATGGTGGAGACCATTGTTGTATTGGATCTCTGGATTGTGTTCCCTGTCATGCATTTTACTGGATTCTTTGTTTTGATCAAGATGTATTTCTAATGTTTCTTAAGTTTTGTGTACACCAACTGTTTGGTGATTTGCTTCTTTGATATCTTTGTTGTTGTAAGCTTCTGTCCATGATGGTTAAGTCTTGATGTGAGCTTCTGTCATGGATGGTTAAGCATTGATGGATGTTCTTGCTTCTATTAAGTGGTTAAGCCTTAATTTGTGGCTTCTGCTTAATGGTTAAGCTTTTGCCCTTTGTTGGCTTTGATGATTTTAGCTTCTGCCTTGTATGGTGGTTAAGCATTTGGAGCTTCTGTCATTTATGGTGGTTAAGCATTTGGAGCTTCATCAATTAAACATTTGTTGGCTCGTGCCTTACCAGTTCTTGGCATTATCATTGTATTTGCATTTGTATTGATCATCCTAGATGTGTTATGTACACTTTTCTTGCAAGAGAAACTATTAAGATAGTTAGAATTGATTAGAGTTAGTTAGAATTAGTTTTAATGGTTAGTTAGTTTACTTGGATTAGTTGGTTATATAAGCCAAGATTACCTATTGTATTTTTTTTACTTTTCATTCTATCAATATACAGTTTTCTCCATTTCTCTCAACTTCTCTTCTCTCTTTACTCTGAAACCATGAAATGCAACACCACCTACATTACTCTCTTTTTTCACGTATACTTACTTTGAATTCATACATGCTTAGCTTAGTTCTGATATGCACATATATGAAAGATCCTTATATTATACGCCTCTAAAATTCTGACCATAGTTTCGTAGTGATTTAATTTCGTAAAGCTATTTTAAAGTGATTTTTGTATATTTGTTTGAAATGCAACGTTCTGGTCTAAGCACATCCTGAGACATCTAAAGATTATTTTAGTTCTGGTGTTAAGTGTTCTATGTCATGATAAATGTCATCAATTAATATTTTAGGTCTGTATCACTTTGTTGAAATTCTAGATGACTCTATATAAGGCAACTGATTAGTATCCTATTTGTTATCAACTTAGAAGACGCCTATGAGGCCCTAAGGGTTTTTGAGATTCTTGCAATTGTGAAGAAGCCTGACGTGAGCGCAACTGCATGTCAGAAAGTAGCGAAAAATATTGGGTCGTCATCCCCTCTGAAGGATTTGTTCTATGCCTTGAAAGTTAATGGCATACTAAAATGCAAGGTTAATGGGGATGTTTTCAAGGTATTTTAATGCTATGGGTATTTTATTATTATGATTAGGTTACAGCTTGAATGTCATTGCTTACGGAAATTTCTGTTGGTGTGTTTTTAATTAGCTAGTCTGAAAATTGATGCTAGAATTTATTTATCTTTTTGTAAAGGATATTGCTTCAAGACTTAAAGCCACTGTCAATGATGCAAGTACTTTGGTTGACATGTACTATTCAATAGGAAGTTTGGTTCTTATAAAGGTAATTCTCTAGACTCTGCTTAACTTGGTAAGCCCAGTGGGCTATGCTGCTTGAGTTTTTCTTAGAATCCTCAGGGGATGCTGGTGCATTGTTGAAGATTATTTTCTTGTCCTTTCCACTGATAATACATTGGTCTTTGGTTCCTCGTCATCCTGCCTATATAGTTGATATGCAAAAATTCTTCTGGTCCTTCTAATATTCTCCGAATATGCTAATTTTTCTTATGTTATTTTTATAGTGGACATGTCTCTCTTTTGAGGACTATGCTTTTTTATTGTGACTTGCAGATAACAATGTAATATGACGTTTCATTATGGTTTTTTCCTGCTTTTAAACATGTAAGGAGAAGACCCTTAGAAGCCCCTGTAAGAAGAGTAGATCAAGTGGAGAATAGCCCAATAGTTAGAGATAGAGGAAGATCAAGAAAGACTATATGTGAAACGGTTAAAAATGATCGAGATTTGAATGACATTTCTGAAGACTTGGTTCATGATAGGACACAATGGCGTCGTTTGATCCATGTAGTCAACCCCACCTAATGGAAAAAGGCTTGGTTGTTGTTGTTGTTGATCATCCCCTTCTTTGTATACAGGATCAAACTTCTGAAGTTGATGTGCTTCTTGTTGATGCTGATGCCATTTTTGCTTCAATCAAGGTCTGTTTTTATTGTCTTTGGTATTGAATAAGGTTGGAACTAGGTTTGCTTCGTGATAACTGACACTATGGTCTCATCTAATGTGGTGATAGGAGATTCTGTATAAGAACTGCACACCACTTTTATTTGCTTTTCTCCATAACTTACATCAATTGTTGATTGTTGTTACTGCAATTGCAATTCAAACTGTGACGTGTAATTTGATTTCATGTCCTGCATTATTGGCAGGTTCTGAGCCAAAGTGACTGAAGATGGCGCTACAGTTCTGATAATCTAGAGTCTAGTGCATATGCTGCTAGTAATGATTTATATGGAAATGTGTTGAGACTTGAGTTTTTATTTCTCTCTTTATATACATATTATTTTCTGTGCTGAAACTAGTATTACAGAATCCCTGTAAATTTTGTCGTTTATCTATAATGACAACTTAAGTTATTCATGTATTTCCCAGGATTAGCACTTGAAGCATTAGCTGGAGTGATCACGTTAGCATCTTCTGAACTTGATCATTCTAGGGTAAAGTTCTGGGTTTTAAATTGGTTGCTTGACTTGCTTCACTCTTCATTATTTTAAACTTTAAAGCTTGTTTAGTTGAAAAAGTTTTATATATTGTCTAGAAATTCATGCAGATAAAATTATTTTTATTATAATAGTATGCTATATAAGATTTTGTCTAGAAATTTTCATTAGAATGTTTGTAAACTAAAGACAAAACACCAGCCAGGAACTGTTAAATGAAAGCAAGGTGATAAAAATCAAGTTAAAGGCTGGAAAAGTAGGTTTTTTTTTTCCTCGGATATGTAGTGAATCTAATGTTAAACTTATCAGTGCTGCATTTCTCTGACAATTTATCTGTTTAGCTTTTTCTGTACTTGCTTTTGTTGTTTATGATGCATCTTGCTAAACATACAATGTCATGGGCCTCCTGGTACTTCTATCGATATCTTATATTAGCTCCATATTGTCAGGTCAATACAGTGAAAAGTGATATATTGAAGCTTTTTGACAGCATTGAGAAATATGGTATGTGTAGCTTTTACCTCATTCAAATCTCAAAGTGAGACTGTTGATGTTCATTTATAAATTTAAAATTCCCTAGCATTGATGTAGCAGCCATGGTGTCCTTTAATAGAGTTTGTTCTTTGGTAAATGGTAGATTCGAAATATCTCCCTATGCTAGTGCATTTTATGCTTCATTACATTTTGTTTCTTATTTGGTTCTTTGCTGTTGTTTTTTTTTCCCCTTTCGGTTTAAATGTTGGCTACTTTACAATCACCTCATTGTATGTTATTGTTGTGACTTTTTCAAGCCTTAAAAATATTCGCAAGTGCATAAGTCGTATGTTAGTTTAGTTGAACAAGTATGAGTTCGATCCCTCATAGATTTAGAGTTAAGTTTTAGAAATTTATTAAATTCTTCTAATCTTGTTAGACAAAAATAACTAAGATGTAAAAATAAAATAAATCAAAATTAAATCAAAACAACTAAAACAAATATAAAATCAAACAAACCAAATTTAAATTGACTAAGGATCATAATTTACCTAGATTAATTTTAATATTACCTTTGTGAAATTATTATACCTAGATAATTTATCTCAGCCGCTAGATATTCATGAGATAAATTATCTCATGAACATCTAGCGACAAAATATGTATTCACGGAAGATCTAGCAATGAGGTGCTAAAAAAGCAAAATCAAATGTATGTTTTATTTTTCTAATTAATAGTAATTTCTCAAATCATCAACTGTATCTGAATATCACAATTGATATCTAATAATTACTATCAAAACTCAGATACCATAAGCAAATCGCAAAACATGAGAAAAACATGACCGAACTCATTTAAGATTAGAGACAAATAAAACAATAAACATTAAAGATCCAAGAACTGAGTAATAATAATTCAACAATAGTTCATACTAAAATAATCAGGGCTTCATTTTCAACTTAGTACAAGAAAATCTAACCAGAAAACTCCATGGGCAGCATCAGTACTGCCCTTGCACCTCTTCTTCTCCCGCAGTTGCGGCATTCTCCTAATTCTGTCTCCTCCCTTCTGTTCTGTGTGTTGCCCTTTTTTATAAGCTTTTGAACCGCCTCAATTCTTCTTCCAGTTAGGTTTGGCACTGTGCGCACCATTTCATTTAAAGTTGAGCATTGGACTTTTTCTCTTCTTTGCATGTGGGCCTAGCTCTTCCCTGGCCTTTTGTGCATCCCACACTTCAATTTCTTTTCATAGTCTTATTTCACGGTGGGACCCAGCAGCTTTTTATCTCTCTTGTAATTGGTCACGTGTGTGGCTTCTAATTCATGCAGTATGGTAGCCAATTTTCTTTTCACTTTGCTTGATTCTTCGTCAATCATAACTTAACGTGGTCTCCATTCTTTCACCGATGCAAGTATCATTATGCAATAGATACAAGGAGGCAAACAACAAATGTATTTAATCCTGAAATTTATCACCATAATTAAATTAATGTCTTTCTTTAAATAAATAAATCAATATTGTCATAAAATCACTAAAATCAAATATGTTGAGATATAATAATATCGATTTTTTATTAGAAAAATAAGTAAAAATTAGACTATTATCAGTTATCATCCCGATAGTCTCATTTTTCTTCTCTTCTTTTATACACTAAAAAATGTTTTATGTTCTTAAATTTTAACAATATTAACTGCAAATTTCTGTTTGGTACTATGGATCTTTTCTTGAGGGTTTCAATTGAGTTGACTGCCTTTCTCAGTTGCATGAAATAGGACCTAGTTTTTAATTGTTACTGTTGATCAACTTAATGTCCTACTTTTATGAACTAAGTGACCTGAAGACAGAAGATGCACCTCTTCAAAATGCTTGAATCTTGAAGGCCCTTTTTTTGTGGCAATCAAATTCTGCATATCTTGTAGAGTTGAGTATGGGTATAACTGTTTCATGGTTGCTTTAGTGCGTTACAGTCCTGCAAAGTGGCATTTGACATTAAGTGACATAATCTGCTTGAAGGCTCTTGTGCATTAAGAACACTTTTATGCCCCATCCCTCTTAATTTATATTTTTTTTTATCCCAAAACCTTTCTCTAAATGTAAGTTATTGCATTAAGTGGTTCTGCTGTTCTTTATAGCACATTCTTCATCATACTGGTCTTAGATGAACATATTATCTCTTTTCAGATGACGGAACCCTTTATTTTGATGAGAAATTTGTTGGTGGACGTGAGCATCAGGGTTCTATTTCCACAACTTCTTCAGTTGTTTGAGGGGTTACTGCATTTGCTGCTGTAACTTCTGGAAAAATAAATGTGCGTGGAGTGTAAGCGATTACTCTCAAATTTTTTAATCTGTTAGAATTTTCTGTTAATGTTTTGGCTTTGCATGTCCAGCTTCCAGGGGATAAAATATTGGGTTTAGCAATTTTTTTCCTGGGCATTGGAATCCCAGGAGATGCCAAGGACTTCTTCAATCAAGTTGAATCATTAGCTCTTCTAGAGAGCAATAGGCAAGTGCTTTTTAAGAACAATCTATTATTGTAAAGTGCAGCTTTATAGCAATATCTCTCTTCTCTTCTGTTTCTTCGTCTTTGCTGATACATTGACCTCTTTAATATTCAGTAACAATGTATACCTTGGATTTCTTGTTGTGGTGTAGGGTTTCCATCCCATTGGTACTGTCACTTCCTGCAACAGTTTATTCATTGTCCAATAAAGATCAGCTCAAGGTATGTAACAAAGTTAAAGTGTTTAAAGCCCTTATTTTGGGATTATGACAATTAGTAGCTCTTAGGAATTGATGACTACTTCATGGTGTACATTGGGTTTCTGTCCCAATGCCTTATAACAAAATTTGCAAATTCTTGGTTAACAGAAGAAGAGTAGAAAATAGTCCATAGCCCTTTGGTTTTTATCCATTTTGGACCTCAACCATCCTGTAAGCTTAAATTTTTACCACCTTCTCCTGCCATAATCCTGTTATTGATGAGTCAAATCTCGAAAAAGATTACTAATGCAGTTCTTATTTCTGATTAGGCTTCCTTTGTCACCATAGGCTACTACTAGTTATTATTTTTGTTAAAAAATGCTTTCATTTTGAATAATTTCTTTTCCGTCTTGCATAGGCTACTACTAGTTATTATTAGTGTTTTCATTTTGAATAATTTCTTTTAAATTCTTTATGTTATGCTCTCCTTTGTGCCATTGCCTTTTATTCTGTTATGGAGCTTAACAAGCTCTCCCGTTTGCATTTTTCCCCATTTATTTCTTTCTGATTCATTTACATGCAGTACTAAATTAACATCTCATGCATCAGTTGGCCATGTTAATTATACATCGGCCTTTTGTGATTGTGCAGTGTTTCTACTTCTCACTTACTGTTGGGAAAACATGATGAATTTCTATTTCAAAATTAATCAGGTTAGGCTGAATACAGTACTTGGCTCAGTTGCACCACCTCTAACAGTTAAGCTTGTCCGTGCTTTCAGTACTGGTGCTAAAGAATCAGTTATTATTGAGAGCAAGGTGAGTGATGAGTCAATGACTTATTTTGAGGAGTGAAGCTTGATAATTTTTCCCCATATAATACAATCATTTGGTTTGTGAGTTTCTTTCTTATCTCTGGTGTCTGCTACTTTCCGTTGTTTGAATACTGCCCATTTTTGCATGATACAGGAGCTCCAATATGACCAAAATAGTGGACTTCATGTCTTGGATGTTTTCCCAGATAATGTGGATGTGGGAACTTATGTGTTTGTTTTTGAGGTATTCCTGTTTGTTTAGTTTAGTGATTATTTTTCCTTTCAGTTGTATCAAGGTGTATTTGTATCTGCCTGTCAATTATAATATGTTAAGCCTATTTTGTAGATGGTGCTTCATGATTCTGCTAGCAAGAAAGTTTATGCCATTGGAGGCCAAATTCATGTGCCAATATATGTCACTGGAATTATTAAAGTTAGCAATGCAGAAACTGCAGTTCTGGACAGTGACCTTGGAAGTGTTGAAACCCAGAAAACGTAGGTTTCTATTTTTGGTTTAAAAAGTTTTCTGCAGTTATATTTACGATATGTCTACTGATTACTGATTAGTACGTCTGATTGTCATATGCTTGTCATTCTTAGTGTTTGAAGTCTGAACTTAATACATATGAATTTAAATCTGAGTGTTGTATTTCTTTAAGTAACTCTTTTGCATATGTTTTTTATTTCTTCATTTTCAATTCCCATTTTGCTATCCAGGCTATATTTTGCTGGAAATGATGTTGTTTCACTCTCAGCTAACCACCTACAAAAGTTGCGTTTTTCTTTCCAATTGACAACACCTCTTGGTCATGCTTTTAAGCCTCATCAGGTTTGTAGTAGTTGCCTTAGACCTTCTGAATAAATGTCATTTCAATGCTCTGTTTATTGAGGAATTATTGTTCTGCAGGCATTTTTCAAGTCGAGGCATGAGACAAAGTATGAACACATCTTTGTGGTTGGAAATACCGGCAAGAAGTTTGAGATTATTCTTGTTAAGTATCTCTTATTACATATTTCATTATCTAGGTTCAGAGGTCCATTCTTGAGTACTCCTTGAGTTTGTTATAAATCATAGTAAACAACTATTACAGATATGCTGAATTCGGATAATTTGTCTTAGTGCCTATCACTCTGAATATAAAAAATCAAGTGCATCATTGAGTGGAAAAGTTATATGATGATTTTAATACATTGCAACTTTAACCACTTGTAAGGGAGCTGGGTTTTTTATCTATTAAGTTGGAACTACATGTAATTACACTCTAAATCGACCTTCCCTACCTGCTTTTGAGCTGGACTGTGATAGAGGTGCTTATAATTTTGTGTCACCCTTATGCTTCTGTGAGGGCTGTGAAAGTCATTTCAGTCTCATCTACCAATATAGCTGTTCTTGCTTTGCTCACATTTGTAGTTTTGGCTCTTAGGATTTTCTTGGCTTGGGGGAGAAATTTTATTATCTCTCAGGCAGATATGACATTGAGCTGATTGTTGGTGATGCTGTCATGGTATCTTGCACTGCTTGCTTTACTTAATTTCCCCTCTCCCCCATAATACAATATAGGCAATCTGAGCAAAAATTATGTGTAATTTCAGGAGAACTCTTTCTTACAGCCACTTGGTCATGTTGAATTAGATATTCCAGAAGCACCGGAGAAGGCAGCCCGTCTTCCTCCACTACCTGTTGATCCTTCCTCAAGATATGGGCCCAAAGCAGAGATAACCCACTTATTCAGGGCTCTTGAAAAGCGACCAGCCCAGAAACTCTCTCTTACTTTCTTGAGTTTGACCCTTTTGCCATTCATTGGCTTTTTGGTTGGGGTAAGTCATGATAATTCTCACTAAAAAGCAGTACACATATGTTTATGCCTTTAAGATAAAGGGCAGTGGAGATAATGGAAAAAATAAGAGAAGTGGAAAGAGAAAATGCAGTGAAGTTTTCTAGATATGTTAATTTATTCTTACTTTAAATTTGCTTTTATGACTAATCGTTATTTGTTAACATTCATTTGAATAAGGTAAGGTGATATTTTTTGGAACTTTTGGGATAAAAACTGAAGACTGAAAATGGCCTCCCTGTTTTTTCTTTTTTCTTTTCCTTATAATTAGGACAAAAGAACTCTTATCCGAATTTGATAAGCTGGTCCCAAATTGAACTGTCTGTTTCTCTCATCACCTTTCGAACTCACTCCCTCATTAAGATATATTTCTGTTTGGGAAATGGAGATGGTTTAAAATGAGAGCAAGGGGTCTTATCTGCTTAGAACACCAAAAAAGGTATTTTAAATGTAGAGCACTGTTGACTGGAATCTTGTCTTAAGAAGGAGTTAAGAGGATAATATTTGTAAAGATTCAGCATTTAATATTTGAAAGACTGCTTTAAACTCACAAGACTTCTATAGTTATCTGCGTGAAATTGGGCCTCTATGGGAGCCTTGTCTGATGGCTTTAGGTTGGAATTGTTTAAGTTGTTTATTTTCAGTCTAAAGGCTTGGAATTGTTTATCTTCGCTATTTTGTGGTATATATAGTTGAAAAGGAATGCTAGAATTTTTAAGGGGCTTTCCTCAAGTTTAGACTTTATTTGTGATAAGATTCTCCTTTTGACTTCTCTTTGGTGTTCAGCTCATGGTTTCTTTGATGGTGTTTCTTTGTTAGACATGCAGAGAGATTGACTTGCTTTGTTGCATGATACAAGCTCATAGGTTTTAGCTGTATTTTTTGAAAGGATTACTTATCCTCCTTCTTTGTACTTTTCTTCTCTCTTCTAATAAAATTTATTTTTATATAAAAAAAAGGCTTGGAATTATATGTGTTAATATATTGGTATATTTACTTCGCTTCTTATGTATAGAAAGGTAGGAGAGACAAAGTGTAGGTGATTGTCTAGGCAGGTTCCTTCAATGTTCTCGCAACATTTAAGTTACTTGTACAAAATTGTTGGTTTATGTTAACATTTATCATTCTCTTTCATATCATTGCAACTATTACACTTGGGGGTGAACTTGAAGAATTTTCCTGCTTCAGCAGTACCTGCTACATATGCCATCCTATTCCATCTTGGCATTGCTTCAGTTCTGTTGCTTTATGTACTTTTCTGGTTGAAGGTATGTCCACTCAGCAATCCTATTGAACATGTTTAAATTGTTGGGAATGCGACCAAAGTCCCACATTGGCTAGAAGTGGGGAGCATCATGTGTATATAAGTATAGACATATATCTCCATTAGTATGAGGCCTTTTGGGGTAAAATCCCAAGAGCAAATCCATGAGGGCTTAGGCCCAAAGTGGATAATATCATACTAATGTAGAGATATGTGGTGTCCGTGGACCCTATAAGTGGTATCAGAGCCGATGGTTCGGCTTGGATGAGTTTGGTATGGACGGTGGTTGATGGATCCATGTGGAGAGTCCCTTGTGTCGAAAGTCTTCCTAGCGATGTGGAAGCTAGGCGGCGTATTCCGTTGTAGCAACGGCGGTACAAGTATGACACCGTATCAAAGCCATGCCTCGAAGTTAGCCATGGTGGATGAATCCTCAGAATGCCGAATGAAAGTGGTGGGCCCCAGTTAACTCACGATGGGATCCGTAGATGTAGACGGATGGATGATCGTTTGAGGGGAGGCTCGATGGTCCTTTGTTCGAGGGGAGGATTGTTGGGAATGCGACCAAAGTCCCACATTGGCTAGAAGTGGGGAGCATCATGTGTATATAAGTATGGACATATATCTCCATTAGTATAAGGTCTTTTGGGGTAAAATCCCAAGAGCAAATCCATGAGGGCTTAGGCCCACTCCCACTAGATGTGGGACTTCTAGTTCAACAATTCTCCCACTTGAAGATTTGACTGAGTCAATCATATCTTCACACCACTCTTTCTACCTTGTCATTCCATGTTGCTTACGTTTCTGATAGGCCATAGGAGGATCGACACCAAATAAACTTGTCAGTGTTAATTGGCTTTGTCATAACATCTGCTAGGTTGTCTTTGGTGTGAATCTTCTGCATATCCACACTCCCTTCTTCTACTACTTCTCGAACAAAATGATCTGGATACCTATGTGCTTTGTCCTTGAATGAAAAATTTGGATTCCTTGCAATGTGTAAGGCACTCATTTGTCACAATACACATGTAATTATCTGCTACTTGTGCTCGAGTTCTTCCATTATTTAATCCAAATAGCTTCCTTACAAGCTTGGTAGTTGCCATATATTCAAATTTTCTAGTAGTAGACAAGAGCTACAACACTCACTGATCTGTAACTTGGATAACCAGCTGACCGCTCCTCCTGTAAGTGTGAACACATAATCAGTAGTAGATTTTCTTTTATCAAGATCACCTGCAAAATCTGAATCAACATATACCTTGACATCAAGCTCTAATCCTCCAAAACATAATGCAGCACCTGAGGTCCCTTTAATGTATCTTAGGATCCTCTTAACAGTATTCCAATGCTCTTTACCAGGATCTCGCCATAAAACGACTGACCGCTCCCACTGCTTGTGCAATGTATGGTCTTGTACATATCATAGCATACATAAGGCTTCCCACTACTAATGCATACGATTTTCGAGACATTTCTATCCTCTCTCTTCACTCGCTAGGACTCATACTTGAGGATAATTTGTAATTGACGAGAAGTGGGGTAGAGGACTGCTTACAATCTTGCATATTGAGCGCCAAGATTTTCTTCTTCAAATAGTTCTTTTGAGAAAGCCAAATCTTCCTATCTTTTACTCGTCTTGGTGAATTTGCATCCCTAAAATCTTGTTTGCTTTGGTCCCAAGTCCTTCATATCAAACTCCCTAGCCAAGTTGTGCCTTCAATTCTTGGACTCGAACTTTGTTGGGGCTTACCACCAACATGTCATCCACGTACAACAACAAGATGATAAAATCATCATCACCAAACCTCTTGTAATATGTACAATGGTCTGAACTCAGTCTGTTGTATTTGAGGCTAATAATGAAGGAATCAAATCTCTTGTACCAACACCTTGGCACCTGCTTTAGACCGTCTGAGATTTGGTTAACTCCGCAAACCAAGTTTTCTTTTCCTTGTTCTTTAAAACCTTCTACGGTTGGAGCATATATATCTCCTCTTCAAGTTCTCCATGAAGAAAAGCAATTTTCACATCTAATTGTTCAAGATGTAAATCAAATGCAGCACACATAGTTAGGACTACTCTGATAGTAGTAAGTCTGACAACCGGAGAGAATATCTCATTGAAATCAATTCCTTTTTCGAGCATACCCTTTGACCACCAAATTTGCACGATATCGTTCCACTTGATCGTTGCCATCTCTTTTGATCTTATAGACCCATTTGTTACCAATGGCTTTCCGTCCCTTTGGAAGTTCAACAAGTTCCCATGTCTTGTTTCTATGTAGGGCTTCCATTTCTTCTTGCATTGCCGTTATCCATAGAGAAGCTTCTGAGCTACTCACAACCTCCTGAAAGGTTGACGGCTCTCCTTCTTCTGTTAGAAGACAATATGCATCGTGACTTGCCATAACATAGTCTGAGTGCCATGAAAGTGCTCGTATCTGACGAGTTGATCGCCGAACTTCTGTATCATTGGCCTCATATGGTTCTTGTTCTTCGTGCTCTGGTTCTTGTTCTGCTTCAAAGGAATCTTCTTCTCTAGCTTTTCTATCTATCTGTACCGTAGTAGTCTCTTTCAAGGTACTGTCATCTTCTTGTTCTCTTTGCAGTTCATTTTCTGCAAATATCACATCTCTGTTGAATAATAACCTTGTGGGCAGTGGGATCCCACAGCGATACCCCTTAACACCGTCGGCAAGATAACCCAAGAATATGCATTTCCTGGATTTTGGATCCGACTTCGTTCTTTCTTGGGAATTGTACATCACATATGCGGGACATCCGAACATATGAAGATAAGAATAATCTGGCTTTTTCATTCCACATCTCCATTGGTGTCTTTAAACCAATTGCAATTGATGGCGACCGATTTATCACGTAACGAGTGCGCTTTGATCGTACTTACGCCCAAAAAGACTTGGCTAGACTGCAGTTCGCAACATAGCTCTTGTTCTTTCTAGGAGAGTTCTATTCATCTGCTCTTACACCATTTCTTTGAGGTGTGTATGCAACAAAATTGCCTTTTAATACCCTCTTGCTTGCAAAATGTGAGAAAATTACCATCTCGTATATTCTCCTTCATTGTTCTGTCTCAAGCACTTGATCCTCTTTCTCGGATTCAAGTTCTACTTTTGCTTTAAAGTCTTTGAAGATTGGAAGCACATCTGACTTCTTCTTGATTGGGTACACCCATAATCTCCTAGAGAAATCATCAATGAATGATACAAAGTATTTTGCTCCTCCTAGGGACATTTCTGGTGACTCCCACACATCAGAATGAATCAAGTCTAGTATGCGCTTGCTTCTAGCAGTTGATCTATCAAACTTTAATCTATGCTGCTTGCTTGTAACACAGTGCTCACAAAGAGGTAAGTTTACCGATTTGAGCCCGGGAAGGAGTTCACGTTCCATGAGAATCTTCAAACCACGTTCTGACATATGGCCTAATTTGCAATGCCACATTATCGTTGTTTCTTCTTGGCCTGCTAATGCAATTGATGCATCTGCCTTTTGTAGTGTATCTCCCACAAGCATGTATAGATTTGTCGCAATTTTTTCTTTCATCATCACCACTAGAGCACCTTTAACAATCTTCAGATCTCACCTTCAATATGGGTCTTGCACCCGAGGTCATCAAATTGCCTAATAGACAATAAATTCTTCTTTAAACCTTTCATATGTTGTACCTTTTGAATTGTGCAAACTGTACTTTTTTTGTAATTTTATTTTAATAGTACCAACTCCAACAATCTCCAAGGCATGATCATTCCCCATGAACACAGATCCTTCTGAGATAGGTTCATAAGTACTAAACCAGTTTCGCTGTGAAGTTATGTGCCATGTTGCTCCTGAATCCATTATCCAAACATCATTGAGTTGTTTTCGCCTTTGGAACCAATTGCTACTTGACGTAAAGGATTTCTCCATCATCGAGGTACTTTCTGCAACACATCTTTGAGATGTTGTTGCTTCAGAGAACTTTATCTGAATTTTTCTTGTTGTGCCAACAATCTTTCTTCAAGTGCTCTCATGCCACAAAGGTAGCATTTGAAGTTCTTCCTTCTTCGTGATTTTGATCTACTCGATTTCGCTCACACTAGAATGCGTTAAGTTGATCTTCCTCTCATCATCGACAAAGCCTCTGCATGCTGTGAGCTTTCCAATCTGTCTTCCTTGTTCTTTCGCTTGGATTCTTCTTCAAGAATAGCAGCAGCAACGTCATCAAATCGAAGATTATCAGCAATATTATTATTTGTTATGTTGATGATGAGTTGATCATAAGAGTCAGGTAGACTTTGAAGTAGAAGCTCTGCACATTCATTTTCTACCATGTTGTATTCTGATGCTGTAAGCTTAGAAAATAACGTGTTCAGATTGTTGATGTGATCCAGTACTTTCATGGATTCACTCATTCGAAGTGTATAAAGCTTCCTTTTTAAGAATATTCGATTGTGAAGTGACTTGACCTCTGATTTGGTGAGAGCATCACAAATCTCCTTCGCCGTCCTTTTTTTCGCAACACTTGACAAAGTGTAATCGCTAAAGCTAGATGCAGGTTAATGCAACATTGTCATCCATCTCCTTCCACTTGTCATCGTATCCCATTGGGTTGCGCCTTCATTCTTTGCTAAGCAATTGTCCTTCCTCAAGATTGTCTTTATCTTCGGTTTATAAGGAGAAATTACTACTCAAATCTCATCTCATATTTTGTCGCCATGGTTTTACACCAAATAATTTTCAACTGAACAGACTTGCACTATTTCACCGTGAATAGTACCGTATACGTGAACAGTATTATACGTATTACCGTATATTAGAACAAATCCAGTATGCGTTAATAACTACTGTAAAAGTATACAACTACACGTATGAATAGTCATCTTGAATAGTATCCGCAACGTGAATAGTGTCGTATTCTGGAATAGTGACCGTAGACCGTGAATAGTGTACCAGGCAAGTTCCCAGGAAAGAGAGGTGGGTCACTAATGGACACGCTTAAAAACCAAGTCTTTCCTAGACAGAACTTTTTTAGACATACACTCTCACACTACCACACTTTAATTCCAGCAACAAAAATAATTCTTTTCTGATGTGGAAGATAGAGCATACTAAGAATTTTCTTCTAACCCTTGCACCATAGTAACCAAGAGGCTTTGATGCCACTTGTTGGGTACCAGAGTTAAAGAAAACAATATCACGCAACTAAAATAGAATTGAGAAAAGAAGAACTAACACATAATATTTAACGTGAAAAACCCTCTAATGATGATGAGAGAAAAATCACGGACAAGAGTAAAAAAATTTTTTACTATGAGGAAGAAATTCTGAGCACTTCTCAGATCTGAGGAGAGAAGCTATCTGAAGAAAGAAGATGAAATTTTGAGATGATGAAAACTAAAGAGGAAGTCCCTATTTATAGAAGAACTTCCTCCACAAATGCCAACTCCCACTAGATGTGGGACTTCTAGTTCAACATAAATCAGGTTCTTCTGTGATGATATTTATTGGTCCATGTAGAGGTGATTCATTATCAATGAGAAGAACTATCTCCTGTGATAATGAATAAATAATATGATTAACTAGCAGAGCTGGTGACGTTGATCCATAATGGTTTTTGGTGGAACAATGTTCCTTTTCATTCCATTTCTCTTCTGGCAGGACAATACTGTCAGACAGTTTATTCTAACTTTTTCTATATGAAGTGCTTGTCTCTTGACATTTTTGTTCATGTGCAGCTGGACTTGTTCACTACGCTCAAAACAGTAGGTCTTTTGGGAGCCTTTTTGATGTTGGTGGGACACAGAACACTTCCTCATCTTGCTTCAACATCGGCCAAGCTGCATGAGTAAAAGGAAGATTGTCTATATATAAAGAGATGACAAGATAGTTTGAGTTTTTCCTTGAAAATAATTGTACTAATCCAATTTTGTAGGACCTTTGTTGTACTAGCTCATGACAAATTTAGAGCGCTCAATTATATCGAAAGAGAAAAGCTTTATCTTGATCTTGCTTTATCCTGATTAAACCCGTTGTCCTACCACCTATGTTTTAGGATATTCTACCTCTCCATGACATTATAGTAGCCATAGGTTTTTTTTTTTTTTAAAACGTTTTATGCTTTCATGGTCCATCTCATGTATGCTCTACCTACCCTATTCATCATCTATTGGTCAGGATCGCATTTTACAGGTAAAAAATATTTTAGGTGTCAAGTATTGTCTTTATTTACTTAAAAGGAGTTAGAGCAATCCCGGACCCATGTTATGGGTGACTACAGTTGAATCTAGGATCCCAACTCCCTTTTGGGCTGAGAGAGAAATGATATGACCTTTTTCTCACAAGGTTTGTCCAAGGATTAAACACTCGTCTTCTCCATGAGAGATGCAGCTCGGTTCAACTGCGCCACTTCCATGCGGGTTAGATGTGTTGAAATAATGTTGAGGGTTATTATTTACTGTCTGCCATTTTCAGCTATATGTAAAGGTTGAACAATTTCTTATATCAGTTATATGTGGATGTAGATTTGGCTTGGGCCCCTTTATGAACATGTGGATCGTGTAAATACTAGTATGACTAGGATGAAGTGGTTTGTCATAAGTAGTGTCTTTTTGGTTGTTTTAAGTTGACTATGATAAAGAATCTTTGAATTTAAGAATTAAAAAGGCTACATAACTAGTTGAATAGAATCATGATTGGCCTACAAATCTTTTTGGTATACTAAATTATGCAATTTCAATAAGTTTATGTATTTAGACATGGTTGCCCAAACAAAAATGCCATTAGACATGGGTGATGGATTCAACTAGCTAGTCGTTCTTTTCAACGTTTCTTTCTTTTAGAAAAAGAAATTTGAAGTTTTAAATGCAAGAATATTGATTGGAGATAAGCATGGAAAAAAATAAGTAGAAAATTCGAAATTATAGCTGGATTTATGCTTCCCATATTACGCCTACCACTGCATCAAAATCTGTGATTTCGATTCAATAGTAAAAGCTTGAAAACTAAAACTGTTACTTAGGTGAATACAAAATTTGATCAGTTTATTAATCGTTCATATGTTTTTTATCCTACTGAAAGGGAATTCTCATTTAAATTGTAAGTTCCAAATTCATAAGAAACTTTTTTGTCGAGTACATAGTTCAGACAATTGCAGCCCATAAAAAAGAAAAACTGATTAGAAATGACTTCACTACTTTTAAGTTATCATCAAAGAAATGACTTTATTAACTTTTTTAGGCCTATGGTTATGTGATGGATGCAAAGTGCTCTTTTATTTTTTATTTTTTTGGTATGAGGAATATTCCAAAGCAGAAGAAAAATGAAAAAAAAAATTCCAATTTTAAAAACAGCATATTTCCTCAGATTCCTCTAACAGGATGAAAATGTTGAATTGTCCTAAATTAAATAGGTTTGAATAAGATGATTTGGTGAGATTTCACTTTGACTTACGCCTATAAGTGAAGAGAATAGGAATAACATAGTGTGGCTATCTTACACCCTGCATTGCTGAGATTCTAACTTGTAAGTGAATATTATACCATTATTCTGAAACCCGGATGCTATCACTTGTGAGCCACATCTTCTTTTGAATTATAAACACTGCATCATCCTCACCTTGATCCACATCATATATGGTCACTGCCTCCCAGTGTAATGCTGGCAAGTACTTCTTTATAAACTCCACCACTGACCGCTTATCATGGACAATGATGAAACCTTTTGGCCTCAGGATTCTATCCATCTCAATCAATAAATCCTCTGGACTGCATTCTTTCTTAATGATCTCAGAAAATACAGTCCATGCATGGAGTATATCATAAGTTCGAGGGTAGGTTGAAAAAGCTTCACACCTGTCACATTCATTCATACCCGCCATAACACACCATTAATATAAGGACAAAAAAATTAAAAAGGTACTACTAGTCTGTTCACAATTTTGAAGCATGAGGGGGTGCCAAACTCCAAAATCTAAATAACAAGGTACAATGAAGATTTCACTTGCTTGATGATCATTCATATTTTGACAAATCAATTTTTATCAGATCATATTGAGTCAAAACTAGTTCGCATCAATGAAATAGTGTTGGTTTTAACCTAATTCAGTTTATCTTTTAACCAAAATTTTCCTTTCTTTTTTTTTTTCTTCAAAAAATGATTCACCACACAATACTTGATATTAAACTCATTCAAAGCCAAATTTTAGACAAATCAATTATATGTAAACTAGGTCAAAGTTGAACAATTTTATGAAATTTGTTTTAACTAGAACAGTTCTGAACCGATTTTTTAATTTGACTCCTAGAGGACTATGACCAGATTATTCTTCCCATGAAAATGCAATGACAAGATCATAACTATATAATGGGCCTCTTTTTGTTAATGGTAGAAAAGTTATATACATATATAATTTCTTCCTGTCGCTAAGACCGCCACGAGTGTGGCTGTAAAAATCGCAGTAGTGCTTTGAATTGGTATCTTGCATTTTATGTTCATCATTTTCCCCAAGGAGAGTATTTTCAAAAATGAAAAAACAAATTTAATAGGGGTTGGCATAATATAACCTTGTGAAGATAATTCTTTCTATAAAGATACAAGCCATACCAGTTGTGAACTGTTCCTATCAGTCCTCTGTCGTATATTATCTTGAGAGTGTTTGGCCCAATTTCTGGCACCACATTCATAACCCAAATATCTTTGTCCTTCAAAGCAGCTGCAAATGAACCCAAATTTGCCTTCATATCCATCACATTCCGTATTGTGTCCAGCTTAATCTTACTGCCTAGCTTGCTCCAGTAATTATTAACTCGTTGTTGCCAAACTTTCTGCACAAAGTTAGTTCTGTCATATACCAAAAGCTAGTAAACATTCATTTGCTTGTTCAGGCCAGTATTCATTTCAAGATTATCAGACAGCCAGCCTATCAAGCTATCCTGCCTTAGATTCAGTTCTAGAACAATTGCTTCTTTTAAAGCTTGATTCATTTTCTGTCCGTGGTCATCTTAGAGCTGGAAAATAAAATTACAAAATTTTCCACAAACTCAACCAATTAAAAAAAATTGTTCATACAGTGTCACATTTAGATTGTCTTCCTATAGGCACCCATTGGGGAAAGAAAATGATGAAGGGGAAAAAATCACACCTGGGCAGCAGTTGGGGTTTTTAACCAGTCCATACTCAAATTTAGTCAAGTAATACATGTGATCTTAGTTATCTTTGTTTATATTTTCAGTTGACTAATGCAGGGTTTCCAGCTGAGCCTTCCCCCACCCTATCTCATGTAATTTTTTTCATATTATTCTTCTGTTTTTACTGTTACCTGCAGGCTTTGTTGCTACTTCCTTCTGATGTTGAAAGAACTCATTATTGAAGATATTAGAAATGATGTACAGGATAGATTTTAAATTACCATGTCCCTCTCAAACATTTCAGCAGAATAGTCAATTTCTGCAAGACGAGGAGGTGGAGTAGTCAATCGAGCTGGCCAAGGAGCCAAACCACTTCGTTTTGCTCTGTGCATTTCTGTATAGACCAGCAGAAAATGCGGTTATTTTATCAAGAGTTATTAACTATTACCAGCAATAGCTGATGGACCATGCAAAAATGCAATAGTATATCGTCATATATATTGTACCCAGAGAGAACATGGGCCTATCTAGAACATCAAAAGCAAAAGCAATTTCATTAAGTGAACTCTTGTAAACAACTGCATAATCATGAGGCAGTGCTTTTGCTGCAGTTGCTGTTTCATCATTTATTTTTCATAATCATATATTAGAACTATTAATGATCTGAGAACATTCTCTTCAGCAGTTTATCTCTTGATCTAACGATTAAAAAACAGATTAAAATTGTTTGAAATAGGAGAAGTATCACTCACGATCAGAGTAACGTGAAATGCAAGCTTCCATTTTAACTCCCCAAACTGCATCAGGATCATCATCAGATCTGCACAGTGGAGGCTTAGTACCAGGGTCTCTTTTTAAGTAGCAGTCATTAGTCAGAGGCTTGACCCATATAACAGTCTGGTTTCTCTTAGCAGCTATTTTCCAGCACATCCGCCCTACAAGAGCACTCATTTCTCTCCATATTCTCCGATCCTCTTCATCCTGTGCATAGGCTTCAGGAGATGAGTACGCGAAGTAACCTCCTGGCCTGAGTAGCCTATCCAGCTCAAGGAGAAGTATACCATCTCTTTGAAGCCAATCAATTCTACAGCGAGAACAATGAGCAAGTTCAAATGATCTACTGGGGTACGGGAGTCTCAGGGTCCCTAAGACACCAAGATAGGCTGGAATTCCTCTCTCTAAAGCAAACTGGATTTGATTTTCATGAACATCATTTGGTGCTAATGACATTGCTATTACATTAGAAGAAAGAAGATATCCTCCAAAGCTTGCAACTCCACAGCCAACATCAAGAACAGACCGGAGTCTTCCTCCATTGTTTATATTATTGTTTGGAAAATTGAGCATCTGTAACAACAATTGTGAATTTAATTTTATAATACTCAGTTATGTAAGAAACTTTTATGTTTTTGTGATTATTTTATTCTCAATCCAGATAGGGAGCTTACATTAGCAATTGATGCAATATATTTATCAGCACCATAATGGAAGTGAGTTCCTCCACCAGGAAAAACTATCTTTTCACCTTTTACGACCATCCAGTTCTGGTCAGACTTCTCAGTTGCAAGATGGGTATGAGGTATATTTGCCTTCCATACCTGATCTCTGCTTTTGGGCCACTTGATTGGGGTCTATCATTATCAAGAACAACATATGAAATCAAAAGCTTGCATAGAAAATTTCCAAATATCATAACTTTCTTAGTTCCAACTAATAAGCAATGTCTGGAGAGTGGAGAGTCACCTTGTACCCTGGAGGAGGAGGAATTAAACAATTATAACGCCTCTCAGGTATCGGGCAGTGTCGCTCATAGTGCTCCATCAAAGACAAATCAAGCTTCAATCTTGTTTGGTATATGAGGTTTCTGTCCAGGCAGGGAATCAGCTCGGATAGACGATCATCACAGACCTTAAAAAAGTAAATAGAAGAGCAAAAACAACTTGAATGTTTCATAGTAGAAACTAACATTCTAGGCTAGTGGGAAGGGAAAACTTAGAACTTGTTCAGTTCAGAATCTGAGTTGATGCAGGAGAAAGTAGAGGCCAAATTAATCACATAATAAGCAAGACAACTTCAATTAATGTCTTGAATACCATTAAATTCAAGACATTAATTGAAGTTGTCTTGCTTAGTACATGATTAATTTGGTCTGCACTTGCTCCTGTATCACGAGTTTAACTCACTGGAATGGTCTTTGGTACAGCAATGTCCTCTCCTCCTCCAGGTATGGAGGAAGATTCATCAACATCTTGGTCCCCTCCCCAACCAAAGTGTTTCAAAGATTTACTACCATAGTCAAGAGGAGATGAGCCACTATCCCGAGAATAAAAGTAGAAGAAAGCACCAACAATCACAAAGACCAACACAGTTGTGACCAACCGCTTTCTTGAGTTCCCATCTGCTCTTCCTCTTGTCATTCTTGCCACTGCAAAAGAATCAACTAAAATTCTAGTATGACTTCAACTGGCAGAAAGATAATAAAATAAAAAATTTCAAGAGCTCAAAAGGCAAAGCAACTGCTTAGTCATATAGCCATCAAAAAATTTTCTCACCACACTCACTGATTCAAAGTTTAATGACTCATGCTCCTGCAAAGCATCTACGGGATCCAGGTGACAACCACGAAACAAGAACAGCACAGAAAGTTGAAATTACTAAAAAAATAAAATAAAATAAAATCAATGAAATACCCCAAAAGAATAAACATGACTGAAACATCATTCATTAGCTCGTTGTGGGACCTGCAGCACATCCCTCAGAAAGAAACAGCACTGATAAATCAAATACACATTAATAATAATAATAATTTAATAAAGAAAAAACCTTCTTGACAGAATGATAGTAATAAATGAGAGCAACAGCAAAACCAAATCTAAGTAAAAATATTCCAAAAGTGAAGAGAAGCAAATATAGGTGGTTCTCACACTAAGTAGGACTAAATGCAAATGAAATTGGTAAAAATGTTGCAAAGGAAGCATAAGAGCAAGTGGGGGGGAGTGTTGGCCAAATGGGAAAAGCATAAAGGATAAATGAAAGGGAATCACCGACAGTTGCCAGCTATTGACGTCAATGTGATGATACCCCAAAGGGTAGGGATGATATGAATATGATAGGGGATAACTGAAAGTGACTGAAAAAACAAGACCCCATCTCAAGGAACCATAGTTTGAGGTCCCAGAGGGACAGAGAGAGAGATATATATACGTATGGAAAAGGAAAAAAGGGTAGCACACACTACACAGAGTGCAAGCGTCACTGGCAATTGAAATCCAAAAGCTAATGAGCAATGTCATTTTGGGGGGGTGTTCAGATCCAAGCTTTGCTCTTCAGGGATTCAAACTGTGAGATAGAATGAGGTTCAAAACGGGACAGACAAAGATAATGTCGTACTTACCTTGCCTCAGACTGTCAGAGGATGCAAGAGAGAGTGATACTAGTGCAGTGTTAGCGGGGTATTACAATTAGCATTAGTAAGTAATGCTATTGGATTTGGAACAGGAACATCCAAAATAGCACAAGATGCTAATAATTCCTTATGACTGGATTTGTATGCAGCTGCAAAGGAGGGGTAGGTAACTACGTATGACTACCATGTACACACTGTATTCATTCATTCAATTCAGGGAATGGGAGCTAGTGCCTAGTTTTGGCATGGAGGAGCTCCCACTTTCAAGGGCCCAGTTGAATTTGTGACACACTTAGTCTCTATATTTTTAATTTTTTTTATTTTAGTTTCTCAATTTATCAATTACATTCAATGTTGATTTTATAATGAATTTGTATCCAAATTATTTTGTTGAATACTTGAAATTTTTTATTTTGGTCATTATATAGTTGATCATTGGAAAATCTTACAGATTTCAACTCTCCAAGAGAAAAAAAAATTACATTGAACTTTATTCAAGTGACGCAAATGGGAAAAGACAAGATTTGATTCCTAAACATTGCAATCAACTGCATAGATCTTTATTAATTGAACCAACTAACACTTTCAATTTAATACTTGAATTATGACTTTTCATGTTATTTTTGTTTATCTAACAATAACTTTTTAATATGTCACCATTTAATAAAATAATTTGAATAAAAGATTATCCTTATTTAATTAATAGATTGATTAAAATGAACAAATTAAAATAAATAAATAAAGAGTTGTTTTGCAATTGGTAAGCACATCTTCCTTAACAAGCAGTGAGGTACACTTCAGCAAAATCAGTTTTGGAATTGCTGCGAGTATCATCCATGTAGTGTGTATCTCTGCCCATGAAAATAAACTTACTCTTGTGTTTCCTGAGAAATGACAAAGAAATTGGTAGACCGTTTTCACACTTTGTTTGCCAGAAGGAGTAGCTTTCCAAACTAGTTTATCTTCTGTAACAGCCTTCCTTAATGGAGGAGATAATGTATGAAGGGAGTTTATTAACAAAAAAAGTGCTTAACTAGAGGTTCATTGGTTCACCAAATATCATTCCAGAGCTGAATTTCAGTCCCATGCCCTATATGTAATGGTACCATTTCAAACCATGCTGATTTTTGTTAGCCACCCTGACAATCTTTCTATGCCAAGGAATTAATTGTGTTGGTAAAGTTGGGCAGTTTTTTATGCTGTTGGGAATATTTGAGCATTATGCTTTACCTTTAACATTTTTGTCCAAAGGTCTTATGGGCCATCACTATGTTTCCAGGCTAGTTTAGCCACTTTTTGAAGATGCAATACTCTTTTAGCTGCCATTGAAGTGGGCCGTACTGCCGTAGGGATTAATTACAATAAGACATTGGGTTACTAGTAGTGGCTTCTGGCTATTGGGCCCATTTCTTGCCTAATCAAGAAATAAAAAGTGATAATGAGAAGATAACTTTCTTTTCTCCTATACTTTTTTAACGCAAAATAAAAAAGTCTGTATTATTCTATTATTTTTCCTCGAGCCAGAATTGCCATTTGTTAAATTATTTTTCCTAGTAAGTAGAAAAATAGTATATTGGTAGATCAAGTATAATGTTTGTTTAAAAGTTGTCAACTTTTAATGTTTTGATATAAATTCTTATATAAAAGTATGCAATTTTAACTGTAATTACTTGTAAGTGCAACAAGTTATGATTTCTTTGTATAAAGATTTTAAGTATACTTTTTAATGAAAGAAGTTAAAATCACAAACTTTTTTTTCAAAAAATATAAAAAAACTTAATAACTTATTTGGTGATGGTTAAAGAATTTATCGATGCATATATATTTGTTAATAATGTACTCTAGTAACAAATAAAAGAAGAGTTATGTTAGTTGCAAATAAAAAGCAATATACATAACTCAAATAATATCAATCATTATCATTTTTTCCTTTTTTTTCTCCATTTTCTTTTGCTTCATCAAAATTAACGGTGCGCATTGTACTATGTGAAATTATATGCACAATTTTTATGTGCAATTAACATTTTTCGTAAAAGAAAGCATGAGCAATAAGTTTGATAGTATCCATTTTTTTTATAATTAAAGTTTTAGAAGACGAGAGATGGGCTTGTTCTAAGGTTATGATATATAACAAGCCTTGATTAATAAGAACTAATGATAATACTTATAAATAAGATATCAATAAAAGTTGATTAGCATGAACCCAAGAATTTATGTTTGGTAGAGGCATATGTTCTAAAGAATCAAAGATTTAGGAATTTATAGTTTAATACATATTTTGAGATTTTATTGATACATATTTTAAGGAATGTATCAAATCCAATGGAAGTCCACAAATAGTATTTTCCATATTCTTAACTCCACAGTGTATTTTAAGGAACGAAGACGATGAGACGACGTGGTGTACCTAGCAGTCTGAGCGGGAAAGAGGAGGAAACTTGGTAGAAACATTAATAGCTTCTTTTTTTTTCAATCAAGTATTTTTATAAGTATTATTGTGAGACTAATAATTAGTCACTGTAATGATTAAGAGATTCATCTAACAACTATCTTTAATAGAGTTTAAACTTTTGTCATTTTCCTGATATTACACTGGCTTCTTACCATTAGAAATTGATAAAAATTATAACTTCATTTAAAAAATAAAAAATAAAGGATAACTTTCATTGTCATAGTTGAAATTATAAAGTAAAAGAAAGTGCAAAATCGAACTCGAAGATGAATGGCTATGGAGTTTGGACCTCACCTGGGAATCTTTTATTAGAATATTCACCAATGCACAGGAGGAATATTCCTCTCAACAATCACGACGGAACTGAAGTGACGACCCTTTTCCTCAGCTGTTAGAAAATAACAAATTATATTAAAACATTTTCAAAGTAAAACCTCTTAAATTATTAATATCAACCAAGCTCTTCGTTTACATACGACTCAAACGACGTTCTTTGTAGTTTAAAAAAAAAAAAAATTAAAGATGCGTCACCAAGAATCAGAATTCTTGTTCTAATACGCAATGCCACGTATCTTTCTTAGCTAAGAATTTGTGAAAGTATAACAGTATATTACTATATTTTAGTTTTGATTTATGAATTCAATAAGCTGACTGTGTTAAAGGCCAAGAAAAAAAAAGCTGGCTAAATTCACTGGCTTTACTTTACTTTCCTCTGTATCACTACAATTTTTAACTTATAATGCAATACTTTAATCAATTTTAATTGGAAATTCCAATACTGCCAAACCCATGATCCTGAGTTTTAGTGAGGTATTATATTATATTATGTTACCATTAAAACTGTAATCTTTTAGAAGTCATATGGAGTATATAACTGGATGAATTAGCATATATTGTTTCTTTCTTTCTTTCTTTCTTTCTTTTTTTCCCTTCTTTCGTGTCATATTCAGAATTGTTACCTCTCTGCTATCTTTTCTTTAAAATATAATAGGTTCTTGCGTATTATAGAAGAAGAAGAAATTAATTGAGGAGAGCTCAACACAAATCTTCACTTCAAAGTTCTCATATGAGAGATTAAAGAAGAAGGTGCATATAAATTTAATTTTTTCATCAGCGTATAAAAGAAGTTGGCATGACTCATGAGGTCTAGGCCAGCATAGTTCATTCTTCGTTACTCTTCTTGTTCACTTTTAATTTTTCATTTAAAAATTTTAATTTGTCTAACATTATCTATTTATTTAGAAAATTAAATAGTATATATTAGTCTTTTTTTAACATTATCCTCATCTTTTATGGAGTGAAAAAGGAAGAGAGAATGTCAGATTAATGAAAATAGAGTGGAAGAGAGAAAACATTAATCAAGTGAGAAAAATAGTAATTTAATTATATTAAATCACATTTTCTTATCATTTATTATATTTAATAAATTTCTTAATATGTACACATTAACTTTAACAGACAAATAAAAGTGGATAAAAAAAGTGTATTCTTTAATGCTTCGGCTTCATGGCTATACCTCACTATCGAATATGTATTCATTCATAATCGTTAATTTACTAAAACTTTCATTTGAGCCAGAGAAGCTGATCGATGAGAGATGTTGACATTTTTTTAAATTTCCAAATTATTAATTCCAGTTAAGGTTTCACCCATTATTAATTCTATGGAATATTCCAAATTTTAGAGATGTTGACACATAACTTAATGTGAAAGTTAAGTATGTAGCTACTTTGGACTTCAGGCATATTAGCAACATATGCGCACCATAATTTTCACACCAGTGTTATACTAGTTAATGATATACAAAATTTTAGTTAATAATGTATATTATTTAGTTAACGGAAAAAGAGATGGACATTTTTTAAAAATAATTACATATATGATTTGGATTTATATAAGGTGCATCTTTAAATTTGAAAGGATTTTAAAAATCATTTTTAGTTGATCTAAATAAATTTAAATACATGTGTATTTCATGTCCAAGTCATCTTAAATTTTATATTTTGCTAACTGATCATAAGGGTCACCTTAGAAAATAATAAATGCAAATAGGAAACAGGTGAGTGTGGGAATGCTAATAAGTTATATTCTTCTTTAGATGAAAGGGTTAGAGATGACTCGTTTTACAGAAAACGATTCGCACAACTCGATTTTAATTTTTTTTATTTTAACAGTATTTTGAAAATTTTCAAGGATTTTTTTTAGACTTAATTTCGAAATGTCTCACATAATTTTCGTGATGAAAAATCTGTAAAAAATTGAAAAATGCAAAATTTGCCCAACCATTTTCCTCCTTTGTTGTTAGCACTGGAAGCTTGAGTTTCTACCCATTTTAATCCTTTATTGTGTTCACTTTAAGAAAACAAACTAGTCAAACCAGCACCTGCTGAAGACTAGCTAAAGAAGTAGGAAAGCTATTGAAAACAACCAAATCCAAGGAATCAAGATGATCCCCACAAACGATTTCCCTCTATGAAGCAATTGAAGTTGGACCATCCTCTCCATCCTTGTTAACCTAAAATCATTTTATCCTATAGGAACACTTCTTTTCTAAGCTTGCTTTTCGACAACTGCCACGACCCCCACTATGGTGCCTGTGGTAGCGATCAATTGCGACCTTGTCGTCACCTGTAGAGCGCTCTGGTGCCAAGTTCGGCAACACATTGTTGACCAAGTCATCCCTTCCCCTAAAGTGGATCATAGCACTCTCAAGGCTTGCAAAGGTCAACCCTATCACGCCGAGCGAGTTCTTGAGTTGAGGGTGGGTCGCAGCGATTGAATGGTGATGGTATGGGAAGCTTTCTGGGGTATGGAATGGTGCAATGGTGATGACATTCTTTAGGTTGTTAAATGAAATTTAAAATTTGTTTCGAGTGTTAGCATAATTAGAGTTAAGTTTGTTAAAATTATAAAAGAAATAGGGGTGTCAAAATGGGTCAAGCTCGATGAGCCGGTCCGAATAGCCCGGCAAAATAGACCAACTAGACTAACAAAATATTAGTCCAAAACTTACATGGTCCGAATGGGCTAAGTCCGAATGAGTCAGGTCAGTCTATTCTTTTAACACTACATAAGGTTAAATGAGCTGGAGCTAGATTAGCAAAATGTCAGTCCGAAACTTACATGACCCGACCTTGAATGGGCTGTCCCGTTTTGACACTCCTAAAAAGAAACCTATGAGGCTAATTAGTGAAAAAAGAAAATTAAACCAACTAATACATATTAACTCATGACATGGCTATAAAATGGACATTTGTTTAAATTTGGTTGGGCCAATTAGGAAGGGTTTCAAAACCCTTCCAAATACGTGGGTAATGTAGAAAACACCTTTATATAATTATACTATTTTTGTTCAATGAGATTAATGGACAGCTTTTTTAGTTCAGGATGCATATATGACTGCATTCATCTGACTCACTAGTTACTTGTGAAAAGTGCAAAACTCTTCACCTTTGATTTTTGTTTAGGGAAAGACAAATAAAGGTGATTAGATTACGTGATCCATTAAACTAAATTATCCATTATAATGTATCTAGCTAATTATTTGATATGGTGGTTAAGAACTTAGCGCCTATGAACGCAGTTTCCATGTGATGATCTCAACCTAACTCAGTAACTCACAATCTGGGAATGTTTTTTATTGGAATATACATATCACAGAGGATATAGTGTCTCCTAAAATTTTATGTGCAAAGGGTTGGTAAATAGAGGGCACTATGCATATTACATGACTATATAATAAAACCATAGATATGCTAGCAAGTTCAACGTCGGGGACAGTCATACAGAGAAAAAGGGATTCTCACTGTATAACTTTTTTTTCGTAACCGTATAAATTGTTTGCTCAGAACCTGGTCCTAAATTTATTCTCAAAACAAATGAGAAATTCGCAAATGAAAGATCAAGTGCTCTTTTTTTTTTGTTACAAAATCAAGTAGTGCTTTAATTGCAAGGATAAGAAAGACCATGGGTTCTGAATTCTGATATAAATTTAGCAGTACGCGTCAACAGCAGTGGGAGCCGTCTGTGGAGAATCTTATTTATGAATATGGATGGATTGTTCAGAATCGAAATGAAAAAATTGAGGTATATTGAAGAAAACTATTGACTATTTGAGACATGTAATGCCTTCTATATATGTTTTCTAATCAAGTAATCTATGGCATATTGTGCAACTTCTAATTTATGTCAATGCTGCTCAATGTGCTTTGTGGTAATTACACTTTGGAGGCTGGAGTTTTTAGCCTTGGATTTCCAATAGTTTCCAATCCTCTGGAGGCAGCTACATCCACTTATCCTGAATATTTGAAATCTGGTTGGAACTTAAAATAATATACTTACACTGTAATGTAAAGTTACCTTCTTTCTTTTGAAAGCTCTTAAGCTTCACTCATTTTTCCCCCTCGGATTCATGCAGGAATTGAATGTGCATTTCTACATTGAACTCGGTAATGCCATATCCCAGCATTGCCTTACTTACCAGTACTGCATGCACATTTTCAGTATCTAATGTAATTTTGGGGGTAACTTGTAGACAATATATATATATATTGGGTACAACTTGTAGACAGATTTTGATAATGAATCTCTTCTGTTTATTTTTCTCTCTAATCATTTGAGAAAAAGAAGGTTGAATAGCACCAGTTATATTTACTCGTGGCAATCGATGCATTTTGGCAACCGTAATCTGTTTTCAGTCTAGGAAATAATTTTTGCACATCATTTTTTTACACGTGTCACATTTTAACTTGTTTTGATAAGAAGAAAGAAAGAGTGTTTATTATAAAAAGTTTGTTTGTCTTGTTTTATTACTCAAGAAAAAAATAGTGTGAGAAAGGTATAAAAAAAGAATATTTTATTATCGTGTGATGATTCGAGTGAAAGGGTTTAAGTCTCTTAAGCATATAATTCTGAGTTTAATTTCAAAATTTATGTGTATAAAAATTATATCGTTGAGAAAAATTCTCATTTAAGTACTTGACTGTATCTTGAAAAATTAGTCTTTAATGTATCGAGTGAGAATTCTAAGAAAAAAAATTATTATCAACGTGTGTGAGTCTGAGTAGAAAGAATTTGAATTTTTTAAACATGTAATTCTTAATTTGATCATAAAATTTATATGTATAAAAATAATATTACTAAAAAAAATCTCTACTTATGTACTAACTGTATCATGATAAATAAAATAAATTTTGTTATAGAGCGGTGGAGCGTCAGTTCTACCCATAGAATGCTTGTTTGCTTTTTGAGATCATCAACCTTTATTTTTTCAGATTTTAAAATTTGTGAAATTTTGCTTATGAAACCTCGCGTTCAAACGTTGAGTGTTTCATATCATAGCCCTAATAAAAAGGCTGATTGTATGGTGCGCTTGCACAGTTATGGAGCATAGGTATACCCTTTAATTAACCTGCTATAGAAAGTAATAAGTTTTGTTAGCCAATCATTTAATTGAATAAATTAATCAATTTTGTCTTTTTTTTTGTTGGGTTCAAATGTATGTTCTAATGTTAATTTGTGGCTTAATTTAAGATTTGGGATGACCAAAAGAAGTGAAGGTGGAGACTTTTATTATATAGCAGTGTAGATTATCATAAATTATTTTTTTCCTGGTAGAAACAAAATTTTGATTTTATTTTTCACTGTATGTTATTGTTGTTGGCCTTGTGGTTGAACTTGTTCTTCCCAATCTCAAATTCAAATCTTGGATCAAAGCTGAAACATTTGCATCAATCTTCCCTAAAAATGCTTGTAATCTTCCTCTTACAATTTTTTCTTATCTTTTTACAGATTCTAGATCTGCGATGGATTGTAGTAATCTGAAGCAAATATGAGAAAAAGAAGAACAACAAGAGGAGAAGATGTATATGGCATATGGGTGGCCTCAGGACATCTCTCTTGAGCAGAACCCAAAAAAATATAAATCCCAAATACAGGTAACTAGCTAGCAATTGCATGGAAGATTGAGTATTATGAACAAATCTTTCTAAAACCACCTAAAAAATATCCTATTCTACCACCATTGATTCCTTGAAAGGATGACATAGAAATCTGGGGAGAGAAGGAAGCGTGTTTGATTAAGGAAAGTTTTGAATCCAAATAAGTCAGAGAGAGAAAAAAATGAAAAGAGAATAAGAAAGTGAAAAGATTAAAGTTTTTATAAAATTAAAATTTTACTGACCTCAATAAGTTGCCCGTTATTTACGATAGATATTGATTAAAATTTGATTATATCCAACAGTTCCTAAAGAAGGAGTATCTATCTAAGAATATATGTTAGACAAAACCTAACAAGAATAGTGCGCAAATATCATTGTTATTTCCCTTTCTAGAAACCTGGTTAGTAATCCTTTTTTTCTAAATATTTTTTATATAACATTATGCTTAAAAAAGGAAAGAAAAGTAATGTACAAAAATCAAAATCGAAGTATTAGGTTCAGTTCAATCAGTAAAAATGTTCAGTTTCAGTCAGTCAATATCTCGCTGAAATTCAACAATAATTGACGGACGAAAATTGTTACTAAATCAGGCCCACGCTTTTGGTAGGTGGGACATCGCATCAAAATCAAATAATTCATATTTTTCATAACCTTATGGCACAAAAAAATTCATTTAATCCTGAGGTGATTTATTAACAGAAAAACAGGATTCAGATGTTAATCGGCAGAAAGAATGAAAAAACAGAAAAAGAGGCTCCAAGAATAATACGATATAGGGAAAATGAGTACTTTTGTCACTTAACTTTATGAGTTTTATTAACAAGTATTTTAAAGACAATTATAAAAAATTTTAAAATAGAAAGATTAAATGAAAATGTATTATTTTTAATTTATAATATATTAAATGTCTTTTTTTATTTAAAATTTATTATTTTGACTTTATTAATAGATGTTCTTCTATAAGGGTACTTGTTAGCAAAATCTAATTTTATTTCCTTTTTCAATTAAGTTTTGTAACTTTTTTTTTTTAGGCCAATTTGGTCTCTTAATTTAAGAGTTGTTAATCAATGCGATTCTCATTATTAATTCCGTTACCACAATTAATGTGTTTACTAAAATATTTCGATTATACTTATTTGATCTATGGTAAACTATTTGTTTATAGACAAAGTTTGATTCTCGATCTCAATTCGAGGAAGGGAATCACTTCCTCTTGAGATTCTAGCCTGAATATATTAAAGGAATGAAATTGATGATTTCGATTTCAAGAAGGTTATACAAATCCAAAATCGAGTGTTTCATGTGTAAATTTAACTTGATAAAAATAAGCTTTAAAACAATGCAAAGAGATTTATTTTTGAAAAGTAAAAAAAATTAATACAAGTGAAAATAAGTTACATGTAAATGACTGAAATAAAAATGCATTTGAAGTAAATATAATGAGTAATGTAAAAGACTTTAAGAGAAAAGAACATAAAGTAAAGTGCTTTAAAATAAATGTAATGAAAAGTAAATGTGTCAGTATATAAATTGCAAGAAAATAAAATGGTAGGAAAGTAAAGAAAGCAATAAACAGAACTCAAATGACCCTTAAAGGAATCACTTGATCTGGAGTAGAAGAGATTTTGCAAAGAAAGTAAAGAATTGGAAATGTAAAATGAACTAAATTTAAGGTTGCATTGAATTTGTAAAGAATACATAAATGAAAATGAAAGTGGATGGAAACATACTGGACTAGACTTGCTTGCTGTTTGCTCGAGATGTCAATGGACGTGAGAGCGTGAGTTTACAAGTATTTGTGAGTATAGAATTTCCAACCCCTAAATGTTTCCATCCTTTTGGTATTTAGAAACTTTCTAAGTAACTACCTTGTTTACAAGATTTTGACATGTGTCTACAACAAAGATAACTACCTAAATGATTAGTAATTCTTTGTCAAATAACCACCAAATCTTTGCCAGCAATCCTCGTGCCATCAACAACTGCTCAATCTTTGTCAGCAATCCATGTGTTGTCTTGATTTCACCTCTAACTGCTGCTAATAACTATTTCAAATTCAAAATTCTTCTTTTTGAATTTAAACTTATATGCTCGAACATTTGTTGATTCTTCACTCGAGGTCTCTTCTTTCTAGAAATTTTGTTAAAGTGTAGTTACTCTTCAAGCCTATTGTTTCGATTTAAAATCGAAATTACCACTCTTAATATGAGATGAAAATGACTAATCGAAATCTATGTCTCGACCAGTTTCAATTTCAGCCTAAAACTTGTAAATTCATCAAGAATTATGTACATGCCAAATTAAACTATCAAAATAGTATAAATCGAAACGTATTTTATTTTTTATACCAACAGACGCCCCACAATATTTATTCTCGAAGTATGAAAGATAAATATTTTAACTTTTCGAATACTACTCTTCGACTATAATTGGACTTAAAAAACATTTTTTGTCTTTCTATCTCAGTCTACCGTAATACAAGCAACTGAAAGGTCCAATGGTAATATCTGTAATTTGATAAACAAATCCTTACTTATCTGAACGGTTATTACGTGGTCAATCCCCATTAATTAACCAATTCCCACTTTTTAGGGAATTACAAAGCCAATGATGGCTTTTTAATGGATAAAAACGGCTTCAGCCGTACTCCATCATGTCAACATTAATGGGAGTTTACTACGCACGTTCTCCCTCTCTCTCTGTCCTGTCTCTGTAAAACCCCTATATATACGTGAAAAAGGGTTTTTCCTTTTTTTTACTTTCTCTTCTCCTTCACTCTCTGCAATTTTTGCCATTGTTGTCTCCTGAAGCTCCCTTGTTAGTTTTCCTGTCTCTTCTTCTTCTCTCAGAAGATTTCATAACTTTCAGGATTCAATGGCCTCTTCTTCCAACTAAACTGCTACTTCTACCCAAGCTTCACACTCAAGCTCTGAAACGCAAGAAATGGCAGTCTTACCAGATGCTGCCACTGTGACTGCCCCTTTGCTAAAAGATGAGATTCTTTACGCCCCTGACCCTTCCACAGACTATTCTGAACTCTGGAAGTCTCAGGTAATGATCCCCTTTTCTATTGACAGAGAAAAATTTGCCTTCTTAGGTCCAACTCTTCCCGTAAATGAGTACAAACCCATTCGATCCTTTTTCCCTTGTATAAAAGGAGAAGAAATAGTTACATTCTATTCTTATCTCAAAACTGATTTCTTTGCTAATTTCAATAGAGTGTTTCGAATCTCACCCCATGTAAGTAACCAAATGAAACCTAATTATATTTGTTGGCTAAATCGTATCGAAAATGCCAAAGGATCTGTATGGAAAACAGCTGGCATTTTTTATTTAATCCAGCTGAGCAGGGAACGTCTCGACTATAATGCTCCTATGCTGATAAGTTCCTTCTTTTTCTGGAACAGATCTACCAACTCTTTCCATGTTCCTTATGGCATGTTGAATCTAACTCTTTTCGACATGGCTGCTATTACTAGACTTAAACCAGTCGGACGGATAATCAAAAGCACTTTAAACTTCAAGACCTTAATTGAGCCTGATTTTCAAAAGTTAACCTATAATACTTTCATTCAGAATAATCATCTCGAAACAACTACAATTTCTGATGAAGAGTATGTGGCATTCCTTATTTTCTGGCTAAGTGCTTTTGTATTTGTACCAAATCACTTCAAATCCCAAAGTCTCTCCTTCCCTTAGTCATTCTTCTTCATGAGGGAACTTTTCTCTGTTTGAGCAAATTGATCCTTGCTCAACTCTATTCTTCGATGTCAGAAGTAGTAGGCCTACTTCGATCAAATGATAAACCCCTCAATAACCTTGGTGGGCCTTTCTAGCTATTACAACTTTGGCTTAATTCTGTTTTCGAACCTCACCTTTAAATTGCAAATTCGATTACCAATTACACAAAGATCGAAGGTCCTCGATTGTCTCAACTTCAATATTCCTCGAAATCAGGTATTGAAGTTGAAGACTTCAAAATTTTCTTTTCATTATTCATGACCATGAAACGTCAATCTGACAATTTCAACTTTTCACCTTTTGCTCTTCGTGATTGTGGTCCTGAATGGTTTCGAGAACCATTTTTTCGTAACACTCCAGGGGCTCAATAGGAAAACTTGGATATTTGGGCTCATACTTTGACCACCCAAATACTATCCCCTGGCCTCCCAGGTTCAAATGATTTCAGCCTCCAACTCTACCTCCCTTCATGTGCCTCACGGCAACTTGGGTTTTCCTAGTGCATTCCATCTCCTATTGTCTTAAAAGGTGAGTACCAAATATGTGAGTCTGAAGCTCGAGATCTCAAACAATATAAATTCTTTTTGAAGCAAAATATCCAAAGGAGAGAAGGTTTTAATCCCTTCGAGTGCTCCACATCCTTTTACTCGACCCAAGGGTTCGAAAGTTGGTGGAGAGAATATTACTTCACTCAGAAACCTACAATCGAAGAATGCTTCCAGTGTTTTATTAACTCCAATTAATCTGTGCAGACAAGAGTAGCAATCAAGAAGTCCAAAGTATGCATCTTAAAGAAATCTCCAAATTTAAGAAATTCTTTAAAGTTAAATATGATCCAAAACATTTAAGATTGGTGGTTCGAGAGGCTGAACAAGTCCTAAAACAAAAGAAAGCAGAACATTATCAACTCTGTTACGCTCGTTTCATTGGTGCGCTGGTTTCAAATCCTTTGGTTTCGTTCAAACGATTCGAAACCCTACTAAAGTTTCCTCTACTCCCCAATGCTCTTTTTGGCATGGCTAACAAATACCCAGATCCCAAAAGTGGAATGTTGGGTGTTTTTAAGGAATGGAAGAAATGAGAAGTAACTTTTGCCAATTGCTATTTAGACACCTACCAAGTTCCAATCAATAGATATACTCGAATAATAAGATACCCACCATATGGTAAAAATCAGAGAATATTTCATAATTATTCATTTTCAATCCAATCTCTTGATGCTGAATCATATATATATTTTGCATCTTGTAGTTTCAAAAAGAACTAAAGTAATGGAGGCTGAAGAAGACTGGGATGATGAACCTCACAGATCCAACAAAGTTCAAAAAACACAGACAAAAGTTTCGGGGGCAACTTCATCATCTCATATTTCGAAAAAACCTCCTCTAGTACCTTCAAAAACAAAGATTGCTGAGAAAAAGAAAAAGCAAGAAGTGATTGAAAAAACCACAACTGTTGTTCCCTAACAATCCAAGGTAAAGGATATATATATATATATATATATATATATATATATATATATATATATATATATATATATATATATATATATATATATATATATATATATATATATATATATAATATAAAACGAACTTGTTGTCTCTGACTTCGATTTCCTTGCATCTTTATAGGAAAAAACAATTGCTGAGAGCCTGAGAAAAACTAGGTGCATAAAGCATGTTGCGTCAAAACAGGCACAAATCATTCTATCTGAAAGCTCTAATGAATCTTCGAAATGAGATGAAGAGCCCGTTTCCTCAAAGGATGCAAGACTAGCATCAAATGCAGTGAGAGCTAAACCATCACAAGTAAGTCACATATATTATTTAATTATTTTTTCGAAACATTGAAAACAACTAATGTTTTCTATTTCGAACAGGAATCATCTCCCAAAGAACAAAGGGAATCTACCCCGATTTCTATGAGAAGATTCAGGACACCTTCTCCTATCCCTTCTCCTCCAAGGGATTCAAATTTTATTTTGAACTAACTCACTCCAGGGCCAGAACCGACTTCAGCCTTGAGTTCCCGTTTCGACAGGATGTTCAATGCCGAAACTCAAGCTGAAAATGAATCTAATTCTGGGGCTCAAGATATCCCTCTCGAAGCTAATGTTGAGGTTCGTCAATATATTCATTTTATATAAATCTCGAAAGAATGCTAAATTTGTTTTCACATTTTTCAGGGAAACATAGCTTCTGAAACTGGACCTAGTTCCGAGGTCCCCATTACTGAAACAAATGTTCAGGTTTGTATTTTATTGAGATTGAATGTACATGAATTGCTTCGATTATCTCTAAGATCAAATTTTCTTACTTTCAGGAGAACATTTATCACCCTGAAACCATCATTGCCGCTGAGATCGAAGTTCCTATCTCGATCAAGGCCATTCAAATTTCAAAGGTTATCCATTCTTCTTCTGCTAAAGTTCAGTCAGGACAGACTGAAATCACTTTTGAAGAGGAAGTAGAAGCCATATGTCTTCATGATGATAAAGACGAGGATGACGCCGAGAAGAGGTTGGAAGATATTTTATCGAAACGATCTGCCTCTGCTAAGTCCCATCATTCTGCAGCCCATTCTAAAGCCGAAATTCAAAGTATTTCTGCCCCCCCAACTATTAAAAGAACTGGTTGATCTTTCCGTTCTTGGGGTAGAACAAGTTATGGTTGCCAAAGATAAACAAGAAAAATTGTTTGGGCTCCTTGTTCAACTAAATCAAAATAAACATATCTTGGATTCGAACGCCCAATTAGTAATTCAAGAATTAGTTGATCTTACAAAAGATTTACTAACCTAACTTCCCAACCTTAATCAAGTCATCACCAACAATCAGCAACTACTCGAAAAGAAGAAACAACTGATGGTAACTGTTGCTAAGGTCAAGAGAAAGCGTTTGAAGCTTACCTCTGTTCTTTCATTAACTCAGAAAAACATTGATCAAAACGAAGAAAGAATTGCTGAGCTTAGACAAGAATTACTACTACTGGAAGATTAGCAAGGTGAACTTCGGGCCCTTGCTAAGATTGTGCAAGTAGAGAAAAGACTCTTGATAAAGAGTATTTAGAGTTGGCGGTTGAAGGAAATCAAGTGAAGCAAGCCATTCAAGAATTAGCTCTATCCCTTGAGGCAGCTTCCAAAGAAAAGGATAGGATTTTAGATACATGGGTCTCTTTGTTTTTTAGACTCCAATAAATATTGTATCTTTTTGTAATGACAATTTCAATTTTTCGATTTGTTTTGAGTCGAAAACAATATTTTTTTATAATGAAATTTTAATTTCATGAATAGTTAGTTTGTATAGTTTTAGATACTTACCATTTATTGAAGTAATCTTTTCGTTTGTGTTAATATTCGTAATCGAATAAGCATTACCGGAATAAACTTTTTTGATTTGATATGGTCCCTCCCAATTTGGAGACCATTTGCCGTACGATTTTGATTTTTTCTCCATAGGAAAAATAATATTCCAGACTAAATCATTTAAAACAAACTCTTTCCTCTTGACTCGATGATCATAGAATCTTGCAATTCTCTCTTTTTGTTGAATCAAATTTTCAAGAACAATTAATCTTTCTTCATCTAATTGATTTAGTTCATCAAGCATCAAGTCCCAATAATGTTGAGTAGGAATTTCATCTTGACGCTGTAATCTAATTGACTGAAGATTAATTTCGATTGGTAACATTGCTTCATGCCCATAAACTAAATGATAAGGTGTAGTACCAATAGCTTCCTTAGGAGAATTTCGATAAGCCCATAGAACTTAGCTCAAAGTTTCATGTCAACTTCTTGGTTTTCGACCAATATGTTTCTTTATTAAACTAACTAAAATCTTATTGGCTGCTTCAACTTGTCCATTAGCTTGAGCGTAATAAGGAGTCGAAGTAAGTAATTTGATATTCCTTGTCTTAGCAAACTTAGTAATATAACGACTCGTAAACACAGTACCTTGGTTAGTATTTAAAGTTTGAGGGATACCAAATTTATAAATAATATTTTCTTCAACAAAATTAATAATATCTTATTAAGTAACATCCTTTAAAGGAATAACTTCGACCCATTTGGTAAAATAATCGATAGCCACTAGTATATACTTGTGTCCTTTCGAAGATGGTGGATGAATCTGACCTATCAGATCGAGAGCCCATCCTCAAAAAGGCCAAGGCTTTATAATCGAATGTAAATCACTTGCAGGAACATGCTGAATGTTTCCATGCTTTTGACATTCCTCACAGGACCTAGCATATAAATGACAATCTTTAACCATCTTAGGCCAATAGACTCTTTGCCTATGCAATACCCATTTCATTTTTTTCACTAACTTGATGAGTGCCACAAATGCCTTCATGAACTTCTGCTAAAGCCGTGAATGCTTCTTTCTCACTTAGACATGTCAATAGATTCCCATCTACTGACTTTTTATAGAGTGATTGACCTAATATAACATAATGTAAGGCTTTATATTTTAATTTCCTTTCGACTGTTATGTTTGGGTTCTGTAAATAATCCACAATTGGCTTTCTCCAATCAGAATCATCCATATCCACAATTAGGCATACTTCTAAATTCTCAAAAGGATATAACTTTTCTCTGATTTCGATTAGTTTAAGCAAAGTGAAACTTGAAATTTTGTACCTTGAAGCTATTTGTGCGAGCTCATTAGCTTCATAGTTTTCTTCTCTCAGAATGTGTTGCAACATAACCTCATCGAACTCACCCAATAACCTTGCTGCAAAAGCAAAGTATCTAAACAAATTTTGGTTAATGCATTTACATTCTCGAGTTAATTGCTTAATGATCAATTGGGAATCACCCAATACTTTAATATTTTTGGCTTTAAGTGAAATCAAAATTTGTAAGCCAGCCATTAAAGCTTCATACTCAGCTTCATTATTCAAGCACTCATGTTTTAATTTGAATAAAAATTTAGTTGGAGTTCCAATTGGCGAAACAATAAGAACTCCAAGACCAACACCTCCACTGTGTTTCGATCCATCGAAAAATAACTTCCATGGCTTTAAACCCACATACATAATGTCTTTTTCTTCAATGTCAACACAAGGATGGTCAGTCAAAAAGTCTGCCAACACTTGGCTTTTCACAGCCTTTTGTGGTATATACTTTAAAGAAAATTCTGTTAAAGCAAGTGCCCATTTTCCAATTCTACTATGCAAAATAGACTTGGATAACATGTATTTTATTATATCAATTTTCGACACAATAAATACATCATGTGGCTTTACATAATATTTTAACCTAATACAAGAGAAATACAAAGTTAGACATAATTTCTCGATTACACTATATCTAGTTTCAACATCTATTAAAACTCTACTAAGATAATAAATGGCTCTTTCGATTCGATTCTCATCTTCCTGGGCTAGCATGCACCCAATAGTTTCATTTGATGCTGAAATATACAACTTCAAGGGGCGTCCATACACTGGAGGCGTCATTACTGGAGGATTGGTCAAACAATGCTTAATTTGTTCGAATGCCTCTTGATGTTCTTTTTCCCATCGAAATTCTTCTTCAGCTTTAAGCTTCAAAAGTGAAGAGAAGGCTTTGGTTTTTCCAGACAGATTCGAAATGAATCTTCTTAGGAAATTAATTTTTTCAAGCAGAGATTGGAGTTGTTTCTTATTCGAAAGAGGTGATGCTTCCAGAATAGCTTTAGCTTTGTTCTGACCTACCTTTATTCCTTTCTTCTGGACCAAGAACCCAAGGAATTTTCCTGCGAAAACACCAAAACCACATATAATAAGATTCATTTTCAATCCATGTTTCCTCATTCTTTCGAATGACTGTCTTAAATTTGCAAGGTGTTCTTTTTCTGATTTCGATTTAACCACCACATCATCAATGTAAACTTCCATGAATTTACCAATAATATCATGAAAAATATTCATGTCCCTTTGATATGTGGCTCCGATATTCTTTAAACCGAATGACATAATTACCCATTTGAAGGTGCCAATTACTCCAAGACATCGAAAGGTTGTTTTTGGCACATCTTCTTCTGTAATATAAATTTGATTATACCCAGATTAGCCATCTATGAAACTTAAAATTTCATGATCTGAGGCTGAATCAATCAACATGTCAGCAATAGGCATTGGATATTCATCTTTAGGAGTAACATAATTTAAATCTCGAAAATCAATACATACTCTTAACTTACCATTCTTCTTCATAATAGGAACGATGTTAGAGATCCAGTCAACATACCTGACTGTTCGAATGAACTTAGCCTTTAATAACCTTTCGATTTTCTCATTGATTTTCGAGACCACTTCAGGGGCAAATATTCTTAGAGCTTGCTTGATTGGTCTATATCCTATTCAAATTGGTAGTCTGTGTTCTACCAAATCTCGACTGAGCTCAGACATTTCTTCATATTCCCATGCAAAACAGTCTCTATATTCTTCAAGTAGGTTGATGCGTGCGGATGTAGTGATTAAAATTAAGATAAAAATCAGTTGTCAGGCCCACCAGAAAATAAAAACCTTACAACTAGTTGTAGTTAGTAAGGGTCGATCCACAGAGAACCAATTCAATTAACACTATTAAACAATTCCCAATTTAGACTCTGATTAACAATAAACAGTAAAAGAGGGGTTTTGAAGTTTTGATGAACAATGAACAACTTCAAAGATAACAATAAATAAACTGAAATCAACAATATAAGAAAATTGGTTAAGAGATTGAATCCACCACTAGATTTATATGATAATGTAAATCCACATATCCTTTTATTCCAACATGCTCAATTATGTTTTTATGCAATTGTGAGAGTAAATCTCTGTTTTCCTTACGTGTTGGTCAATTTAGCAACCGCTCAAATCAACTCCTAATCACCGATTAGTCATAAAGCAACAGCTCTTACAACTATCCAACAATTGCATTAAGATTTAGAAAACCAATTACACTAAGGTCTAATCACACACAGGGATTAAATTACTTAGAACATATATTTCTCTAGATCTAATACCGCAAGGAACGCATAATAAACCCAGGATCTACCACTTTTATAAGCGGCAAATAGCACAAAGATAATTATACCCACATGAACATCATACATCCCACTAGATCTACTACCGCAACCGCGCATAATAAACCTAGATCTACTACTTTGAAAGTAGGAACAAGTACAAAACCTTCATACCAACAATAGATTGAAAATATATGAATAAAAACATAAGCGTGTTGAAATAATCAAATATGCAAAGTTTACAACATTAATACTAGCGGTTTCATCACCCCTTAACCAAGGGAGGTTTAGTTACACATAGCTAGAAAGAAATCACAAGAAAAACTATGAAGAAACAAGAAGAAACTATGAAGAAACAAGAAACTAAGAGAGAAAATGAAGGAGAGTTACATCTTGTTCATGATAAATGGTGCCTTTTATAGAAGTCTAAGGTAACAAAATGACAAAGGGAAGTGGGTGGATGAGTGGGTGAGTGAGTGGAGTGTTTGAGTGGATGGATTAGTGGGTTGGTTTAGTGGATTGGTTTAGTGGATGAGTGAGTGGAATGGTTGAGTGGTTGAATTAGTGAAAAATGCCAAAGGACTTTTGGTGAGTGGGAAATTATGGACATGAATGGGTGAGTGGATGGATGAGTGGATGGATTAGTGGATGAGTGGGTGGAGTGGTTAAGTGGTTGGATTAGTGTATGAGTGGATGAATGGGTGAGTTAGTGGATGAGTGGTTTAGTGGATGGATGAGTGGGTGGTTGAGGACGAAAATTTCGTGTCTGACTTGGAAGCCAAAAACGACCCACTATACTTCAGAAGCACGAAAAGTGTTCTTCATGAAAGTTGTAGATCCTTGTCTTGGCTATAAAATGGATAGCTGGTTCGTCCAATTTGGCTTCCTTAAGCCCAAGATATGTCCCAAATACCGTAGGTTGCTCAAACCCAACTTCAGTACCTCTGTTCCGACTTGGAAGCTCAAAATGACCTACTAGACTTCTTTTCTGAAAATGTGTTCTTCATGAAAGTTGTTTATTTGGATCTTGACTATCCACTGTCCAAATTTCAGCCCATCTCCATTATTACATCTTGAGATATGATTTTATGAGTGCACACTGTTCGGATTCTACTGATAGAACCCGTATTCTGACTTCCATGTAAACTTAGGTCCCTTAGACATCTGAATCGGACTTTGAGCTCTTCATCAAAGTTGTAGAGCTTCCTCTTAGCTTTCCTACAAGATAAAATTCATGATTTTCAGATATCAGGAACTCAAGTTATGATCAAAATACAGAAACAGTGTAAAATCTCAATAATGTTGAAAATATTCAATTAGGACCAATTTGAGCTCAAACTCACAAAATCATGTCAAACTCAATCAATTAAGAATATGGAGAGTGTAAATGACTAAATATAAGGGTTTCTTAATGAATAAAATATGTGTTTATCAAATTCCCCCACACTTAGCTTTTTGCACTCTGGGCAAAACTCAAGACCAAAATTTTACTGATCAAGAAGAACAACCAAAGGTTTAAGGGATCAAAACATTCATGAGTTAACAATTCTCCACATCTCAAACCATCAAGCAAGGTATCTTCAACATGAATCGAGAATGATAGATCTTCACAAGATTCCCTCTCAATCTCTCAAGTGTTTAAAGGGTAGGTATTTCACTCAATTCAACCCATGAAAATTGCACTACCACGAGCTTGCTTATCTTCTACTTCTCCACTACTCAAAACACATGCACACACAAATCATGAGGACTTTATTCAAGGTTGTAGTGAGGTCAAGGTAACGGGAGAGGATAAAATGGATATGAGAAGATAAATACCAAAGAGAATAAAAGCAAATGAGAGAAATGAGTTCAAATAACGTAAAAGTTCATCCCAACTCTAGTGTATATCCATTTATCCTTTACATATTCATTTCCCAATCCTTTTCTTTTTTTAAACACTTGGTTTTTTTTTTTTTTTTTTTTTTTATATATATGAACATAACTATATACATACATTTTTTTTTTTTGGGCACTCTTTTCTTTTTCAACAACCATTTTGTACACACACTCCCACACTTGTTCAAAAACTCATCCATTAACCAAGCTAATGTTCTTTTATTCCCTAAGGTAAAGTAAGAACACGATTTCTCATTTAAGGCACATGATGAGCTAGAAACAAGGAATGGTCAAATAAGCTCAAAGGGGTTAAGCAAAGGAAAATATACAAGGTTAGGGAATCGAGAGAATTTTCAAGAAATCAAAAGAGTGCTTGATATCATATTGAAAACAAGGTTGGCTATTTGGTTAAACTAGCTAATTAAGAAAGAGGGCCTCAATCATGTTCATGCATGCAAGTGAAATGTAGCCTCAAAAAGAATCAAAGCAAGTTCTAGAGTGGTCATTAACATGAGTGAAAATCACACAAGAAAGAAGAGAATGGCATAAATGTTGAATCCATCCATTAGGCTCAAAATCTCACAAGGTATGCATCCATCAAACTCAATTCATCAATTTAATCATCCATCACCAAGCATATCGTTCAAGAAGGGAGAAAAGTTATTCAATCATGCAATGAACCCCTTTTTTTTTTTTTTTTTTTTTTTTTGAATTTTTTTTTACAAAAAGAACATGCTAAAATCTCTCCCCCACGCTTAATATAACATTGCCTTCAATGTGAAAGAGAGATATAGAAAAGAGCAACACAACCTGATAAGAAGTGAATCAACGCCAAGCGAGAAAAAAAACACCTTGTCGATCTGCGCGTCGGACCACGAAAAGAAATCAAACAATAAAACTTTAGTACTAATTAGTTACTACCTAAAAACTCCTTACTTTCTCGCCACCAATTAAGATGCGTCTCAAGAGTAAAATTACTCCTTACTCTGCCATCACTTATTAATTTAATAAGTACATGACAATCATATCATACTTTCCAAACAAAGACAACAAATTTTTTTTATTTTTTTTTTTTTTTATTTTTTATTATTTTTATTATTTTTTTTTTTGGGTCAACTATCCTTCCCCCCAACTAAATCACAACATTGTCCTCAATGTTAAAATATAGATGAGTAAAGGACGAGAAGATATTACATGTTGGAGAACGCAATGACACAAATTTAAACAAAACAAGGTACAATAAAATCAAACCCATTAAAGATGAAGTCGCGGATCTGGCTTTTGTTTCTTGTTACTTCCTTATTAACTTCTGTTGACCAATCTATCCGAGCTATCTGGGATCAGTACATACTCAAAAGCTTCTAATTATCAATGAGCTCATCAATAGTGGAGGCGAGAGATAAGAAGTTGTCTTCTTTGAAGGAGTGATAAATTTACGTTTCACATGACTTTGTCAAGAAAAGATAACAAAAGATCAAAGAAATTATTAACATTCAACAAACCAATGGGTCTATGGTGGATGTTTAGTTCGGCCCAAAAGACAATTTGAAAAATTTCTTCTAAAGTACCAAATCCACCTGGTAAGACAATAAATGCATCAGAATTGTCAACCATTGTTTTCATTCGTCCATGCATAGATGTTACCTGAATTTCTTCTCCAACTGTCTTTCCAGTGATGTTATTTTCAGCCAAAGGTTTAGGAATAACACCTAAAACTGATTGCCTCCTATAGAAGCGACAAGTGATACGACCCCATTAACCCACGACAACCTCCCATATACAAGATGAATATTCCTCGCAGCAAGTGATCGACCAAGAGTGCTAGGCTGCGTTTACAAAACTCTAATCCTTCCCATAACTCGACCCACAAAAACACGGACATTTTTGAGGTTACGAATAGAAGGCCCCATTCTATACTCTTCCTCCTTTTGAGTGTTTCGAGTTGAAGGAAAATGGAGAAAATGGAGTGTTTAAGTAGGAAAAAGAATGGAAAGAGGAATAATTGCACCTATGAGGGTAGGTTGGTTGTTGTCAAAAAAGGTTGAAATTAAGAAACACGAGAATCTTTTCTCCTTTTTTTTTTTTACTTTTTTATTTTTTTTTGTTTGACTTCAAGAAAACCATCAAGGTAAAGAAGTCTAGAAACCCATGAAGGACCACTGCTCAAAGGATCGTCTGTACAAAAATTAAAATACAACAAAATGATACAAAGATAAAAGAAATAGAAAATGATGACATACACAATGTACGGTGTCCATGGCGTATCTTTATCTTTAACGCGTCATGAGTGCGATGAGACATCACGTCCTCTCTCTTTTTTTTTTTTTTTTTTTTGAAATTGTTAGAAAAACTTGATGAAAGATGAGTGTATACTTACTTAAGATTGGGATGGAGGTAGTCTGCTCTTTCGGCTTTGTGCCAAAGCATTGTTGACCAAGATTCGACCCATTCAAGACCCAGTAACATAGGGCTCCCAAAAGGGACAAGTGGCCATAATACGCTGGCTCCTCACATGTGGGATACAATCTACCTTCTTTGTTTTTCAATTAAGAAGGCTGGATCAGGATGCATACATTTCCCCATTCACGGTGTGTGTTACCAAAGCCAACCCTAAGACGTATACATAATTTTTTTTTTTTTTTGTTTTTTGTTTTTTTTTTGTTTTTGTTTTTGTTTTTTTGTTTTTGAGAGATGACATGAAGAAGATGATGATGATATGTACAGTTATTGTGATTGTGGCTCACATCTTCCTCGGTTTTACGTCCGAAACGGCTTAAACGCCTTCTATGAGTCGGGATAGGCTTCCCATCCAATTTTCTTATAAACGGCAAACATGGTCTTTTAGAGTCGATTCCCAAGATCGTAGCGTTTTTCTTCATCCTTGAAGAGATTCCACAATTTAAGAATTTCACGATACACCAATCCACAAGAATGCGTCTCAAGAGTCGATAAGATATCATCTAATGACTCCTTACTCGATCCATTCTTAATGAAGAAAATTTTATCTTCTCTATTTGCGGAAACCATCCCCAAAGTATGACATCGCTTGTTACTGAGTTCCATCGTCCACATTTGTAACGGACTTGTAACCTTTTTGCTCTTCTCCTTTTAGAATATGAACTTCTTCCAAGACCGGGCATATATGAGTCAAATGAAATTGAGGACTCACCTGCTAATCGAACCTTTGCTTCAATTATCCAAATACATACATCTTCTCGGCATACCTTTGTGCATTAACGGTCTCAATCTTTCACATCGAACTTTGTAGATTTTTCTCGAGCATTTTGAGGAAAAGAAGGAAAATGTTTTCTCGGGTTTGAAAGAATGACATCCATTTTGAAGGAGAAGAAGGATTCGGTTATTTTGGGAAAGCGAAAAATAAACCGACTTGAGAGTCACGAGTAGATATGTATCCGCCACTTAACCGCAACACAAAGAACTCAAGAACTTGATTTTCCAGGAATGGTTGAGTCTTTGTCCATTAACTTTACGCGCGCATTACCATTCCTAGGATCCTCAATATTTACGGCCCCAAAGGATACACGTGTTTGACAAAGAAAAGAACCGCGTCACCTAGATCTCAATTTTTCAAGGAGTAGGTGCAGATGATAATCTCAAAGCGAACCTTTTTGACCAATTTTCGCAACTTTTGCAAAAGGTGTAACGGACCTTGAATAAAGTAGGCCAATAAAATCCATACTTGCAAGATTTTCGCGATTGTTGTCGTTGAAGAAAAGTGACCTTCACATGCTTCCGAGTGACAAAATTTAATGGCACTACCTACCTTATTGTCGGGCACACAACTTTTTTTTTTTTTTTTTTTTTTAGAGATTCAAATGCTTACAACCAACAAACAGATAAAAACATAATCTAAGAAACTAATGAAAACACAAAATAAAAAGGGATAAAGAGAGCAAATCTGGTTGGGTTGCCTCCCAATGAGCGCTTAGTTTATTGTCCTCAGCCCGACATGATGATACTTTCAATGCTCCTCATATTGTGGAAGGATGAGGTCATTACTTCCATCTCTGCCTTTGTCGGGAAGTTCATGATATGGTTTGAGACGATGACCATTGACCTTAAATGCTTTGCCGAATTTTCACTCCCGATCTCAATCGCACCAAAAGGAAAAACATTAGTTACCACAAACGGCCCAATCCACTTAGAACGCAGTTTACCTGGAAATAATTTGAGTCTTGATTGGAATAGCGGGACTTTTTGTCCTCTGTGAAATTTCTTTCGGAAATCAATTGGTCGTGGAATGCCTTAGCTTTAGTCTTATAAATCGGGGCATTCTCAAAGGCCTCATTTCTTAGTTCTTCCAATTCCTGTGCTTGGAACTTCCTTTGCTTTCCAAAGACCTTCCAATTCCATATTAACTTGTTTAATGGCCCAAGAAGATCGATGTTGCAACTCAACGGGCAAATGACGGGGCTTTCCATACACCAACCGAAATGGTGACATGCCGATGGGAGTCTTATAGGCAGTCCTATAAGCCCATAAAGCATCTTCAAGTCGAGTGCTCCAATCTTTCTTGAGGGATTCACTTTGTCTTTTCAAGGATTGACTTAATCTCCCTGTTGGACACTTCAGTTTGCCCATTTGTCTGTGGATGGTAAGGAGTGGAAATTCTTGCATTACTCCATATCTCTTCAATAGAGCATCAAAGGTTTTGTTGCGAGAATGGGTCCCTTGGTCACCGATAATAGCCCTTGGGGTCCCGAACCTGGAGAAAATATGTGACTTAACAAAATCACTGCAGTTTTAGAATCATCGGATCGAGTGGCTTTTGCTTCCACCCATTTAGACACATAATCAACGGATAAAAGAATGTATGTGAAACCAAATGAAGGAGGGAATGGTCCCATGAAATCAATACCCCACACATCAAAGAGTTCCACAAAAATGATCGGAGTCCGAGGCATTTGATTACGAGGACCAATATTACTGTTCTCGACGGCGGTCACAAGACTTACGAAGTTGTAAGCGTCTTTGAAAATTGAAGGCCAATAGAAACCACTTTGTCAAGCACTTTATTGGCTGTCCTTTTCTTGCCAAAGTGTCCTCCACATGCATAGGTGTGGCAAAAGGAGAGGATGGAGTGTGTCTCGAGAATCGGAATGCACCTCCTAATGACTTGATCTGCACAATGCTTCCATAAGTACGGGTCATCCCAGATATAGTATTTACAGTCACTCCTTAATTTATCTCTTTGGGTCTTGTTCAAATCCTCTGGAAAGTCCTTAGTAACCAAGTAGTTAACAATGTCAGCATACCAAGGGATTATGGTGTTGACAACCATCAAATATTCATCCGGAAAAGTCTTCATGATAGGCATTTCTTCCTCTTCAGTTACCAATCTACTCAAGTGATCGGCCACCAAGTTTTCGCTCCCTTTCTTATCTTTAATCTCCAAGTCAAATTCTTGGAGCAATAAAATCCATCGGAGCAATCTAGGCTTTGCTTCTTTCTTTGTTAGAAGATACTTCAAGGTGCATGATCTGAAAACACAATCACTTTAGAACCAATTAGATATGATCTAAATTTTTCTAAAGCAAATACAACAACTAGAAGTTCCTTTTCTGTGGTTGAGTAATTAAGTTGAGCATCATTTAGAGTCCTTGATGCATAGTAAATGGCATAAGGAACTCTATCAACTCGTTGTCCCAAGACAGCTCTCTCTGCAAAGTCACTGGCATCACACATTAGTTCAAAAGGTAACTCCCAGTTGGGTGGCTTGATGATAGGCGCAATAGTTAACAACTTCTTGAGTTTATTGAAAGCTTCCATACATTTCTCATCAAAGTTAAAATTAACATCTTTTTGAAGAAGTCTCAAAGGGGGCAATGAGACTTTAGAAAAGTCTTTAATGAATCTCGGTAGAAACCTACATGACCAATAAAAGAACGAATCTCCCGCACACTTAGTGGGTGGTGGCAAAGAATGCATGAGTTCTACCTTAGCTTTATCTACTTCAATTCCCCTAGCGAAATTACATGACCTAACACAATACCTTTATTCACCATGAAATGACATTTTTCCCAATTCAAGTACCAGGTTAGTGTCAATGCATCTTTTAAGCACCAAAGTTAAATGTTCCAAACAATTTTCAAAATCATTTCCAAAGACACTAAAGTCATCCATAAAAACCTCAATGATGTTTTCAATGTAATCGAGAAAATATACTCATCATGCATCTTTGGAAAGTTCTGGTGCATTGCGAGTCCAAAAGGCATTCGCCTATATGCAAAGGTACCAAATGGACAAGTGAATGTAGTCTTGTCTTGGTCTTATGGAGCTATGGCAATCTAATTATAACCTTGAAAAACCATCCGAGAAAACAATAATAAGAATGACTAGCTAATCTTTCTAACATTTGATCAATGAAAGGTAAAGGAAAGTGGTCTTTTCTCGTGGCGGCATTCAACTTCCATGTCAATCAATACAAACACGCCACCACATACGTAACCTAGTGGGAATAAGCTCATTTTCAGCATTTCTTACCACGGTAATTCCAGATTTCTTTGGTACTACCCGGACCGGGCTTACCCACTTCTTTGTCGAAAATGGGGTAGATCACCCCCACACTTAGGAGCTTCGGTATCTCCTTTTTTTCACAACCTCCATCATGGGAGGATTCAATCTCCGTGAGGGTCTCTCACAGTTTAGTATCCTCCTCCATTAATATCCTGTGCATACAAATGGAGGGACTAATACCCTTGATATCGGTATTGACCAACCAATGGTGTCTTATGTTCTGCAAAACGACTACCGGTTCTCTTCTTGCTCTTGGGTGAGTGACTTTGCAATTATTACTGGAAGGGTGTCCTTCTCCCCCAAGAAGATGTATTTAAGATGATGAGGTAGTGCTTTCAGTTCCAATTCAGGTGCCTGCACAACAGAAGGTTGAGGTATATCAGTAGTAACAGGTAAATCAACAAAAGTTACCTCATGCTCTTCTGGAGTGGAAGAGAGCTCTTGTAAGGCAAAGAACAATTTCATCAATGTCTTCACTCCATGGCTCTTCTTCACTCTTCTTCTTTTCATACGTACATCTAAGCTATGAGTTAGAATTGTATCAAGAGCATCAAAATGGTCGATATCAAAAGGCTGAAAATTAAAGAATTAAAAGGATCAAAAGAATCAATTAAACAAGCGAGTGCACATCACTTGGGTATCTCATAGCTTCAAAAATATTGAATCTAATTAATTCCCTATCAAATTCCATTGTTAGAATTCTGAGTGCACATCAATTTTTGTCCGTGCAGATCTTCAAAAATGGTCTTCCTAGCAAGATAGGAGCAGATTTGGGAGACTCATCCTCTTCCATGTCCAAAACATAGAAGTCTGCCGAAACACTAATTCATTCACTGTACCAAAACATCTTCAACCACACCCTTAGGGTATGCATTAGATCTATCGACCAATTGAATAACAACACCAAAAGTAGGTTCCAAAGGACCCAGTATAAAGATGCATAAATAGAATATGGCATGACATTTATAGATGCACCTAAATCAAGCATTGCCCTTTCAAACCTTGTGTTACCTATAGTGCATGGAATGGTGAATGTGCCAGGGTCCTTACATTTGGTTGGGAGTTTCTTTTTAATTACAGCTGAAACATTTTCTCCCACTTGAACCTTTTCATTTCCTTTTAACTTCCTCTTATTAGTGCATAATTCTTTCAGAAATTTTGCATATCTAGGTACCTGCTTAATGGCATCTAACAAAGGGATATTAACCTCTACCTTCCTAAAAGTCTCAAGTATTTCTTTTTCTCGCTTCTTCTTTCTTGGTTTTAACCAACCTACTAGGAAAAGGAGCTTTAGTGACATATTTAGGAAGGGGTTCGAAATACTTACCTTAGGGGTTTTGGAAGTTTGCCCCTTATCATTTGCTTCTTTGGGTGGTTCATCCTTCTCTTGAATGATTGGTGGAAGAGAGGTAGGCTCATCCATCGTCTTTCCGCTTCTCAATGTGACAAAGACTAGCATTTTCCCTCGGATTCACTTCATTTGGAGGAGGTAGTTTCCACTGAAGCTTGGCTTTGAAACTTGTTGAATTTTGTGGACAACTGTCCTATCCGATTCTGAAGTTATTGATTGCAGATCCTTGTTTCTTGTTTGAAACTTTGTATAGTTGCATTTGTTTCTTGTTGGAACGCAAATTATTAGTGGCCATTTGTTTTACTAGCTCCTCTAATGAAGGCTCGTTGCTTAGGAGCTTGAACTTGTTCTTGTCTCGAGGGAAAGGTACTTGCCTTTGTTGGAATCCTGGAGGTCCATAAGGTGGAGGTTGATTTTGAGGTTGCTTTGCATAGCTGAAATTTGGATGATCCCTCCAACCCTGGATTATATGTGTTTGAGTAGGGGTTGTAATTTTTTGAAAGTCCAAAGATATCCCCTCTTGCTCTTACCTCCTCATTTGTGTCTTCTTGGAGAGTGGGACACATATCGGTGGGATGTCCGGATGAACAACAGATCCCACAAGCATGAACTGGTGCTTTACCCGAATCCATTAACCGCCGAACCATAGCGATCAATTGAACCGGTCATTTGTTTGCTTTGTATCTTGGTTGTCTCTACTTCTTTCACCGCTCTTACTCCGGTGTCATTTCTAGAGTAGAATTGTTGAGTATTGGCGACCATTCTTGAGATCAAGTTTCTAGCTTCATGAGGAGTTTTATCAATCAATGCTCCTCCGCTAGCAAAGATCAATCATGTTGCGATCCATCACTTGTAAGCCTTCATAGAAATACTGAATTAAAAGTTGCTCACTTATTTGATGATGAGGGCGGTGAAACATAGCTTCTTAAATCTCTCCCAGTAGTCATGGAGTGATTCCCCATGCCTTTGTTGAATACCATAGATTTCTTTTCTGATTGTTGCAGCTTTTGAGGCAGGGAAGTATCTGTCTAGGAAAGTTCGGGCCATGTCCTACCATGATTGGATGGATCCGGGTGGTAAGTAGTAAAGCCACTCCTTAGCTGAGTCTTTCAATGAGAATGGAAAAGCTCTCAACTTGACTTGCTCTACATGAATTCTGCGGGGTTTCATGCTAGAACATACCACATGGATTTCCTTCAAGTGCTTGTTGGGGTCCTCTCCGGGTAATCCATTGAAAGATGGCAAGAGATGGATTAAACCGGATTTCAATTCAAATGCCTCTTCATTTTCAAGAATGTCTATGCAAAGAGGTTGTTGATCTAGATCTGGAGCACCCAATGCCCTTAAAGTGTTTTCTCGCCATTGTCACTTCTTCGGATATTTCGGATGGCTCAAATGTCTCGAACTTGATAGATCAATGTAACGGGCGACTTCAATGTCGGCGGGTGTGAGTTGGAAGTTAGCTAGGATGGAAGGAAGGGAAATTGAGGATGTGAAGTGAGTTGATCAATATAGTTCCTCAAATTTAGCAATCCTTCGTCTACTCCTTCAAAGGACATCAACACCTACAAAACACTCGAAAGAAAGATTAAAAATAAAATAAAATAAAATAAAATAAAAACAGAATAAAAATAGGAAATAAATTAATAGTGTAATTGAAAAAATTGGTTCCCGTGTTCAACTAAAGAATCACGCGCCAAAATTCGATGCGTGCGGATGTAGTGATTAAAATTAAGATAAAAATCGGTTGTCGGGCCCACCAGAAAATAAAAACCTTACAACTAGTTGTAGTTAGTAAGGTCGATCCACGAGAACCAATTCAATTAACACTATTAAACAATTCCCAATTTAGACTCGATTAACAATAAACAAGAAAAGAGGGGTTTTGGAGTTTTGATGAACAATGAACAAACTTCAAAGATAACAATAAACAAACTGAAATCAACAATATAAGAAAATTGGTTAAGAGATTGAATCCACCACTAGATTTATATGATAATGTAAATCTACATATCCTTTTTATTCCAACATGCTCAATTATGTTTTTATGCAATTGTGAGAGTAAATCTCTGTTTTCCTTACGTGTTGGTCAATTTAGCAACCGCTCAAATCAACTCCTAATCACTGATTAGTCATAAAGCAACCGCTCTTACAACTATCCAACAATTGCATTAAGATTTAGAAAACCAATTACACTAAGGTCTAATCACACACCGGATTAAATTACTTAGAACATATATTTCTCTAGATCTAATACCGCAACCGCGCATAATAAACCCGGATCTACCACTTTTATAAGCGGCAAATAGCACAAAGATAATTATACCCACATGAACATCATACATCCCACTAGATCTACTACAGCAACCACGCATAATAAACCTAGATCTACTACTTTGAAAGTAGGAACAAGTACAAAAACCTTCATACCAACAATAGATTCGAAATATATGAATAAAAACATAAGCGTGTTGAAATAATCAAATATGCAAAGTTTACAACATTAATACTAGCGGTTTCATCACCCCCTTAACCAAGGGAGGTTTAGTTACACATAGCTAGAAAGAAATCACAAGAAAAACTATGAAGAAACAAGAAGAAACTATGAAGAAACAAGAAACTAAGAGAGAAAATGAAGGAGAGTTACATCTTGTTCATGATAAATGGTGCCTTTTATAGAAGTCTAAGGTAACAAAATGACAAAGGGAAGTGGGTGGATGAGTGGGTGAGTGAGTGGAGTGTTTGAGTGGATGGATTAGTGGGTTGGTTTAGTGGATTGGTTTAGTGGATGAGTGAGTGGAATGGTTGAGTGGTTGAATTAGTGAAAAATGCCAAAGGACTTTTGGTGAGTGGGAAATTATGGACATGAATGGGTGAGTGGATGAATGAGTGGATGGATTAGTGGATGAGTGGGTGGAGTGGTTAAGTGGTTGGATTAGTGTATGAGTGGATGAATGGGTGAGTTAGTGGATGAGTGGTTTAGTGGATGGATGAGTGGGTGGTTGAGGACGAAAATTTCGTGTCTGACTTGGAAGCCAAAAACGACCCACTATACTTCAGAATCACGAAAAGTGTTCTTCATAAAAGTTGTAGATCCTTGTCTTGGCTATAAAATGGGTAGCTGGTTCGTCCAATTTGGCTTCCTTATGCCCAAGATATGTCCCAAATACCGTAGGTTGCTCAAACCCAACTTCAGCACCTCTGTTCCGACTTGGAAGCTCAAAATGACCTACTAGACTTCTTTTCTGAAAATGTGTTCTTCATGAAAGTTGTTTATTTGGATCTTGACTATCCACTGTCCAAATTTCAGCCCATCTCCATTATTACATCTTGAGATATGATTTTATGAGTGCACACTGTTTGGATTCTACTGACAGAACCCGTATTCTGACTTCCATGTAAACTTAGGTCCCTTAGACATCTGAATCGGACTTTGAGCTCTTCATCAAAGTTGTAGAGCTTCCTCTTAGCTTTCCTACAAGATAAAATTCATGATTTTCAGATATCAGGAACTCAAGTTATGACCAAAATACAGAAACAGTGTAAAATCTCAATAATGCTGAAAATATTCAATTAGGACCAATTTGAGCTCAAACTCACAAAATCATGTCAAACTCAATCAATTAAGAATATGGAGAGTGTAAATGACTAAATATAAGGGTTTCTTAATGAATAAAATATGTGTTTATCATAGGTGAATCAACTCATACTTGAAATTAGATTTTATTAAACTACTAATAAAAGTAGGTCTATATGTTACATCATCACCTAAATTAATCTTTTCTAAAGGATCTTGTACCTCTATCTTTTTAACATCAGAAGATAAAGGGGCTTGTTCGAATCCTAGAGAAGAGTTATCATAAATACAATCCAAATTGATGTCTATAATAATACTAAATTTCTCAGCCATATAGGCTGAGATTCGAGTCTCATGACTCGAGATTGCACTTTTAGTGCAATTTTCAGCCATATAGGCTATAATTCGAGCCATGTGGCTCTTAAGTTCCTCCATTTATATTACAATGTGAGGCCAAATACACTTGGCCTGGAATGTTAAATAGGCGTCTATAAGCCTTAGAATCATTACAATTTCAAAACTGAAATGAATCAGCCTTTGGTATAACAGAAAAACCTGTTGGTGTAATGGCCACCATCTCGACTCCCTTCCTATCGAGAGCTGTCGAATCCCATATGCAGAATGGTCTGACACCAGGTACATATATTTTCAAATCTGCATGATTCTGATTTACATGGTAGAGAGTATCATCAGCCTCCACCATTTCGAGCTCTCCCATTTGGTTCCACAAGAACATCTTCTGATGAACAGTCGAAGGGATAACACCTGGGACATGAATCCATTCCCTGCCCAAAAGAAGATTATAGCTGGCCTTCGAAGGAACCACTATGAACAAGGTAGACCTTGTGACTGAGGCCACCTTGATGTCAAGAACAACAGCCCCCTCTGACGTGGAGGATCTGGCATTAAAATCTGTCACCACCATATTGTGAGGCAATAAATCTGCCTCTGTTTTGCCAAACTTCCTTAGCAACAAATTAATAGCAGCCCCTCCATCAATTAGCACATTGCCCACTAACTTACCATTTATTGTTGCCTTGATAAACAGCGGGCGCAGGTGACTCTTCATTTCGAGAGAGAGAATGTTGAAAACTGCAGAGTTCTCCATTACCTCGACGGTGTCTTCCTCGACCAAATACCAACCAGTCTCCTCTGAACTGTCGTCGAAGTCTTCTTCTTGATTCAGTTCTTCACTTCCTGCAATAGAAAAATTATAAGGGAGAAAGGACACCACATTAATACCAAAAATGGTATCCAAGTCGTCCTTAAAACCAGATTCGAAAGAATCTGTAATGACGTCTTCCTTCATTGGACTGAGCAGTTTTTGTTTTTCTTTTTTCAGGGGTGATCCTTGGACCACCTAGGCATGTGATTTCTGTTGTTGCCGCAACTTGGCCAATGCCTACTGTTGTTGTCGAAACCTCTGGGTTTTTCGCCATTGAGATTTCAAGGGAAATGGATTAAAGCTTTGGTTCGAGTTCAAACCTTCTCCACGAGACCAAGTATTTGGTCTTCCCAAAAATGGGCCCATACCATACTCCAAGTTAGGTCAAAATGGTCTATTCTGGAATTTGTGAGGATGTGGACTATTCCTCACCCATTGATTAGGTGCCACACTTGAAGGGGGCATTCTGGTTTTGCCTTTTTCGATCCTTTCTGGATCGTGAACTACCATGGAATTGTGGTTTGTTGGTTAGTTTTTTATGTTGATCGAGTTTCCTGCAGGGGCTTTCTTCTGCTTCTACTTTCTGACTGCCTGGTAAGAATTAGCAATCAATCTGTCGAAGACAGCGCTGAATCCAGGGCATAGGACACTTCCCTTTCATCTTTCTTCTTTCCGAGAAGGAACTCGACCAACGTTTCCCCAGCTTTCGAGAAAACCTTTTGTTCTTCAGCCTCAAACATTTCGAGGCTATCATTAGCAATGTGAACTGTGCCAGATTCCCCTAACTCCACCATATTAACCTCGGTGAAGCCAACAGGCTCAACATAGCTGGCATTCAGTTCGAATGGATTAGCATCCACCCTCATGGTTTTCTTGTCAAAGATCAATCTTCCTTCTATGATATTTTTCTGAATTAAATCCCTGAAACGTATATAATTGTTAGTCGAATGACTATATCTATTATGATGCTTGCAATATTTTTGACCCTTTATCTTTTCTATCGAAGGGATTTTATGTTTGTTAGGAAGTTTGATTTGCTTATCTTTCAACAAGACATCAAAAATTAAATCAGCTTTAGATATGTCGAAATCATAAGTTGGCCTAGTAGATTTCATATTATCATTGATTCGACTAGGTACTAAAGATGAACAAGTATAAGGAGGTCCAGATTTTAGTTTTGCTAGGTTAACCTCATTTTCCTCACCATCTATGCCTTCATCGGTTTTGACATAGGCCACTTTATTATCTTTTAATTTCTTAAAGTATTTATCTTGAATATTAGGAGTTTCAACATAAGCAATCTTTTCTTTTCTCATATTTTTCTTAAATATTTCTTTTTCGAGTTTTAACTGTTTGATTTGTCTTACTTTATTAGCAAGTTGAGACGTGTCGAGGATTTGCTGGTTTACTAATTTCTTTCAAATGGAATAATCTAATCCACTAGTAGCCATTTTTACCACCTCAGTTTCAGGAACCACAGTAAAACACCTAGCTTTCATTTTCCTGAACCTAGCCAAGTAATCATCTATGGATTCTTCATGACCTCTTTTAATATTAAACAAATCCATGAGACTTACTTTCGTCTCACCTCTAAAGAACTGGTCATGGAAATTTCTTTCCAATTGATTCCAAGAGTGAATCGAATTTGGTGGAAGGGTTGTAAACCAAGTAAATGCATTCTTGGTTAAAGAACTAGGAAAATATTTCATTTTTAAATATTCATTCGAGGCTGCTTCCCCAGCTTCGATTGTGTATCGAGCAATATGCTCTACGGTAGATTCTTTATTTTCCCCAGTAAATTTACTAGAGATTTTTGGTGCTTTGCACCCTCTTGGTAATTCTGTCTGTTGGATAAACTCAAGAAAAACTGACACAAAATAGGGTCTATTTGTATATCCCACATTAAAACCATACCTATTCAGCACTTGCTCCACTGTTTGGCTGATATTCTGTTGCCTCCTAAGATTAGTAAGTCTAATTCTTTCTAGAAGGTTATCAGCATCCTGATTTCGATTGATTATTCGAAATACTGAGTTTGGACCTTGTGGAATTTCTCTTAGGTGGTTATCCTCAACTGTGTTGTTAGCATTAGAATTATTTACTAGTTGGGCATTTTCTTGATAAACGGGTTTATTGTTCACCCTTTGATTGCTCACAGAATCTTCTGGGTCACCAAAAACATATGCAATCCTACCCATTTGCCTAGTCAATATGGAATATGTATTATTGGTTGATTCTATGAGTGGTGTTATCATAGTAGTCATCTGCTGAGTTAATATATGAACCATCTCATGGTTACTTTCATCAATTTGTTGCCTGATATTGTTCAAAGTTGTATTCGTATTCCCTGAAGGAATCGAAGACATATCCATGGGCATATTAGGGAACACTGGTATTCTCATATTTTGCCTATCAATTCGATTGGTACTTATTCCTGCACCTTGACCACCAGCATTCATCATTTGATTTCTTAGTGAAATATTAGGTATGAGACTTGTGTATATGGCTTGGGCAGTCCTTACATTCTGGGTAATACTTTGAGGAACAAATCCAGGGGGTAATCCATACAGGGGTGTAGTTCTGTTCACCCCAAGAGTCTTGGTTTCTAGATTCAAAACAGGAGCCCCTGTGATTTCACTGATAACGGGGTCTATGGCTTGTGGCAAATTAGCAAAGACTATATTATCTCTACTGCCATTGGTACCATTATTCCCTGTTTGTGGGTTCTGAGCACTCAAAGATGTATTTTCATACATATTTTGTAGTACTTTACCACTTCTCAAACACATATACTTAGCAAAAATCCTTTAAGATTTTATTCAATTGACTTGTCCCACCAGGCATGCCAATTTGTTTACCAAAATATTTTGATTATACTTATTTGAACTATGGTAAACCCTTTGTCTATGAACAAAGTTTGATTCTTGATCTCAATTCAGGGAAGAGAATCGTTTCCTATTGGGATTCTAGCCTGAATATCTTAAAGGAATGGAATTGATGGTTTCGATTTCAAGAAGGTTATACAAATCTAAAATCAAGTGTTTTATGTGTAAATTTAACTTGATAAAAATAAGCTTTAAAACAATGCAAAGAGGTTTATTTTCGAAAAGTAAAAGAAAATTAATACAAGTGAAAATAAGTTACATGTAAATGACTGAAATGAAAATGCATTTGAAGTAAATATAATGAGTAATGTAAAAGACTTTAAGAGAAAAGAACATAAAGTAAAATGCTTTAAAATAAATGCAATGAAAAGTAAATGCGCCAGTATATAAATTGCAAGAAAATAAAATGGCAGAAAGTAAAGAAAGCAATAAACAGAATTCAAATGATCCGTAAAGGAATCACTTGATCGAGAGTAGAAGAGATTTTGCAAAGAAAGTAAAGAACTGAAAATGTAAAATGAACTGAATTTAATGTTGCATTGAATTTGTAAAGAATACATAAATGAAAATGAAAGTGGATGGAAACATACTGGACTAGACTTGCTTGTTGTTTGCTCGAGATGTCAATGGACATGAGAGCGTGAGTTTACAAGTATTTGTGAGTATAGAATTTTCAACCCCTAAATGTTTCCATCCTTTTGGTATTTATAGACTTTCTAAGTAACTACCTATTTTACAAGATCTTGACATGTGTTTACAACAAAGATAACTGCCTAAATGATTAGTAATTCTTTGTCAAATAACCACCAAATCTTTGTCAGCAATCCTCGTGCCATCAACAACTGCTTAATCTTTGTCAGTAATCCATGTGTTGTCTTCTAACTGCTGCTAATTGCTATTTCAAATTCAAAATTCTTCTTTTTGAATTCAAACTTATATGCTCGAACCTTTGTTGATTCTTCACTCGAGATCTCTTCTTTCTAGAAATTTTGCTAAAGTGTAGTTACTCTTCACGCCTATTGTTTTGATTTAAAATCGAAACTATCACTCTTAATATGAGATGAAAATGATCAATCGAAATCTATGTCTCGATCAGCTTCAATTTCAGCCTAAAACTTGTAAATTCATCAAGAATTATGTACATGCCAAATTAAACTATCGAAATAGTATAAATCGAAAAGTATTTTATTGTTTATACCAACATAATGAAATCCTAAGACATGGCAAAAATGGTGGTGATGTGGCTCTAACGTAATCGTTACGGGACTACAATGTAAACAAAAAATAAGTTAAAGAACAAAAAATCCTTTTTTGCCCTAATTTATTACCATTACTTTCCCTCCACCCTATGAATTTCAATGATTAGGACTTTCCCTCCCTCTTCCAATAGAAACTAAGACTAACCCTTGCTTCACCAAAGTACTATTTTACACAATGGTTATGGAAATAAGGGAAATGGATTCATGATTCAGTGACTTAGCCATAATGATGTGAGGTGCGTCTATGACAATTCATGATGAAGTTTGTAGTGCAAGGGGTATTCTATGTAACTCGATGGTGGTTATTGGGGTGTAGGAATTGTTGTGTTTGTAGTGGTGCAAGGAGTGTCAAGGGCTAAAGCGATGACTGTTTGGATTGCTGGTTGTTTTGTTTGGGTGATGGAAAATAGGGGGTGGAATGTTTGGATCTTCTGTGCTGGTAGTTTTTTGCATGATGGTAGTTTACGTGTGTGAACACCCAATTTTGTCCGGGAGATTTTGTAAAAGAATAAAAAAAATATTGGAAAAAAATTTAAAAAAAAAGAAGAAAGAAAAAAAGGGAGAAATAAGAGAAAAATGACACATCTTTCATTCAGTGACCCATTATCCAACCCATTGACCCATTAACCCATAACTCATTATCCAACTCATCAACCAATTGACCTATTAACCCATAACCTATTCTATACCAACTCCAAAGACTTATCCAAAACAAACCCCGTCAGTTATTTTAAACCTTAAACTCATCCTAAACAAACCATAACTCAATTTCATCCTAAATAAACTCATCCTAAACAAAGCATAACTTGTCATAAACAAATTTTAATCACACTTCAACTTAAATACTTTAACCTAATTCTTTCCTATAAAATCCCATAACCCACACACACAAAAAATCGAACCTTAACTTACATACTTTATCTTTTAACACATTTATGCCTTCAATTTTCTTTTCACGTGTCTTTATTTTGGCAGCAAGTTCATCACCATCAATCCCCTCTACCGATAGCTTCATCTTCAACCATCAATAACTCCAAACTATTTTCATCTTCTCCATAACCAAAAACCATCATCTTCCTCCAAACCTCCACACCATCTAACCAACCACCAACCTTCCCTCCATAACCACATCACCAACCCCAACGTTCGATCCGCCATCCAACAACCAGCACAGTGTCGCCCATTGTTTTTGGACCACCACCACCGCACCACCGATTCTACACTTATCGCACCAACCACCGTGAAGCTGCGCCGCCCGTCGAGCTCCCCTCCGCCTGAGTCTTCTCCTTCAAACATATCCCTTTTTTTTTGTAAGCAGCAACATTGTTTCTTTTGTTATGTTTATTTGTTCCTTTTTTGTTTTATTTAAAAAAAAAAGAAAATTTGTTAGTTTTTTTTTGGTGAAGTGGGCTTAAGGTAGTAAGCTTGTTGGGGTTGAAAAGCTAAAAACAAAAAACAAAAAATAAAAAAAGGAAAAAATGATAAAAATGATGTAAAATAATACATATATATATATATATATTTTTATTAAAAAAATAAAATAAGATTAACGAGTTGTGACAACATTGTTGATCTTGTAATCTTTGTAATCATCTGAGTTGTGACAACTTGATGATTCAAAATTCTTTTTTTTTTCAAAGTTAAAAAAAATAATCAACCCATTATCGTTAAACATTTCTTTTTAAAGAATAAAATAGGATTAACTAAGTTATGACAGCTTGTTAATCATATAAGTTTTGTAATTATTTGAGTTATGACAGCTTGATAATTCAATATTTTTTAAATTAAAATAACCAACCCACAAGAATTTTATAAAGAATTACGTGACTTTGAGTTTCTCATTACACCTGAGGATACGTAGGAGCGAAATTTCTATTTTGTCAAGCCAAAGTTTAAATTTTTACAAATTATTTTTTTTTTAGTTTTTTTAATAAAATGGGTAAAACAAATATATTATGAGATTATTAAATTTTGTATAATTAATTTAGGGTAACCATTTTAGGCTGAATGTTTTAGGAGTGATGTGGGGTTAAGTCTCTACACTTCCCTATGCATAACCGACTCTCGAATCCAATATGGTTTCAAAGACCTTTTTTTTTAAAGAAATATTTTTCAATTTTTATTAATTTAAATAAAATTGATGCCGACTTCTAACAATTTATTTTGTTCGTCGCTTTCGCCGCGATCACGATCGCGACAACGTGGTGTCCTTCCTACTATGTGATATTGGTGTGAAGGGGATGAGGTGAGGGTTGTAGGAATTGGTGCCTTTGAATGAATTGATGTGCTTCTTAGGTTTCAAGGTTGTTATGTTGGTTGGAGGTAGTCTTGATTCATAATTCCTTGGTAATTTGATGAGATATTTTGGGTGGCTGAATAATGTGTGTGTTTGAGGTTTTGATCCTGATTCCTTGAGAATTTTATTGGATATGTACGTGTTGATTCATGGTTGAATAGGTTTTTTAATTTTTGATAGCTGTTGAATGTGGGTTGCATGGTGAATATGGGAGGGAGGTAGAGCTGGCAATGAGCTGAGCTGAGTTGAGCATAAGCTCAGTTCATTGAAAATTTGCTCAGCTCAAGCTTAGCTCATTTAACAAATGAACTCATTTTGTTGGCTCAAGTTCAACTCACTATAAGCTCACAAGAAGCAGCTCAAACTCATTGAGCCAGCTCATAACATGAAGACGACCACCAACTATTCAACTATGTCTTCTTAAATAAAGAAAACAACCACCATAATCTTAGAGAATAGCAATTAATTGAGTTCCTAACCAAGTTTATTTTTCCAATAGTAGCATTATGTCATTACTTAAAAAAAAGATACAAGGTAGTCAATAAGGGTCATAACATTTTGGGTTTCAAATGGATGTTGCCATTTTAGGTTAGGTGTGAAGATCATAAAATAATAATATTAAATATTAACTAAAAAAGGGTTTTTAAGTGTGTGTGTGTGTGTATATATATATAGAGTTAACTCACTAACTAATGAGTCGAACTTATGAAAGTTCAAATTCGGCTCATTTATCAAATGAGCCAAAATTTATAGCTCTTAAGCTTAGCTTATTGAGCTGTTAGTGAACCGAGCTTTGAGTAGCTCATGAGTCGGCCTGACTCATTGCCAGCCCTAGAGAGAAGAAAAACAAATGTAATAAATTTGGATAAAAAGGTATTTTGATCATTTTTACTTTTTTCTGTTTTCTTTTTGGTCCCTTAGCGACTATGTTAGAGCCAAATCATTACCGTTAGTGTCACATCCTAACTTTCGTTAGTTAGGATAATGGAATCGTTAATGACGACTATATTAGTTAATGATTCTCAACCTAAGGAATAAAATTGACCAAAAAAAAGTTACGAGGCCAAATTAAAAGTAGAAATAAAATTAATTGAATAAATACCCTTTTTGCCTATGATATAATCTTAACCTAGCGATATGTGTTGTATAGATACCAGTATGCATTTTTGTACCAATACGGTGAAATAGATCACAATATTGCAAAGTACTATTTGATTTTTTATTTTAGACATGTCACTAGTGTCATAACGGATTGTATTTGAGTAACTTGTCTTTACTAATATTTCATTTAAAAAATAAAATAAAACAAGGGCACAGAGTATAATAATTTTTTAAAATAAAAAATTTCAAAAATTAACCAATGGTAAGTTAGTTTGCTGAAAATCAATTGGCAGCTAGACTCTTGTCAGTTAATACTTTGAAAAAAAAATCTGAGAAAAATTCTCTCAAAAATGAATTTTCAAAGAATTTTTTTTAATCAAAGATAGCATATTCTAGACATCTTTTAAATTTCAACTAATAATACAATACATTTATCCAATAATACACACACGCTACACTTTAAGAAGGGAAAAACCACTTTGAGTTTTACTCCTGGACTCCAAAAGAATGAAGATGAAATTTGATTACAAATCTTTGCAATCACTTAAAAAGATTTTACTAACTAAACTAGCATCTTCAATTTCCGAAAAAGTTCTTATTGATGGTCCAAATCCTTTAATAGGTTGTCAAAATTTTGTGATTTTTTGACAGATTTTACCCAATTTTTTACAAAATTAATCAAGCTTTTTCTGTTGTGGTGTACTTGTACTGAATACTACCTAGTATGAGTACTATATAAGGCGTACTCATTTATCCTGGATCACAGTGCATCTGAAACCAAATGATGCAATGCCACAAACCCAATTAAGATATTGTTGTGATCTAGCGGCCGGCCTTATAAAGTCAGGGATGCTCGTTCAAAAACCAAGCTAGCCAAGCCAACAATCTTTATCCCAACGAATTCAAATCTTCAAATCCTAAATCTTTTCACCCAATAAAATACAGCTAATTAAAATGAGAAAAAAAAAATTACACCACTTCCTTAGTTGTCAAGTGTTTCATCGAGGGAATAAAAAATTTGAGTCACCGTAAACCCAAAAAAGAAAAGAAAATAAGAAAGAAATTGAGTCAACTCACAGTACTTGTCTCTTGTAAGATTGCATAATGATCAAATCACGCTGCGGAATAACATAATAACAATCCAAACATAATTGTTGTGTTTACATTTATTCTAGTACTATGAAGATAAATTCATAAATATCTGGTTGAATATTTTTGATACTTTAGAAGTTTTTTTCGATTGCACGAACACTCTATGTGTATCTACACCGAGACCAAGTCTTATTATCAATTCTTTGAAAAATAGAACTTATACAAAAATCTGAGAAGAAAGAATTAAAGCAGAAAAATAATTTTCTGTTTTGTATATATCAATATATATATCTCTCTTGTTCACTCCTGAAATAAACCTTTGCTGCACATCTCATTGAATAGCCATATGTTTTTGTGTAGCACGTATTGGAGAACTTGTGCATGAAATGCTTAGAACATGCAGCAATTGCTTGGAGCAATAAATAAAAATAAAGTTCAACTGCAACACGTTTGCTGCAAGTCCAACTACAACACATTTGCTACAAATCCAACTACAACACATTTTTTGTAGCACTTTTGAAAAGTGCTTGGAATAAGTCAATACGCGTAGTAGCAGTTTTGCTACTTGGAGTAACCAAAAGTCCAACTTGTAGAAATTTTTGCTACTTGATGTAACACAAAGTCCAACTTGGGAGAAATTTGTTACTTGGAGTAACAAAAGTCCAACATGCAATCTGGTGTAAGATTCTTATCTAAAAAGATTTTAGTTGCTTGTTGACCTTACCACTAGTACTATTACTAATTGCATGTTGCCTAGTAATTATAGCACTATTACATTTGCACGTTACAACACTTTGAAAAAACTTTGATTTTTCTATTCTAAATAGAATTTTTCAAATAATTGTATCATATATTAATTATATTCTAAGTGCTAGTAAAGAATATAATAATATTTCATTTGGATTAAAAATTATTTATTTGATTAAATTAAATTCTCTAATTTAATTTATCAAATAATAAATTAAATGATCATTTAGCAAAAATTGAAACATTCGTTAGTGTGTGACCTCATAGGTTCAATACTAAGCCGGTAGTAAATTAGTCGAACCAAAATTACTAATTAAGGTTAGTGTCTAGCAACACTCTTTAACGATCGGATAGCATGAAGTAGTATCTTTTACTTTTCAAGAGCCTTTAGAAGAATAATGCAATATTTTTTTCCATCATTCCAGCTCTGAGTTAACCTTAAAGTATGATATAATTGTCAAACTCTAATAGGTAAACTTTTTAGAAGAATAACCAATTAGTGAATGACTTAAGAAACTCATTTCTTCATTCATTCAATTGCATTGGCCAATGTCTTAATTTTGTTGTTATAATCATAGAGCTCAAACTCATTACCAAGAGTTGATGGATTCCTTCTTGATATATCATTAATCCTACAAGTATTTAGTCATACACAATATCCATTCAACTAGCACCCTAGGGCATTAGGTGTTCGGAATCAAAATATAACAAGTAGCTTGTTAATGACTATGATAATCTCAGGTCAAATGAAAAGTTTACATCATGTCTTTCATGAGAATATCTTATTGACAGATTAATGATAATATAAACCATTAGGAATTCTCAATTGAGTCAGTTCAATGATCATATCTCTATATGCATCATCTATATATGTGAATTAATAAATAAAATCTATTAATCTCTATCCAATAGAGACAATCACACATATATTGATCTATCCGAATTACTAATGTTCTATTCTCAATAATGCTACAATCAAGAACACTTTAGATTAAATTATAAAAACTTGTCTCTTATTATCATGATCCCTATTATAATGACAAGTGCCTAAATTTAATTAAGGACTTTGTCATATTAAATAAATAATTAAATAATGACAAATAAAACCCAACATAAACTGAATGCCATGTTATTTATAAAAATAAAATGATTACAATGTGTTCTAAAAATTACATAATAGATTGGATCTAGGGCAAACCAATTATTCTTAACAATCTCCCACTTGCACTAGAGTCAATCTCTTATGTATTTCATTCGCAATTCCCATTTGTGCTTGTCAAACTCCTTTACACCAAGTGCTTTGGTGAATGGGTCTGCTGTATTTTCTTTTCCATCAACCTTTTGAATCTTAACGTCTCCACGTTTAATGATTTCTCTAATTAAGTGATACTTTCGCAAAATATGTTTAGACCTTAATTTGTTGCGATCTCGGTTCTTTTGCTTGAGCAATGACTCTATTATTGCCACACAACAATGGAACTGGTTCTTCTATTGAAGGAACCACACTAAGTTCAGATATGAACTTCTTCATCCAAACCGCTTCTTTAGCAGTTTCAATTATTGTCATATATTCTGCTTCAGTTATTGAGTAAGCTACTGTAGCTTGTTTGGAACTTTTCTAACTCACTTCACCACCATTTAAAGTGAAAACATAACCAAAAATAGATTTGCTATCATCCTTATCTGATGCAAAACTTGCATCTACATAACCTGTTAATTTCAGTTCTGAATCTCCATAAATGAGGAATTGATCTTTAGTTCTTCTTAAGTACTTCAGAATGTTTTTAACCACTTTCCAATGTTCCTCACTAGGGTCTGCCTGATATCGGCTTGTTACACCCACTGTATAAGCAATATCAGGATGTGTACAAGTCATGATATACATGATAGCTCTCACTCCACTTACATATGGTATTTTGTTCATGCGTTCTCTCTCTTCAAGGGTTTTAGGACTATCCTCCCTACTGAGAGAAATTCCAGTGCCTATCGGTAGATAGTCTCTTTTGGAATTTTCCATGTTATACCTCTTTAAGATGGTATCAATGTACATAGACTACGAAAGTCCAAGCAACCTTTTAGATCTATCCCTATAAATCTTTATTCCCACAATATAGGTTGCTTCTCCCAAATCTTTTATGGAGAATTGTTCAGAAAGCCAAATTTTTGTACTTTGCAATGCTGGTACATCATTTCCTATGAGTAATATGTCATCAATATACAACATCAAGAAAATAATTGTGCTCTCACTAAATTTTTTTGTAAACGCAAGGCTCCTCTTCACATCTCATAAAATCAAACTTTTCGATTGTCTTGTTGAAGTAGATATTCCAACTTCTAGAAGCTTGCTTTAATCTATAAATGGATTGTTGTTGCTTGCAAACTTTATTATGATCAGACGAGGATGTGAAACCATCAGGTTGTGTCATATACACTTCCTCTTCGAACTCACCATTTAGGAAAGCAGTTTTCACATCCATTTGCCATATTTCATAATCATAGTATACTGCTATAGCAAATAAAATCTGAATTGATTTGAGCATTGCCACGGGAGAGAAGGTTTCATCATAATCTATTCCCTCTTTTTGACGATATCCCTTGGCAACAAGACGGGCTTTATAGGTCTCCACCTTTCTGTCCACTCCAATATTTTTCTTGAAAACCTATTTATAACCAATAGGCCTTATATCCTTTGAAGTTTCAACTAAACTCCATACTTTGTTGATCTTCATGGATTCCATTTCAGATTCCATGGCTTCTTGTCATTTCTTGTAGTCAGAACTTTGCATGGCCTCTTCATAGGTTCTAGGGTCATCATCATTATGATCAACCTCATTTGACGCATCATCTTGCACCAATAAATTTAATCTACTCGGTGCACGATGTGTGCGACTAGACCTTCTAAGAGGTTCATTTGCAACTGATTCACTTTGTACTGGACCTTCTGTCGATTCTAAAATTAGTTCATTAACTTGTTCTTGAACCTTAACCATCAAAGGTGGTGACCTTCGTGTTAATTTCAAAACATCCAACAAAAGTTTATCAACTTGCATTTCAAGCTCTTGAGCTTGTGTAATTTCATTGGTTTCTTGAACTTCATCAAATTCTATTTCTTCACCATGATTTCCTTGTGAAAGAAATTTCCTTTCTAAAAAGGTTACTCCTCTTGTCACAAACACTTTGTGGTCAGAAGGGTGATAGAAATAATATCTCATTGTTTCTTTGGGATACCCAATGAACCTACATTTATTAGACCTTGCATCAAGTTTATCTATTTGTAATCTCTTGACATAGGTCGGACATCCCCAAACTCTAATGTACTTGAGACTTGGCTTACGACATTTCCATATCTCATATGGTGTTGTAGAGACTGACTTTGTGGGAACTTTATTTAACAAATATGCTGCTATTTCTAAAGCATATCCCCATAAATTCATTGGAAGATCAGTGAACCCTATCATGGATCTTGCCATATCTAATAAGGTTCGATTCCTTCTTTCAGATACACCATTGTGTTGTGGTGTTCCTGGAGGTGTCCACTGTGATTGAATTCCATTTTCATTTAGATAATTAAGAAAATTGTCACTAAGATATTCTCCTCCTTTATCGGATCTGAGTATCTTGATACTCTTACTAAGTTGTTTCTCAACTTCACTACAAAATCTTTTGAACATTTCAAATGACTCGGATTTGTGTTTCATAAGATACACAAAGCCAAATCTAGACATATCATAAGTGAAGGTGATGAAATAAGAATATTCTCCTTTGGCTTGAATTTTCATGGGCCCACAAATATCTGTATGAATTAGTCCCAATAATTCAGAAGCTCGCTCTCCGTTTCCAGTAAACGGAGATTTGGTCATTTTTCCTTTGAGACAAGATTCACAAGTTGTATACGATTCATAATCATAATGGTCAAGGTAACCTTCCTTGTGCAACTTGTTAATTCTTTTCTCTCCTATATGACCAAGTCTACAATGCCAAATGTATGTAGGATTTACTTGATTGTCTCTTTCTCTTTTAAGACCAGAAACATGCATAATTGGTTTTACATTCACATCAGGTAAGACAGAAATACCATATTGGAGATAGTCATTCACATATAAATCATTATTATGATAAATTGAGCAAATGCTATTATTAAAATAATACAAAAACCACGCTTGTCTAACATAGAAATTGAAATAACATTTGAAACAAATTTCGGAACGTAATAACAATTCTCCGACACCAATATTTTGCCAGTAGGCATTTTTAAATAAATTGATCCTACAACTAGGGCTGCAACATTTGCACCATTCCCAACCTGAAGATTAACTTCTCATTTCTTCAACCTTCTACTTATCTGTAGTCCCTGCAACATATTGCAGATATTAAAACTACTACCAGTATCTAATACCCACATTGTAGAATCGATAACAATTAAAGAAATCATGAGAACATTTTTCATTAAAGTCTCACATTGTTTCTTTTCTTTCAGAGAAGCAAGATACTTCTTGCAATTTCTCTTCCAATGACCTTTCTCCTTACAGAAGAAACATTCAGCATCAGACTTGTCTAGCTTACCCTCTTTAACCTTAGGTTTGGTCACACCACATTTAGGTGCAAGAGGTTTCCTTTTCGGCTTATATTTATTATTGCCCTTCCTTTTAGAGGATTTACTAACCAGCATGACAGTTCCTTTCTTCTTCTCAGATGCAACTTGATTTTCATAATCAATTAATAAATTGAGCATATCATGAAGTTCACAACTCATTTTATTCATGTTGAAGTTAACAATGAATTGTGAAAAAGATTCAAGAAGTGACTGCAAGATCAAATCTTGAGAAAACTCTTTTCCAAGTTTGCACCCCAACTTCTTAAGTTGTTCAATAAGATCAATCATCTTTAAAACATGGGGCCCAACTAGAGAGCTTGCAGTCAATGTGGACTTAAACAAATTTTTCGACAACTAATACCTAGTTGTCCTGCTTTGTCCACCATACATCTTCTTAAGATGTTCAATCATCACAGGTGGGTCCATATCCTCATGCTGCCTTTGAAGCTCAGAACTCATAGATGCCAAAATAATGCATTTAGTACTAAGACACTCTTCCAAGTACTTTTCATAAGCCTTGGTTGCTTCAGCATTTTCTTTGTCAATAGGGGCAGTTATGGCAAGCTTATCGATCACATTGATAAGTTTTTCATGCATAAGAACAATTCTTAAATTGTGGTACCAATCATCATAATTGGCTCCAACCAGTTTGCTGGTATCAAGAATGTAGCGCAATGATAAAGAAGACATGTTGAGAAATCTAAAACAAGAAAAGAAAATATAAGAACAGATTTATCATAAAGATATGAACTTTTATCTAGATGGTATTTCCACTAACTACATTATTATTAAGGTAGTTTTAGAAATCTCTATTTCTTTTAGTGGAGTTAAGAAATCCTTTAAAAAATATATATAAATGAGCCCCTTGGTAGTCAAGTCATTTCTCATGCATGTATATTCTAAAGTAGATAATTTTGTATTACATACAACTTTAAAAAAATAACTCCGCACCATATAGATCCCTGGTTGTCAGGTCATTCCTATTGGTATTAATGAATTAACCTTTATACACCCCGGGTAGTCCAGACGTTTTGTATAAATTAATTCCTTCTATGTATATGCATCACATGCAATAAATAATTTTTATTTTATTTTATATTATCCTTTAAACCACAAAACTCCTAGTTGTTAGGCCGCTCTTTGTGAACAAAGAATATATAAAAGCATACAAAAAAAAATGATATAACTGATATCATATTTTATCATATAAAATTTTCAAAAATCACAGAGATCATATTACAAGTAATCTAATTTACAAATGGAAATAACAAACCAATGACATGCTTCAAGAATACTAACACCTAAACTCATAAATATAATTTGTCATTTTATGCGTAAAAATTAACCATGAATAAATCATTATATTACTTGTAAATACAATTCATGAAAGTAGTGTATAATTCCAAATTATACCTAAGCACATGAATGAGCAGTGCACACAACAATTATGCACAAAAGACATCACAAGAAAATAATTCATTATTTAAAACTTGCATATACATCACAAATTCATGAATTATAATTTTAGTAGTAAAATTTAAACACAAATAGCCTTACTCTAATGCCACTGTAAGATTGCATAATGATCAAATCACGCAGTGGAACAACATAATAGCAATCCAAACATGATCGTTTTGTGTTTACATTTATTCTAGCATTATGAAGATAAATTCATAATTACCTGGTTGAAGATCCTTGATACTTTAGAAGTTTTCTTCGATTGCACGAAGGCTCTATGTGTATCCACACCGAGACAAAGTCTATGTGTATCCACACCGAGACAAAGTCTTACTATCAACTCTTTGAAAGATGGAACTTATACAAAAATATGAGAAAAAAGAATCAAAGCAAAAAATAATTTTCTATTTTGTGTGTGTGTGTGTGTGTGTATATATATATATATATATATATATATATATATATATATATATATATATATATATATATATATATATATATATATCTTGTTCACTCCCAAAATAAACCTTTGCTGCACATCTCATTGAATAACCATATGTTTTTCTGTAGCACGTACTAGAGAACTTGTGCATGAGATGCTTGGATCATGCAGCAATTGCGTGGAGCAATAAATAAAAATAAAGTTCAACTACAACGCGTTTCCTGCAAGTCCAACATAAACACGTTTGCTGCAAATCCAACTACAATACGTTTTCTGCAGCACTTCTAAAAAGTGCTTAGAATAAGTCAATACGTGTAGTGGAAATTTTGCTACTTTGAGTAACAAAAAGTCCAACTTGTAGAAATTTTTGCTACTTGATGTAACACAAAGTCCAACTTGGGAGAAATTTGCTACTTGGAGTAACAAAAGTCCAACATGCAATCTAGTGCAAGATTTTTATCTAATAAGATTTTAGTTACTTGTTGACCTTTCCAATAGCACTATTACTAATTGCACGTTGCCTAGTAATTATAGCACTATTACTATTTGCACGTTGCAGCACTTTGAAAAAACTTTGATTTTTCTATTCTAAATAGAATTTTTTAGATAATTGTATCATATATTAATTATATTCTAAGTGCTAGTAAAGAATATAATAATATTTCATTTGGATTAAAAATTATTTATTTGATTAAATTAAATTCTCTAATTTAATTTATCAAATAATAAATTAAATAATCATTTAGCAAAGATTGGAACATTTGTTAGTGTGTGACCTCATAGGTTCAATATTAAGTCGATAGTAAATTAGTCGAACTAAATTACTAATCAAGGTTGGCGTCTAGCAACACTTCTTAATGACCAAATAGCATGAAGTAGTATCTTTTACTTTTCAAGAACCTTTAGAAGAATAATGTAATATTTCACTCCATTGTTCCAGCTCTGAGTTAACCTTAGAGTATGGTATAATTGTCAAACTCTAATAGGTAAACCTTTTAGAAGAATAACCAACTAGTGAATGACTTAAGAAACTCATTTCTTCATTCATTCAATTGTCTTGGCCAAGGTCTTAATTTTGTTGTTATAATCATAGAGCTCAAACTCATTACCAAGAGTTGATGAATTCCTTCTTAATATATCATTAATCCTACAAGTATTTAGTCATACCCAATATTCATTCAACTAGTGCCCTAGGGCATTAGGTGTTAGGAATCAAAGTATAACAAGTAACTTGTTAATTACTATGATAATCTCAAGTCAAAAGAAAAGTTTACATCATGCCCTTCATAAGAATATCCTATTGACAGATTAATGGTAATATAAACCATTAAGAATTCTCAATTGAGTCAGTTCAATGATCATATCTCCATATACATTATCTATATATGTGAATTAATAAATAAGATCTATTAATCCCTATCCAATAGAGACAATCACACATATATTGATCTATCCGGATTACTAATGTCCTATTCTCAATAATCTTACGATCAAGAACACTTTAGATTAAATTATAAAATTTGTCTCTTATTATCTTGATCCCTATCATGATGACAAGTGCCTAAATTTAATCAAGGACTTTGTCATATTAAATAAATAATTAAATAATGACAAATAAAATCAACATAAACTGAATGTCATGTTATTTATCAAAATAAAATGATTACAATGTGTTCTAAAAATTACACAATAGATTAAATGTAGGACAGACCAATTATTCCTAACATCTCTAGCTAGTAGTTTTATACATTTTCAAAATTTGAGCTCCTGAAATCTGAAAACATTTTAAATAAAAAGCCAGCTGAATTTAAGGAAAGTCATTGATGAGATGTTTATTATAGAAGTAAACTAGATACAAAACATAACATTTTTTTTTTACATGAGATACAAAACATAACATTAAGATAAGATAAAATACAACTAAAAGATTAAGTAACACTAAGTCATTGGATAAGCAAGAATAAGAGACATTGTTATCTCTATTCTTATTACCCTCCCTCAAACTGAACGCCAATGCACGCACGAAGGCCAAGTTTTTGGATCGTATAGAATGAGGAAAACTATCCGAGGATAACATCTTTTAGATTGGTGGGCCCAAGGCATAAAGCAGGTGAAAATGCCGCATTGTTGATAAAGTGTCTTGCTAACGAAGTTTCCACTTCTATGGTCAAACTGAGGGAGTTCTCAATGAGACGACTTTTGAGTGCAAGCCACCAAGATTGAGAGTTTCTCCAATCGATGAAGTCATTAAAGATTCTAGATGTAGCGTTAGCTATTGAAATAATTTCTGTAAGTTGACTTGTTGACTATGAAAATAATTAGGATTGAGTTGATCTAAACACAAGTTTAGGTTTTAGGTATCATAAGAGTAGCACTAGCAATTCATTACTTTGTTGTCTTTTTCTTTGAGTTAGGGTGTTAACTATAATAAGGTCTAATATCATAAAGACATTGACTAGTTAAATTAAAGAAAAATCACTAACAAAATGTTTATTATATAAACAGACCGGATACAAAAAGATATAACATTGTTATCTCAAAAGAATCAAGAGACATTGTTATATCTATCCTTGTCAAAATCAAATACCAATTGTGTTAAATGAGAATCTTAGTTACATATGTACATAGAAATCACACAATTTCAATTTTTAAAAAAAATCTCTACGTGGTAGATCCTCACTTCTGAGGAGTAGCAAAGTCTCTTCTTGAAATTTTCAAAAAAAAATAAAAATTAACAAGTGTTTAAGCTAAAAGACTTTAGTGTATTTTAAAAAATATATATATTACTTTCATCCTTTTTGTTTAAACCTAACTAATAGATTGAAGATTTTTTTTAAAATTCTTTCACTTACGCAAGTTGGTAAGACAACAACTCAACAAGAGACTAAGAAAATAAAGACCCTGTCAAGTTTTCTTAATTCAACTTGCAGTAGTTTATTATTGTATATTTTTATATATCTGATGATATTCTTAATTAATTTGTATATCTTTTATAATTTTTTATAATTATTAGTGGCCGTCTAACATCTAGGACCTAGTTTTGCTGCTGTTCTCTATCTTTTTCTCTCTCTCTCCTTAGTAAAAGCAAAAAAAAAAAAAAAGAGTAAAGAATATACTCCTGGAAATTTTTGTAAAAACTGTATCTCTTCACTATGCATATAACTTTTCTCTTGTTAGATATTAAATATTTAATATGTGTTTAAATTAATTTATTTTGTGTTTAAAATAATTTATAATTAAAAATTTTATGAAAAGATTTTTAAAAAATAAAAAAAATATTTTTTCTAAAAAAATTTAATCAAAGCATACACTTAATTATTACTTACCCCTACATAAAAAATTTATAACAAATACTCCTAGTCATTATGCAACTTTATTTTAACTTCAGTGCAACAGTTCATGTATGTCGTCACTGACTACTTGTACCTTGCCTGTTGCTAAAATGCGATAATGATATTGGACCAGAGCCTCCAATTATGGGTGTTCACGAAATGGGTTTGCATGAGTTCGACTTGATTTGAATTGACCAAATTGCTTGATTGAGTCCTTTTTTTGGTTTCGAACTTGATCCGTCATGGCCCAAAAATGATTGGATTTAAATCGGATTATTTATTAATATGATGTATAAATTTAAATATTATGTATAAATAAATTATAAAATTATATAAATATGAAATTAAAATTAATATATATTTTATAATATATATTTCAAAACAATTAATATTAACATAAATATATTATCATATTATACAAAAATTATTAAGTCAAAAAGTCTTATTATATATAGTTAAATTTAAAATAATACGTGATATCAAAATGAGTTAGATATGAATCTGACCTTAAACACATCAAATTCTAAAATCTAAACTCGTTCTAAATAGCATAGGGTCAAGACGAGTTACAAGAAAAGACCTGACCCTACCTACAATTTCACAAATTCATCAAAGCAAAAAACTGTATGGATACATGGAGGCGCTTCCATCTTCTTCACGGCGTCTGCATCCGGACCAATAATTCTTGGATTCCTGACGTCCAAAACGAGTGTTGTCTCGGTAGTCAGTATATATATTTCTGTCTCTGTGTGTCCACTACCAAGAAACAGCTATTATAATTACAAAAGCAACTCTTCTTCATGTGGTTCCAACAAGTTAATACTATGGTTTATGAGGCTGTGCATGCACAATCATTGTAAGCAGATCATGTTTCTCTTGTGTTCTTAAATAATAAGAAATAATCTTGTTAGAGATACAGACATAATTTATTTTTTGTATAGCTAATAAGTCTTATAAATAATCATTGTAACTCCATATATGATAAAAATTGTGCTTAATTATCTCTCTCTAACATAATTATCAAAGTATCCTTTCTACACGCTATAATATATTATTATACTGAGTGCCGTTTGAAAATTGCAGGCAATAATCACTAACATTTCACAACCAAATAATAAATTACTTTTTCTTTTACATAAACGGTGACGCCTACAGTATATTAATTATAGTACGTTATTTTTTATATCACTAATAAGTCCAGTAAATATTCATTGTAAGTCCATAAATGATAAAAAATTATGCTTATTTATCTCTCTCTAACATAATCATCAAAGTATCCTTTCCACACGCTACAATATATTATTATACTGAGTGCTGTCAGAAAATTGCAGACAACAATCTTTACTTTTTTGTATTGTAATTAAATGATATTCGAGCCAATTTATATATATGTCAACTAATTCGTCTCCACATTCAGATCAAAAGCAGCGAATATTTCTTTAAGTTTGATTCAAAGTAATTGACATTCTTAATATTTAAACTTGTAATTATTTACTTATTCATATATCACGTGTTCGTAATAGGCTAATTCATCCGCTTAGGATTAAAACATCAATCCAATGAATTCTTTACCCAGCTACAGTTTTACTTTGGAATATCAATCAAACCATTCTGGAGGCTTATATATATAATTAGTTATCTGCCATGGCATTATCATCCGAGGACTGAGTTCAAATTAATTAACTAACTTATTGTGATTAATGTATTGATTCCAACAATGGGAATCCCATGCCAATAATTTGGAAGTCTGTGATTGAAAGTACTCTGATGATTGATTATAACATGTGTCCATGGTTTGTCAATAAATGTTGACAGCCAAAACATTACTCGACTCGAGTCTGTCTCCTGCATCACACCAGCACTGCTGGGTACATATTATCATCACTCTTTCTCCAACTGGTTAGTAAATTGATATTGTCTTCTCGTATGAACAGTGAATGCATTAACTCATGGAGTTCAAACATTTCTCTTAATTTCTCTGTGACTCTGACTATGTATATAACTATATACCTTGCAGGAGCTAAATTGCATGCCATGTCCATATCAATCTAGTGTTTATAATTCCTAACTTAAGGATCACGGGTTCTAAGTATCACTCTGGTAGCAACCCTCTTGCTTTCTAGTCTCTTCCTATCTCCATTATTGAGACTTGAGAAGTAAATTTTAATACTTAGCCCACTTAAATAAAAATAATATCGCGCCAAGTTTGATAGCCAAATCAATGATTAAATGTTTGGCTCTTTTAATTAACCTATAAAATATAAGTACTTGGAAGAATGACGTTTGTATATATATTTTTAAGGAACTGTTACACTATATATATATATAGCAAGTTGACGATGGTAGAGATTCAAAAATCAAATACAAGAATTGATGACACAATATTATGAACATAAATGTACATTAAAGGGAATGAAACATAATTGATTGAAATGGAGGAAATCATGCATTTGGCTTTGATGAGTTGTGATGAGCTTGACTTGCAGCTTTGATGAGCTCTGGTGAGCTTGACTTGTCTATGACTCCAATACAAAATTTCTCAAAACTTCATTTATATTAGCTAGTAAAGATCTTAAAAAAAAAGGTTCAAATCCACGTAGGATCTGGTATGAACTTTTTGAGTGGAATAGAAAGGAAATTGGGGAAAAAAAAAGGACCACTTCCTTGTTTGGTTTCACATCTCTTCCTCATAGGAAGGATTGGGAGGGAAATGAAAGTGTTTATGTGAGTCTCACATTTTTTTTTCTCTATTTTGCCTATTTTATAGCTTTTTCATGTAAATAAAATTTATTAGATAAAGGGTAATAAAATAATTTGATATATTTTACATATATTTCAAATTTTTTTTTCATGAAATAAAAATAAAAATAGAAGTATCTAATCTTTTTTTATTGATGATACTAATCAAGCGGAGAAATAACTCATTTATTTTTTATCATATTCATTTTTTTTATCTTTCACCCCATACTACTTACTAAGCATACGTACCCCTTATCAGGTCTTGTCTAGGTAGTTATGTTGGTGATAATAATCCCTTTGTAAGGAAGATCTCCTACCCAAGGAATTAGTGGGCATATCTTGCGGAAGGCCTCCTCTCATTACAGTTCTTAGTTTTACGCTAAAGTGATAGTCATATATACCGTGAGATTAGCATACATACTTGTTGAAGGCGGCTATAACAATTTGTAAACAATGATAACTTAATTTGATAAAATAACGGGGAAAAATGCAAAAACATACTCTAAACTTTACTTCATTTTGAAATAGTCACCATAATCTTTTAAATTTGGAAGAAATGTCTTTAAACTTTTCGAAACTTGTAAGTAAACCCTTCAATATATGTTAACCAGAAATCATTCATCATATGACTTATATTTAATGATTAATACAAATGATAATTAAAAATTTGCACGCTTATTATTTTTTTTTTAAAAAAAAAATCCTCATTTTATTTTAATTTCTTTTAAAATTATTTGATACATTTTAATAAATAGAAAATAAATAAAGAGGATAAAAATTTTAAATTTAAAAAATAATATGAACAAATTAAAAATTGACATATGCATTAATAATCCAAGCATGTCATGCGATGACCAATTTTAACTTAATTAGTGGATAAAATGGTCTATTACAAGTCTTAAAATAATGTTTAAGGACTTCTCATCCAAATTTAAATAAAGTTCAAGGGACTACTTCAAAACAAGGTTAAGTTTAGGCGGTGTATGTGATTTTTCCTAAAATAATTAATTCTGATAGATGCTTTGACCTAATGATCACATTAAAGATTAAGAGTCATCCTAAGTATAAAGTAGAATATCCGATGTTCTAAGTTTTAATCCTACTACAAGACCACCAATTATGTGAAATTTTTTTCCTCACCTTTCATGAAGAACTTTAATTCCCCTATCCCTTTGTCATAGAAATTGCAAAACAAATAAATAAATAAACGCATACATAATTTAGGTTAGGAAATTATTGGTAACCCGACTTTGAAGATTTTGACTATAGTTCAATATGTCAATTATCTTTTCAGCGAATTATTACATGATGGGTTGGTTCCACTTCCACCACTTTTTCTCTTCAAAATAAGGTAAAGTTTAGACAGTGTGTATGTAGTTTTTCTAAAATAATTAGTTCTATAATAGCGACTTTGACCTAATGACCACATTGAAGGTTAAGAGTTATGACAAGTGTTAAGTAGAATATCCTATGTTCCAAGTTTAAGTCCCAACACAAGACCACCAATTAGGGGTAGACCCATGTTATGCCTTCAGGGGCGGTTGCACCCCCACTACTCAATTTCCTAATGTAAACTATGAATCACATTGGCATTTTTTTGGACATTTAGTTTGTATTGCTTAGATTATTTAATTTTACCCCCAACTATTTGCTTCTAGTTCCGCCCCTGCCACCAATTATGTGAATTTTTTTCCTCACTTTTCAAAAAGAACTCCAATTCCCCCATCCCTTTGTCATAAAACTTCTATTGTAAAATAAATAGTAAACACATACATAATTTAAGTTAAAAGGAATAATGTTACATATCATCTGATCATATTTATACAATTTTCACCGTCTAATTATAATTACTTTCACATCATTTTTTTGTATATCTATATCTAATTCTACTACATATACCTAGATATAAATGATGTGAGAACATGAAATGTACAACTAGCAATTTTCAATTAGAAAATGATTGATAACCCGACTTTAAAGATATTAACTACATCCCAACATATAAATTATTGCCTTTTCAGCAAATTGTTACATGGGCTGGTTCTTCCCCTACTTTTTCTCTTCCAAGATGCATAACGAGTTTCTCTCTCTCGGGATGCATTCGGACTCGTGAAAGTCGAATTCTCTCGCTCATTAACAATAAATAACAGTATACATTTATACAAAAAAATTATATACATCTCTTGTGAAAAAAAAATGCTGCAAGGATATGATTTGAATCAAGTTAGTAATGAGTATGTGTCAAATTGTGCAGACGAAGTGAAAATAACAGAACTGCTTAGAGGATAAATTGTTCAAATTTAGCTTTCAGATAGGAGAGTAACTATCAATTTTTTTTAGAATTTAGTGTCAAATATTTTATTAACTATTTATTATTTTTAAATATTTATTATAAATTTCACATTCTATAAATATTTAAAAATTCACTTTAAATATCAAATTCATCATAATATCATAAAAGTTCCCTTCAGATAGTGGTCCAACAAATCGTGTAGATAGAAACAAAAATGGTAGAACTTCTGGAAGTAGGTGGGCTTAATTAGGCATTTAGCCTCACCAACCAAATAATGCATAAGTGTTATAAAAAATTCATATATACTATCAATCAGATCCACGTATATAAATGTTGAAATTGATTGGATGCGCGAGTCTTGAATAATTTCCCTGTGATTGTGAATAAATCCGTCATGTGATAGTTGTGCAAAGAGTAGGATCTCGTTAGTCCCTAGAGGCTACATTAGGACGGACCCTCTCACACACTATCTGTGAAGTCCTTTTCTTATTCTTATTATTCTTCTTCTTTATTTAAAAAGAAGTTCTGCATATGTCTCTGTCTGATTTCCCTCTCGGATTCTCTCAATCGCACCGCTAATTGATAAGCTAGACATGCATTAATTAGCTTTTAGAGTATTACATACACAACCTCGACCTTCCGACGCATACTATAATTTAATTATATGAATAATTCTATATTTTTGTCAGTTAAAAAAAAGTTGGTTTAATATATTTTTTATTTTTTAAAAGTTTTGGATGAAAGAAGACTCTCACCATTCTAAGGTTAAGAGTAGAGGTGTATGTGAGTTGGATTGGATGGGTTCAATAATAATTTTGTACTCGACCTGCTCACCAGAGCAGTAAGTTAGGTTGGACCGAAGAGATTTTTTTGTTTAACCTGATCCAACCCGACTCGCTTAAGAGCGTATTAGGTTGGGTCAAACTCGTGGGTCCGACGTGTTTTTTTTAAAAAAAAAATTTAAAAAAATCATAATACAAAATCTAACAAATTAATATCATAAGTCTCAATCTTAAATAAATTAAACACTATAAATCAATAAGTGTATAACAAACTAACAACTAACAAGTCTTACTAAGTCTGAAATAAATTAAACAAAGTTAGTCATAATTCAAATAATAAATTAGTCTCAAACACATACAATTGCATAACATCTGTACCAATAGTTTGTCTAGAAGAAACTTAGAATTGAGGTTGCATAACTTGAACAAAACTTTTAAAGTCATCATTTTCAACAAATTTAAATGGAAGCTCATCAATGATAATCATTTTATCAAGTGCAACCCTATATACACCCCAAGCTTGCTCTTCTTCTTCTCCAGCGATACTACTTTCATTGCCTACTCACTCTGCTCATACCCATAGCTCTACTGCCCGCTCTGCCCCCTGTAGCTTCCTTGCCCGTATGGTGTAACTGCACTGTACCCAACTACACTCCCTCTTATGTTCCAGATTTACATGAAAATAGTAGAGGAAGAAGACTTACCTGTTAGGGCTACGTGGTATAGAAAACTGAAAAAGCCGCAAGAGGGAAGAGGGATGTGTGGTTGTGTGGTGACGTGACTAGTTGCAGAGAACGACTAGGGAGATCGGGTGGGAGAAGAAGCAATAGTCACAGACTCAAAGCGATAGCTCAATCACTGGGAATTAGAGATCAGGTGGGAGAAGAAGCAATGATCACCGACTCAAGGCGTAAACGTTGGGAGTTTGGGAGAACGGTTGCACTGCGTAGAACTAGTTGCAGACTCTAGTTGCAGAGAAGAGAGAACTACTAGCTACGCTGGGGCCAGTGGAGAAGGAGTAGATAAATATGATTTTGATGTCTTTTTCTCTTCCCACTCTGGCATCTATTTGTTAACATATTTACATGGTCTAACGTTGTTCCTAACTATATCAGAGAGAATATTTACGAACCTTAAAGGTATTTTTCAAGTAAAATACACACTCTATCTGTGCCACTTTTTTTTAAACGGTGGGTCGGTTGGGTTGGGTTGGGTTGGGTTGGGTTGGAAGTGTTCCAACTCGCTATCCGACCCATACACTATTGGTTGAATCATTTTTCAACCCAACCCAACCCAACCTGCGAGCCCAACCTAACTCAACTCACATTTTATGGGTTGTGTTGGGTTGAAACTCGCGAGTTCGTAAGTCGACCCGACCTGCTGGACACCCCTATTTAAGAGTCTAGAACAAGCCACTAACCTCAGCGATGATTTATAATGACAGATCGTCTACCAATGAGAAACTTCTGTATTTGAATCCAAGTCATGCAAAATTATCACAAGAAAAAGTTGATTAGGTGAACTAACTTCCATTGGAATCTTTTTACAATTATATAAAGAAAATTATTAAATATTTTTAAATTCTTCAAATATTTGGAGGTCTTTTTTTCGTGCTAACTCTATACTTAAATTGGGCTTTAACATTAGGATTTTAGGGCAAGGAATGTTTCCTTTTAGTATGATAATTGGATGAAGGAGGATCTCCTACGCTCTTAAGTTCCCTTTGTTAACATTTCTAATACTAGCCTTAGAGGATGCCTAGGTAGATTCTGGTTGGGACTTCAACTTGTTACACACCTATCTTCTTATTGGGGTTATGAACCATTTAATACTATTCCTTTGGACATTTTTGGTGTGTTAGATAATTGTTTTTATTGGAATACCATCTCTCTAGAGGCTATATGTCTACCTCTGCTTATAAATGACTCATCAATATGAATCGCAGGGACCTTTCCGCACGTAGTTATGGTCTTGGCCAGGGAGATTACCATCACCTGAAAATGTACGGTTTCTAGTCTGGCTTATGCTATATGATGTTATTTATACGAATGGGTTACGATTTCGCTACCACCTTGCAGCATTTGCTTCGTGCAGTACCACTAGTAGGTGTTAACTCTATGATGAGACCACTCTCCATTGCTTTTGGGATTGCCCAGTAACCATCCCTGTTTGACAGAAGCTTGGCTTCATAGTACATTCAAACTTTTTCATCCCAACCACTAAGAAGTGGGTTCATCATCTCTCTGATTCTCATGGTAGTCTCTTCCTTGCGATTCTATGAGAAAATATGGAGCAATAGAAATAGAGTTGTGTTTGAAGAGAGGCAAACCCCTTCGAATGAGCTCATACGAAAGTTATTTTACACATATGATTTACTCTAGTGCTTGCTAGTTGTTAGAGATAGACTTACACTACAACGTTTAGTTTTTTATTCCCTTCCTCCAATTGAGCTCTATAAACTTAACGTTGATGGAAGCTCTAAACATAAGTAATGGTGGGCTACTACGTGATAAGAATGACTACTGATTGATGGGATTCTCTGACTCGGTCAGTGTGGCCACCAACTTTGTAGCGGAACTCTTTGCATTGAAGGAAGGGTTACGTATTGCCTAGGCAATAGCTATAGGCTACTTCTTTGTGAATCAGACTTCATGGATGTCTTACACTTACTGACAAAGTAGATCCTTCATTTTCATTCTAATTTTGTCCTTATTAATGATATCCAGGTGTTGCTACAGAGAAGTTGTAAAGTTCATTTGTTGCACACTCTCCGTAAGGACAATAACTGTGTGCTGACCATCTTACTAAACTTAGTGCATCTATTGATGTTCGTATCTAGATTTGGAAACTTGTTTCCTCCAAACTTATCGCTCCTATTGTTAATTGACTCTATGGGAGTTTTATTTATTTGTAGTTAATTGTTTTTGTTTTTCTAATCTACCAAAAAAATAAATAAAAAAACTCTTAAGATATTAAATATTTTGTTTATTTTTAAATAATTAGAAAATTTTAAAAATATTATAGTATTATTTGATTTTTATTGATGCTTTAGCATCATAGTTTTTTTTATGATACCAGCATTTTTAATTAATTTTTAAATTATTTTGTTATTAATTTTTATAATAAATATTTAAGACTCGTTAAATTTAATCAGTACAATAAATATTTAATAATTAATAAAGTATTAGTGAACAAAAAATTGAGTACCAGAAGAATCTCTACCCACCGTCACAATCCTGGAGCAAATACCTATTGTCGGCGCTAAACTAGATTAGGCGGAAAACACACTTCTCAGTGGATTTGAGTCTTTAACTCTAGCGGTCAGTTTAGTAGTAAATGAATATATCACATGTAAAACAGGTATAAAACTATAAGTTAAAATTTTAATTGTGCCAATTATTTAAAATCATATTGAAAAAGCAAAAAACAAAAAAATCTTAAGTGAATAATGTACTTTATTAGTTTAAACATGATATTCATTTATCATCCGAGTGTGTAGATCAATTGGTAAGGGGTTGATCTTGCTTAACCAAAGATTTTGAGTTCGAACCTTAGATATACAGCTACGTTAAAACTCAATTGGGAGAGTTTTGTTGTCTTACGGGATCTTATTCGGTTTAGAAGATTAATCTCTCATCTTCAAGTATAATCTCTCATCTTCAAGTAGGAGGACACTCTGAAAAAAAAAAACATGATAATCATCCTTGAAGAAAAAAATAATAACTTATTTAATAAAATACAAGTATATCTACAGCAAATGATAGGTATATGAAAAATATCTATTTATTAAATTTCTTATCAACAATTATTATTTACACTTTACTTTATAAAATAAACACCACTCACTCTGACTATATTTAGATATTTAGTAATTGATGAAATAAAACGAAATGAGATCAGATGAAATGAGATAAAAGTTTCATTCTATTGTTTAGATATTTTATGATGGAATGAAGTAAAGTTACCATTTCATTATTTGGGAAGTCAATGATATGTTAGTTATAACTTTATTTTTAGTGGGGAAGAAAGTTACCATTTTATTCTATCTCATACCCCAAATTGGAAAGAAAGAAAATTAATGATTTTTTGTAAGATGAGATGGAATCTATCTTACCCACTTTCATCTTATTTCATCTTTTTTTAACATAACCAAACAATAAAAATTATCTCTATTCCATTATATTCTTCTCTATTTCACTCAATTCCACCGATCCAAACATAGCCTAAAGTATCCAAAAGACACATGCAACATCACATATCTCTCATTTTTGGGGGTTTGCTCTTCCAATCCAAACAAAGCACAAATATATGCTAAAAATTTAATTATATCATTCTATAATTTTTTTTCTTCTATAATACAAGAAATCCATTTCAGCTATTGGTCAATTTTTTTTAAAAAAAAAACTCTTATGTTGTTTAAAACTCAACAACTTAAATCCCTCAACTTAGTAAATCATGTATATTGACCCTTACAGGGAGTTTTTTTGCATATGTACAGGGGTTAATTTTACACTAAATTGCATAATTTAATAAGTTTAGAAAGCTAAGTTGTTGAGTTTTGAACCACGAGAGAGTTTTCTGAAAATAACCTATAGTTGGAAATGATTCCTTGCATTTTAGCCTATTTTTTTTATATAAATGATTAGTTTATTCACAAAATTTGTATAGTGTATATATATAAGGAACATATTTGGTGAGATGAGTATTTATTGTAAGAGATGAGATGAGTGAATCTTGACCATTGAATCTTACATGAATGATCAACATTAGAATATAAATGTATGTGACTTTTATAAATAGTCACTTGATGTTTAAATAACTTTTGATCTTGATCATCCATATATGATTGTATAGTCAAGATTTATTCATCTTACTTTCTAAATCAAAACTCATTTTACTAGATATGTGATATATATATATATATATATATATATATATATATATATATATATATATATATATATATATATATATATATATATATATATATATATATATATATATATATATATATTTGCATAAACTAAATCAAAACTAATTGTTGTGAAATTGAATCATGTGTTTTAATAAAAATTAATTTTATTTATATTTATCCTTATTAAATATCTTTGCAGATTTAAAAAAAATAAATTAAGGATATGAGAAAATCTAAGTAATTTTTTGAAAATCTACAAAATTTAGGAGATATGTTAGAATTTATGAAATTTGAAGGTTAAGGAGCTTGGTTATAAATAAAGCCTAGGCGTCTGAGAGACATAAGAGTTATGAAAAAGTGTGTACAAGGGATTTTTGTTAGATTTTTAAACTCACTTATTATTCTTGTATTATTTTTCTCTTGTAACAAAATTATTTTTATTTAAGATAAATGTTGACATGAAACTTACGGAATCTATTGTGATATCTTAATTTCGAATTTCGATGGCCTAACACTAATGAGCTATAGCTAGTTCAATATACTGGCGTCTTATGTCGAGTTGTCAAACTAGTTGTTTGGAAAATGATTAATGTACTTTGCCCTGCCCTGCGGTTCAAAATTTTTGACTAATTGATTAAGATGGATTGAGATTAATCTAAACCTATATTGTTATTATGCAGTGTATATGATTATCTAGTTTCCTTAGAAAATATGATGCTCGTGTTATTTCTTAATAATAATCTATCATATTCGAGGTCTCTATACGTGATTGACGATGCTTATGCTTGTAGAAATCAATTTCCTACGTTTTCAAGCTATCACAAGAATCTTTCGACGTGGTTTCGTTTATATATTTTTTCTTTATTTTTATTTTCAAATTGTACCAAATTATTAAATTGAAAATGACATAAAGTCTTAAATTGTGGGTCACGAATCATTTATCCATTTCAGAGAGCCATCGATCTCATTCCCAAATCATCAGTTAGTTTAGGTGTGCACTGCGTGAAACTCATTATGATGATGGATTTCCCTATAATATTACTAAACTAATAATAGACATGCAACATTAGCTTTGTTGACAAAGAGGATTAGAGGAATAGCTAGTGATTCTAACGCTACTTGGTACTTTTCATAGACAATGTTATCTCTTAAAGGATTAAATTATATCATGAGAAAAAAAATGATTATATACAATTAATAAAAGTCGACCGAGCTTTTATTCTTATAATATAATCTAGAAAACTTTTGAGTAGGGGCAATTAATAGGTGAAAAGAAATGGCTCATTTTTTCTAATTTGAGAAAATATATATTTAAACCATCACTTTACGTTCACAGCATTTTTGCTTTCCAAATATGAATTCGCTTGTGGATAAATAACACTGCTAATTGTGAGAGTCTCATATTATTTGTCTTAATTTTTTGGGTATAGTTTATATACTTGTTAAGTCATTTCACTTAATATTAATTGATTTTAAATTAAAATCTCACATGATATCAGAATTAAAATTTCATCTTTATCACTTATTTCGTTAGACTCGTCTATTCTATTCAGGCATCTATAGATGTTCCCTCCAGACATCTATAACAGAAATGTATTAGAATTTCACATTGTCTACTTCAATTTTTTTAGTGTAGTTTATATACATAATTGACCACTTTAATTAATACAAATTGATTTTAAATTAGAATTTCACACTAATAAGTTATGATATTTTTCATTGAAAAGTACACTTAATATAATCCCCAACGCAAAACAATGTAAAAGGAGAAATCTTATAAATTATTCTTCGAGGGAGGACTAACTATATTGGCTAGTTTTCTTCTAAAAGAAAGCAAGTTACTTTCGTGATGATAAAGTTGGGTAAAAGTAACGGCCAGTCATGAATTCACGATCTAATCAGTAAAAAACAACAAATTTTTCAAAAAAAGGTGCCCAATACAAAGTGAACGAGATACTTCTCTTTTTAAAAGTGGGTTGTGGAATTGAAGTGCAAAAGAAGGCCATGTTTATGGTTAAAGTTGTCGTGGAAACGTTATCTCATTAATATACATTCTGGTTCAGCACTATCTTGAATCCAATTAATTGCTATCTATCTTTTTTTTTATTTAATAATTATATTTTGCATTTTTTTTGTTACAGTATGGATATTTGAATTTTTAACTTTCTGTAAATTATTTAAACTCCTCAATAGTCCTTTTATTACATTCTATAGACAAATAACTTATTCGATATGCTTCTACTCCGGAATCAGTTGCCACAAAAAGTAGTTAAATCTGTTTCTCTCTTGTCCCCCCTCCCCCTCTCTCTCTCCACTATCAACTCCTCATATCATTCTTTTGAATATGAATATGAGATCTGAGCATCTTTGTGACTGTAAAAGTATAACTTCAGCAGAATATATGCTCTTTCTCTTCTCTCTCTCTCTCTCTCTCTCTCTCTCTCTCTCTATATATATATATATATATATATATATATATATATATATATATTTATATTATATATGATATGAATAAGATGTTAATAAAAGTATGAGAATTATATCCTTTTGCTTTATTTGTGTGTGTGGAGAGGGGTTGGAACAAGGATGAATATGGTATAAAAGAGGAAGAAGAGAAAAAAGAGAATTATCTTAGCAATGCCTTATGGTGCAATTGTTAATAATGAATTAAGTACAATATAATTAACTGTAGATTGATAAAGTAACAAGCATGAAATAGTAATAAACTAAAATGATTTGCTTGTCATGCAAATCTTAGGTTAATCGTTTATATTAGTTCTTTAAATGTTAAAAATAGGCTGAAAATAACATACAATATTTGTGGGGCCGGCCTTTGAGATATGATGTTGATAATGATATCCCACATGAAAGAAAATAGTTCGGCCAATGATAGTGGGAGAATGCCACATGGGTATGGGCGCAGCATCATGCTGACTTGGCCAGGATTAATTGATTACTATTTATTGGCGGATACAAAAACCTTTGAGATTGATTAATAATAACAATTCTTATATTTTTATATTAAATAATATATATATTTTTTATATTTTATTTAATATAATTTATTATACATATTTTTTTATTATTTTTGTACACTCAATTATATCTATTAAAAATAATATAAATAATATTTACTTATTTAAAAAGAGTATAAAATAATTATTTTCCTAATAATAATCATCCAGGCTCCACTTCAAATTAAATGATATATATACAAATCATGTAAATTGGAAAAATAAAAGATGATTTACTAAGAGTTCAGTTAATTTAGGGGCTTTTCTAGATTCTAGTCTTATATATATTCTACATTTGTTAGCTAGCCCATAACTTAAGCGAGTAAAATTAACTATATTAGTTAGCTAGCTAGGGCAAAAAAGACTTAAAAGACACACCTTGAAAAGAGCTAAGGATGAAATTATTGGCCCCAAAGAGCGGAGAGGAATATCAAGTCGTCACTCATTCTCCAACATCATCCTCCTCCACCCAACAAAAGTTCCATCCTTGGACAAAAATCCTAACCTTCACAATCATTTGTATTATCTTTTCCTTGGGTAGGAATAGTCATAATTTTATTTTAGAATAATCTTCTACGTCACGTCCCACGTATGACGTGTCGTATCACATGTGTCCCCCAACGCTTGCTCAGCTTCCGTTGATTTAGGGTTTCAATTCAAAGAAAATATATTGTGAACAAGTTATGTACTACGTCTGTTATGCCCTACTAAGACCTCTCAGTCATATTCGTTTTGCATAGTACCTAGCCTGCCATAAAGAGGATTTCAGTAACAAATCTGGACTCATCCAGGGTTTACAAATTAACGTACTGCTGCCACCTCTAGCTATAGCTGTTTAACATTTCTAGGCCATCATTAATCTTTTTAGCTTATTATCATTACAATAATAATTATTTGATTGGCCCCAGTGATTAATCACAATTACATGAATCACTGTTTCTCCGACAGGGTCATATTGAACGACTAATGACCAAGTTCTCATTTCAATAACTGTCTCATCGTCCATGCCACATATAACTTCGCAACGGGACCACTCAGTTCCCCTTTCTTGCAATGGCGAAAAAGGCCCATCATCTGAATGTGCAAAGTGACCAATTTTACAAGTAATCCTGGTATATCTTCCTCGGTTAGACGTTAATGTAGGTTACTAAGTTTATATTCCCCTTTTTGTCGCATGCACTAATATATATAGAGCTTTTCTTGCATAAGCTTAAATAAATGTGATATAATTAAGATCAATAATTATAAAAAAAAAAACACAGAGATTTACACATACATATTTTAAAGTACATATAGAACTTTGAACTATTTAAAAATGTAAAATAATGTTTAGAATGTAATTAAATGGAATATGTAAATATAAACATTACTCATAATTATTATGTGTGGTCAAATATTTCTCGTCAAGTAGTGGAAGAGAACAGAAGGAGGAACCCCAAATTAAAGGAGTCATCATCTGTCATATACTCTTTCCTAATTATTATTTAATTTAGATGATACATGTTTTGACAAATATCTTTTTTGTCCTCCTCTACATTATTATTGCGTTGCTTGCATCCCCTCCTCACCCAGCCAGAAACAAAAAGCATAGAAATCACATATTAGAAACTACATTTTAGATAAGTGTACAACATGGCCTTATTATTATTATTACTATTACTATTAGGTCCTCTATCATCAGGGCCAGGGGACCCCAGATCAAAGACAATCTGTGTGCCCCACATCCCGTATCATTCCAAACTATCATTCTGTGATGGAGAACGGAACAGATGGGACTTCCAAGTTCATGATTGCCATTAAATTCTATTTCCAGCTATCAACATGAATTATTTCCTTTCCAGTGTGTTTTTGTTAGAGCTGTCCATGTTCACTTGGGCTCAGAAGGTTGATAAAATGCGTCACGTGCTTCCCAGTTGAATCTTGGGACTTCCTTTAATTTAATTATAGGCAAAGCATGGGCTTTGGATATATAATTCTAAATTAATTAATAAACAAGTTCCCAATTAACTTTTCGAATATGGTCTGTGTGTGATTGACACCACCGTGGAGCTTTTTATGTGTTTGCTAACCTACCAGTAGAACAAACAGATACAGCCACACTTGTCCTTTGTGAACTGCAGCAAAAAATTTTAAGTGCACCACAGAGAAAGACTAAACATATTATAGAAAGAGTGTGAGAGTAAAGTACTGAAAAGGAAATAAAACGGATAACTTTATTTTGGGACGATCTACAAGTAATAACCTTGATTCAATGTACCCTAGCTAAAAGAAAATATAAACTTAACCAATTGATTAATTAAGATGCTTAAGAATCTAGAAAACCAAAGCCATCAAAGCGTTGGACTACTACTACTACTACCAATGAGGTCTCCTAGGCCTAGCTTAACATTTTGGACGAATTAAAAGCCCCCATAACTACTTTAAACTAAAGGCAACAGAAGCTGAATGACGAACGTCGTTAAAGAAAAGTGAAGAAAAATTATCATTAAAGTATTATTGCATGGATATAGACTAGGGAAAGTCTAGTCATAGAAAGTTATACATTTTTTTAGTATAAAATATAAAAATATACCACGTCAAAAAAATATCAAAATATACATAAATATATATAAAAGTATAATGTAACTTTACATAAATTTTGTAGTAATTAAATTTAATTATGCAAAAACAAAAGGATAAATTTGTAAGAAAACTAAATGTAAAATATAAAATGACTCCTTTAATTATTTTCACTAATCATCGCTAACAGCCTAGCTGCGTGTGGGTTCTATGCGAGTGCCTCTGAATCTGTGATCTGCCATACTAAAAAAGTTATTTTTAATTAGTTACCGTTATATAATAGTTTCTTCTCTAAGGGAAGATAATGGAGGAAAGAAAGTTTTTAATAAGAAGAATAGAAAGGGGTATTTTGGAGGGTTTCTCTCATAATTGTTCTACCCTTATCAGTCAGAAGATTTCTTGTAACTTCGGTTTTTCTTGAAACTTCCTACTATAACTAACCACTTACATAAGCATGCCCCTGCTGGAGTATTGTAGCAAGAAATTCTAAATAACAAAGTCTCTTTTATATATATATATATATATATATATATATATATAGTACCAACCTTTCTGCCTCTATACCTTAACTTAATATTTCAAATACCCAGTGGTAATAATCTCTCAAAGCTTCAATTATATACATTATCCACATTCCTATAGCTATATCCACCTCTACCAAATATTCGTTAGATTTCCCTCTCTCTTTCTCTCTCTAACTGTTTCACAATACCGTCTCCTTTCATTTCCTTCAAACAGCAAAATCATCATGGGTCTTAGAGACATCGGTGCTTCACTGCCTCCAGGGTTTCGGTTTTACCCGAACGATGAGGAGTTGGTCTGTCATTACCTTTACAAAAAGATCACAAATGAGGAAGTTCTGAAGGGTACCTTGGTGGAAATTGACTTGCACATATGCGAACCATGGCAGCTTCCTGGTATGTATATATGTATATATTATTTGATGAATTATATATCTTCCTGGCTTGATCTCGTTAATTATAATTTGTTTCTGAAATTTCTGAAAAATCTATATTTTGTCACTGCATGATCTCTTCCATTGTTTTTTACAATATTGAGGATTAATTATCCTTGTTCCCCATTATTAATTTGTTGTTTTCCTTTTGTTTGTGTCTTTGTTTATAAGAAATATATATCTCATGCTGACAAAATAGTTTAATCACATGGGTTACTTCACATTCACAAAAAAGATATATATAGTCCTAGTCTGCTCATAAACCTGTGTCTTTAGCTGTTTTGTTGGCTTCGTAAACCTGCTCAGACAAACATGTCTGGCATATATTGTTAAGTACGGAGAAGTAGCAGGCAAGCTTGTTTAATTCCAGAAGAGAGGAAGAGAGAGAGAGAGAGAACTGAGAATACAAGAAAATAAAAGGAATTGAGACAAGGGAAGGAGTTGCTACATTTACACACACAATATAGTGTATTCAGTTAATCAATGATTAAGGTAATGCCAACTTCTTGAGAATACTCCGCGTCTCTGTCAATAAATAAAGCACTGAGTTCTTTATATTAATAATTAATTTATTTAACATACTATTAACACCAACTTGATATATGTGTCAGAATATATAACTGTTTTTGTCCTTTGCATATAGTTGTTTTTTCCTGTAAGCGCATACCAAATAGGTTCATTTTTTCTGTCTGATATTAAATAAATGAAGATCGAAGCGATGTTTTTTCAGCTCTATCAGCTGCACAAAGCCTCTAATCTGTCTTTTTTTTTTTGTTCAGTCCATTCTCTTCCTAGTTCTTACCATTTTCTTCCTTCAGTTAAAAGTTAATTAAAACGGCTTCAAAGTGCATTTTATTTCTATAGATAATATTTATTCTTTCGCAGTAAAACACAAAGTATAAGACCGCGAAGAGTTACTTTAATTTAATTTCTCACAGTACTTTTATTCTTTTGGATTAATGATATATTTTCTTTTATACTTTATATAATTATATGCTTATAAAATGTGGTGCTGTGGGTATATTTCCCTCGAGTGAGTTAAAACTTCTTTACACTAATATAACTCGATTCGTTTGCTATACTAATTTTGTGAGTGATAATTAGGTTTCCACCTTGTCATGCAGTAGAGAAACCGATCCTTTTCAACAATATAGTGTCCTAACTAGCAGCTATAGTTCTATAGATGCTGGAGCATAAATGATTTTTCTTGAGATTCATGCAAGTAGTTCTGATTCATACATAGACTGGGTGTCACTTTATTTTTATTTTTATTTTCTTTTGGTTACAGTTTAATTTTACGCTTACAACATATGTTTACTTGGTAACTATTATTTATTAAAACGAAGTTGACAAAGCAATGCAATACATCCCCACCAAGCAACTGACACTGATTTTTTTACAGTACTAAATATATACACTGACACACACATACTTGTATATACGCCTCGGCTATTTGTTGGGCATGACACGCTATCTTGATGATTTTGACTCGTTAGCTTTCATATATGTATAAATAATATAATTAGTAATTATATGTTCAGTCAAGAAATTAATATAAGAAAAAGCTAACTTTTATACAAAAAAGGATATACTTGATCTTTCTTGCGTAGATTAATTAGTCCTCTATTCATGCACAACATTATGAAAGCTGTGAAAAGTGGTGAAAAAGAGAGGAAAATACAGGCTACGCAATCACATATATAGCAATTACCTTGAAACTTCCAAACACTATGTTGGTGTCATCTTTGTCTGGTGGGATTGGAAACTTGAAAATTTCATGTCATAGATGAACTAGCTGACATGTGATAGTGATTCCACACAAGACCTAGTTATTATTAGAGAAATTATTAAGTGTTTTTGGAATAAGATTTTTTTTTTTATTTTGTATCATATGTGTCATATTAATTTTATGCGTTATTAATGTCTCTTACGTACTTTAATTATATATTTAATATTATAATTGATTTGTCACATATTTAATAATTACAAAATAAAAAAAAATCTCTTGTTTCAGGAGTACATCAGAATCTCTCATTATTATTTGCTGGGGACAATTACTTGCACATACTATTTTACCTTAGTCATGTATTGTCTATTTGCTATCAAAAACTGACCCATTTTGTGTTCATGCATAAACATTGTAGAGGTGGCTAAGCTCAACGCAAACGAATGGTACTTCTTCAGCTTCAGGGACCGCAAATATGCCACTGGCTATCGAACAAACCGGGCCACCACATCTGGGTATTGGAAAGCAACAGGGAAGGATCGTACGGTGCTGGATCCAATCACGCAAGAGGTTGTAGGGATGAGGAAGACATTAGTGTTCTATAGAAACAGAGCTCCAAATGGCATCAAAACGGGTTGGATCATGCATGAGTTCCGCTTGGAGACCCCACACATGCCTCCTAAGGTTGGTTTCCACTTCCCTTTAGCTAGCTCTATAGCTTTCTCAATTTTCAAACTTGCACATGAATATAATGATTATCTTACGGTTTAATATATATATTACTATTCCGTTAACCTAGTAACACATGCTACTAATAAGATATTTAAATATGGTTAATGAGGTGTAAAAATAATGTACAAACATAATTTTTTATATTATAATGAGATTAGCGTATATTAGAATAATTTCGTTATTCGTACACTTAGAATGTGACATCAAGTTAACACACCTCTTACATCAACATAAAGTACATCTATTCTATTTTGAGATATAATCTTATATCTCGATATTTACACACACTCACATCGACATATAATATCTATATGAGATGTCGTATAACAGGTGTTCAATAAATATTTTTCATATTAGAGTATGTCTATCATAGTTTAATGAATTCCCACGTCATAGGTAAAAGCTTATGATTAAAATTTCAATGAACAATTTAAACATTTAAATCGATGAATGTAAAGTTGTTAAGTAAAGGTTTAATTAATTTTATAAATTGATTTTATTTTTGTTTTAAGCCTTGTTGGTGAAAGTTGAAGACTAAACAAGTTAACATAGATTCTCCCAAAAAAGACATGATAGATTTTCCAATCTCTTTTTTCCATGTGTACATATTGGAGTTGGATCTGATCGGCTTTAACATCATAGAGAGAGAGAGAGAGGAAAAATAACATACGTGATGAGGATTGTCCTGATTCAATTGCTTTGCTGCAGATGTATTATATTGTTGTCAGTGATAGAAAAGAATAATTCATAAGGGGAAAAGAAAAGGTTGCCTTTGCCGTGTATTTTTGGTGTGAGGATAAAGCTTCTTTAAGCGTATATTTGGGTTCACATTTATTTTTGCTAATTAGGTCAAACTTTTGTTGATTACAGGAGGACTGGGTCTTGTGTAGAGTCTTTCACAAAAGCAAAGAAGATAACAGTGCCAAACTCAGCACACAACTCATGTATGAGAACACAGCTCCATCCCTAACTTTGGCTTCATCATTCCCAACCAACCAAACCATGCCTGGTGGGTATAACAAACTTACCTCTTTCTCTTCCTCCATGGCAACCCATCATCATTTAAACCCGAACCAAAACTGTTCTTCCATGAATCTCCTTCAGTTTTCTCGGGAAACAAACACCAACAGTAGCACTGTTACTCAAATTAGTCCTAAAGGTGATGATGGATATGGGTTCTTATGGGACATGGATCTGGAAGAAAATAGCTTAGAAGATGGCGTGGCCTCAAACTTGGACGGAATGAGTTTCGAGGTCGATAATAATAATAATATGGTCTTGTTATAAGCATGGTTTGTCATATGGTATATACGGCATATCTAATGATAAGAGTGTTTATTGTAAGATGTGAGAAGAGTAACTTTTGGTTATTAGCTCTTATATGAAAGGTCAAGATTAAAACATAAATGTATGTGATTTTTTAAAGTGATCACATTATTTTTAAGTAACTTTTAATCTTAACTATTCATATATGGTTGTATAACTAAAATTTACTCTTTTTATTCTCTTAAAATAAAAACTCTCCTCACTATATATATATATATATCTCTGGTAAATTGTCCAAATTCGTTGATTTGTGATGTGTTTATGGTGTTTGGCTTCACATGCTAGATTGGGATTAGTTGTTTCAAGGTTGTGCTATACTATTCAAGTGTTTAGTGTAATAGTGTGGTCAATTAGGCTTTTTCGTTATCATTATTTACTTATATTTTTTTTTTCTGGGGGTAGGGAATTAATAATCCTTAATTTGTGTACAATATTGTCAATTTGTAATTAGCACTGTTTATATTCTGTCTTACTTTCTTCATTAATTTCTTTTATTGTCATGAATATGTGCACGGAATAGCACTAATGATTAAACATTTTACAAGCTCCTCTTGTGAAGATTGGCTTAAGTTTATATATGTTGGGTTGAGGGAAGTGAGTGGAAAGAACAGGAAAATGAAGTTATGGCCACTGACTCAACTTTGATGTGGAAAATTTTCTATTAATTAAGAACTAGAATATGTTTGGTTTTACTTGTGTAAATCTATTTTAAACAGTTGCATAGACTAAATTAATTAATATCTAAATAATTACATAAATTATTATTTCATGCAATTATTTTACATTAAAAATAATAATATGTTAATTATTGATTAGTTTGGGTCTACATAAATATTTTTCATAATATAAAATGTTAATTTAATTACAATCAATTAAGTGACTTCTTGTTATTCTAATGTTTTGGGTTTGAGTACTCTTGTACTCCTTTATGAATAAATCTTTGCTTATAAAAAAATGTTAATTTAAAGAGATTAGAAGTTTATAAATTTATGCATATTTGGAGTATCAGGAAAATAAAAGAAATTTTTTTTGTAAAGCAACATTCTCCCGCGTTAGTTTTGAGATTAATTTTTACCTTTTTTTACGAGCAGATTCATTTTACTCAAGGGTGATGTACCATATATATTATATAGTATTAGGATCATCTACAATTACTTTAAAAATAGTATGAGATTCTATCCTTTAAATGTGTATCATTATATGATAAATTTAATATTTAAAACATACAGTTTAATTGAATGAACATATAGTGAGATGATAAACTGCACATCCTGCAGTTATTTTTAAATCTGCAGGATCTAAATCCAAAATATATGAGAGGAAAAAATAAATCAAGTTCTTTGCCCTTGATGTCTTTTCTTACAAACTCTCTCCCAATTTCTCAATTTTACTCAATTCATCCAAGAGCATGGGATCATATATTCCCTAACTCTATTACAGCCATTGTTCTCACAGAATTCAAGCACCACCATACAAATCTGCCGTACCAAAACTGCTATTGATATCCCCAAGGTCGCAACTAAAACTCCTAACTTCTGTCTGATATATTTAGAAGCACTTGATGGATTTTTTAAGGTTAAATCACTAACCTCATTGCTTACGCCTCTATGGAAGAAAATGTAGGATGGTTAGCTTTCAAAATATCTCAACTAATTTTCTGATAACTTTGATGCAGTAAAGTATTTATAAAATTTTAGTTTTCACTATGCTTGTTAATTTATTGGGTTAGGTTTGCTCATGAACTCAATTAACCTTATGTATATACTGATTGTAAAATGTTTAGGCTAGGCTAATTTATCAATTTACATTAGATCTTTAAACTCCTAAATCAAATTAAATGAATCGGACTACGAGTTAGTTTACTTTATTGACCTTCTGTTCATAAAATCTTGTCCTCCTTGCATTTTTTCTGTTACAAAAAAAAATTGTGATTTTTGTAATCTCCACTCAATCAAGATCCGAAGAAAAACCAATAAAATCAAACTTTCTTTTAAAAAAAAAATTCAACTCAAAATCACTTCATTAATTATGGCATTGGAGAGCCCATCTAGCCTCCTTCGTTCTCTATTTCTCTTTCTCAATTTCACTTTTTTTCTTTCCTCTTTCAGTCTAACTCTCTTCCTTTTATTTTGAAAAAGTTTAATGATAGGAGACACTATTCTATTTTAAGGTTAAGACATAACATAAAACTCAAAGAAATTACTATAAATACTGACAAATTGCCTACCAGAAAAAGGTTATTAATAGAAATCGAACCCAAGAGTTATAAACAAAGTGCTTCAATATGCCTGTTGTTCTCTAGTCATTAATGTCGCAACTCAAAACCACCATTTCATTCCAATCTCAGCAATAAAAAAAATTAGTCGTTGATAGTATATGCATTCAAATCAAAGAGAGATTTTTATGTGTTCTTAAAAAAAAAAATCTTATTTTGTATTATTAAATTTGTGCCACGTGCTTAACTTGTCATGCACAGTAGCATAGAACAGAGACAAGTAGATTATAGGTAGGTAAATTGTTTTTGTGAAACAAAAATTAAATAAGTGCGTACATACATACTTTGAAGCATGTGAGAGATTTCAAAAGCTTGATTAATGAAGCTTTGAGTCTTAATTTTTGACCTAATCTAGCTCCCCGGCCCCCCCACCCTCCCTTTCATATCGGGAATCTTCTGTCTACTCATGCATTTTAATAGGCATAAACTAGACGCCTAATTAAATCTTCCGAAACGTAGTGTAAATCTATTATATGTTATCATAATTCTCTTTTATGTACTAATAAAGTGCATGTATGCAATACTAAGAAAAAAGGACACGGGATCTGATGCGATACAAGCATATCTCTAACTCTTGCACGAGATTAAACTAAAGAAAGGGGCATGAGATGAAAGCAAACTATGGACATAGCTTGTTGGATTTTGATTTGTCTCTCCTAGTTTGCTTTTTTTATTTTCTATAGGTTGGAACTTTATTAATCATTGAAGCCCTAGTCACATGGTGCTTTAATTTTTTCTAACGCATTTCACTGTGTGTTAGTTATTTGTCGGCACACTTATTGACACTGAAATGTGCCACCTTAGCCTACGGGCTCGCCGGCAAAGAGATTCTTTCATTTCACAGCCCAGATTTGCTTTTGCTTTAATTAATTTGCTTTTTCTCTTTTTTGTTGCCATTATTTTATACCAATTACTGTCATTTGTTGAGTGTTGAGGGAATTGATGGCCACTGCTTCAAGCTCCTAGCTAGCTTTCAGTTGATAAACATTCTAAAACACGAAAGGACCATAAATAATTGAGGCTGCCCATAATTGAGATGAGCGGAAATTAAGATAAAAAATTATTGAATTAAATTATGATATTTTTTTAATAATTGAAGGAGATAAAAGTTTTTTGTTTTTTTGTTTTTAACAGTGAAGAAGATAAAAGTTATTTTTAAAATTTAATATTATAAAAATAAAAAAAATCTTGTAACACATTGAAAATAATCCATAGGTATATCAATCAAACACAAGTTAGTGACAAGCAGCAAGAGGCAAGCCATGCAGGAATTATTAGTTAGATTGGTCCACCACTAGTTGACATTGAGACTGATCAAGAGAACAAGAAATTAGGATGGAGCTGCAGAGACACGATACCTAATATAGTAATACAAATGAAGATATATAGGTTCTCTTGCTGGCATTGGCGTACAGTATAACAGCATACAATGTGAAATAGGCAAATTTTCAGTTTTGCCGTTTAGCGCCTGTCATTTGGCATTGCTTATTCTCCTGGCTTCTATCTCTCAATTTCCACATTGATTTTGAAAAGTGACTCTGGTATCTAGTTGCCGCAACAGGCAACAGCTTTCAGCACTGCTACGCAAAACTTAATTACCCATGAGTTTCTTCACTTTAAGCTCCTCAACATCCAGTTTTGTTGTCTTCTTCTACAGGCCACAGCAGCTCTTCCTTGAGGGGCTGAGGCTGAAGCTTGATGACCCTTGAGCCCTTTGTTGTGACTTTCCTCAATGGCAAAGAATTTTAAGGTGTTCAATTTGTTAGAATTTTATGAGGCATCCTCTCTTTACTCTTAACCGCACTCTTCCCTTCAAGATCTCCATTATAAAAAGGGAGTTGGAGAGGAATATTATGTTTTTGGATCAGTACACATTTGTATAGGCCATCTTTTCATGATTCTTGAATGTAAGTGGTTTTTGATATGTTTTCAAGAGATATGTACCTTAAATTTCATCTTGAAATTGATATACAAGCATGAGGTGTTCTAAACTCTAGTATAGGCATACTCAATATATGATTTAATATTTTAAGTAGTATGAGCTTATGGTTTGAGTAGGATGAATATTTAAAGATGGTCGATGATGCTCGGGTTTGTACCTAATCACGTTGTGGAGCATTGAACCAAGCTTGGCTTTTAATTGGTAACCATGTGAATATTTGAAATAACTTTTGTTGAGGGGAAGCATATTAATGTTGCTCACATTTGAGGAGGAAAATATTGAAAATTTAAGTGTAAGTGATAAAGTATCACATTAGTAAAGAATAAGTTAAGTGAGAAATATACAAGTGATAAAAATTCATAAATTCAATGCCTTAATAAATTTTTGATTCACCATGTAATATAATAAGTCCACTATTATAATTTCTCGCTTAACTCATTAACGAATATTTTCATCTTTTATGCTCCTCGCCTAACACAACTAGCTAGTTGATATGTTGTTGCAACTTACAACCATGTGTGCTCCGCTAAAAAAGTGATAGTTCTTAGGAAATCAGAGTATGATACACTCTAAGTGTCTTGAACACTTTATGGATATGAGCAAAAGCGTACTCAAATTCAAAAAAAAGAATCGATAAAATAGTAAAACACGTAAATAGTACTTTTACAGTGAGATCCACTTGTCAATACTATTTGAAGAAAATAAATCAAGAAGTGCATACCAAATTTAACATGGAAAATTCTCTTATACACTGAGGGAAAAACCATGGGTTAAGCTCCAAAAATATTCCATTATATCAAGAATAATTACAATATCATTTTTACACTCTCACACACAAGAGATACAAATTATAGTGTTTTTCAGTGAGACTTTCTTCTACTACAAATGTGGTGTTACAGAGACTAGAAAGTATATCAAAAAATCTTCAGCGTATGCACACACACTATACTCTTGAAATTTCCTCGCACTATCTATTTTTGCTCTCACTCTCAAAAGCTTGTATTAATTGATTCTTGCTTCTACTTGATGCTTCAGATGAAGCAATGTTTCTCTATTTATTGAGAATTCTTACAAGCCTTGCATTTAATGCTTTGGCCTTCCAACTGCCACCCACCAACAAGCACCTAAAGTGCTCCTATGCATGAGGCAATAAGTCCTCCGACAAATGTTGACAAATGCAAGGCACATTCAACAATTCTCCACCTTGGCTTGCATTTACAAGAATCTTTAATCTCTGCAAATATTGATCAAGTTCAAACAATGTTAACAATGTTTGAAGTTATCAACTGTCAATGATTTTGCCATCATGTATGCAGGGTTCTCAGTTGTGGCTATCTTCTGAATTGTAATTGTACTGTCATTAATACTTTCTCTGACAAAGTGAAATCTAACACCAATGTGCTTTGTCCTTTCATGATAGACTGGATTCTTAGCCAGATGAATTATACTTTGACTATCATAATGTACGACAGGTACTTGTTGATCCAACCCAAAACTACCCAAAAGACCTTGTACCCATATGCTCTCCTTCACAGCCTCGATCAATGTTATATACTCAGCTTTAGTAGTTAACAATGCAACTGTGAATTGCAATTTCACCTTACAACTAATAGTACATCCAAAGACTGTAAATATATAGCATGTTAATGACCTCCTTTTATCAAAATCACCTACATAATCAGAATCTACATAGCCTACGACCCCACAGGTCTGCTGACCATCAAATACCAAACAGACATTGGTGGAACCTCTTAGGTATCGCATGATCCATTTCATAGCTTCCCAATGCACTCTTCTAGGTTTGCTCATAAATCTGCTCACCAAACTTGCTGCATGTGAAAGATTTGATCTAGTGCACACCATGGCATGTATGAGACTGCCAACTGCATTAGAGTAAGGTATATGAGTAATATGCTCCACCTCTTCAACAGTTTTTGGACATTCCTTTGAAGATTGCTTGAAATATACAGTTAAAGGAGTACTAACTGGTTTATACTTATCCATATTGAAGCGTTACAGCACTTTCATAATGTAACTTTGTTGTGACAAGCACAATCTGCCATAATGTCTCTACCTATGAATCTTCATACCAAGAATCTTCTTTAATTTGCAGCACCCAAGTCTTTCATTTCAAATTCTTTTCCCAACTGAGTTTTCAATATACTGATTTCAGCCTTGTTACGAGTTGCAATTAGCATGTCATCTACATACAACAACAAATAAATTTGAGAACCATCTGAAAGCTCCTTAGAGTAGATGCAATTATCATATTGATTTGTATTGTGTCCATTACTAATCATAAATGCATCAAACTTTTTGTAGCACTGTCTTGGGGACTACTTCAAGTTGTACAATGACTTCCTTAACAGGAAAACATAATCATTCTTAAGAACTATGAACTCCTCCGGTTGACTGATGTAGATCCGCTCCTCTAGTTCACCATGTAAGAATGTCATCTTCATATCAAGTTGTTCCAACTCCAACTCAAATATACTTACAATAGCTAATAGAATCCTGATAAACCTATGCTTCACCATAGGATAGACTACTTCATAGAAGTCAATGCCCTCCTTATGAGTATAACATTTTGCTACCAATCTCGCCTTGAACCTTAGAGGCTCAATACTTGAGATTCCTTCTTTCCTTTTGAAGACCCATTTGTAGCTAACTATTCTTTTTTCCTTTGGAACTTGTACTAGCACCCACGTTTGATTTTTCTAAAGGGACTCAATCTCCTCATTCATTACCACTAGTCATTCATTCGACTCCTTGTTGTCTACTGCATCATAGTATGTAGATGGTTCATCTCCTACTACCCTATCTGCCATAGCCAAGGCAAAGGCTATATGATCTGCATCTAACAAGTCAAGTGCTCAAGCAACAAAATTAAGATATCTTTGAAGTTTCTGAATTTGTTGTCTTTCTCTGACAGTAGCAATATTATATGGCTCTACTCTTCTGGTTTCTTCACCAGCACTCATGTTGACAGGTTCATCTTGTTGTTCTACTTCAGGTTGGGTAGTTCCTGAAGTACTTAGTTGATTTGTGTTTTCTTCTTGCTTCATCTTCCTAGTGTCAATCTCCAGCTCCACCTGTTTCTTAGCACTATGATATGTCTATGCCTGATCTACTTCAGATTCTCGCTTTTGATTTACCATTGTCGCCTTGTCAAATGTGACATCTTTGTTAACAATGATCTTAGGTGAACTTGCCTTTTATATATACCACAGTCTGTAGCCCTTCACCCTTCGTGCATACCCTAGAAATATATGTCTTCTTGTCATTGCCTCAAGTTTACCATCACTCACATGGCATACACAAGACAATCAAACATCTTCAAATCAGAATAGTTCACTGGTTGACCAGACTATACCTCTTGCGGAGTCTTTAGATTAATTGCAGTTGATACAGATCTGTTTACTAGGTATACAGCTGTATTGATCACCTCAACCCAAAATAATTTGGGTAGTTTAGAATTAATTTGCATGCATTATGCACACTTCAGAAGTGTTCTATTTATCTGTTCTGTAACTCCGTTTTGCTATGGTGTTTCAGGTACAGTATGGTGTCTTACTATACGTGCATTCCTGCAAAACTCTTTAAATTCTTTAATGCAGAATTCTCCACCATTGTCGGTTCTTAGTCACTTGACTAACCACCCGGTTTGCTTTTAGACCATGGCCTTTCACAGCTTGAATTTTCTAAACACCTCATCCTTTTGCTTCAGGAAATAAATCCAGACCTTCTTGGAATAATCATATATCAAAGAAAGAAAATAACTAGCTCTACTCAATGAGTTAACAGAGGCTGGACCCAAACATCCGAGTGAACATACTCCAGAATGTCCTTACTAGTGTGTTTTGTATACCTGAACTTCACTCGTTTCTTCTTTACAAATACATACTTTCACAGAAACTAAGTTTGCAATCCTTTACGGCTTTCACCACTCATTTGCTAGCAAGTATTGTCATTCCCTTCTTACTCATATGACCAAGTCGCATGTGCCACAACCATGTAGCGTCATCTTTTGATTTTTAAGATGATAGAACAGTAATAGTCTTACTAACTGTGCTCCCTAGCAATAGATAGATCCTGCCTTATAGCTTTTCTTTCATCATCGCCATCGAGCCTTTGGTCACCTTCAATAGACCACCTTATCCAGAGAATTTGTAACCTGGTAAACACAATTTTTATATATTAGTTAATTCTCATATTTAGTCTCTTAGACCTCTTATGTTCTTAATTGATTAGTCTTGGTCACATTTTATAAGTTTGTGTTCAAATTGGGTTTAATTGTATTTTTTAGCATTATTAGGAATTTTACATTATTTTTTGTATTTTGGGCATAACTTGAGTTCTAGACATCTAAAAATTATGAATTTTACTTTGTAGGAAATCTGAGAGAAAGCTCTACAACTTTGATGCAGAGCTCGAAGACTGAATCAAATGTCTACTAGGTCAAATTGAGCCTGGAATTTAGAACAGAGATGTTGTCATTGGAACCTGGACGATATGCAAAGATTATGCTATAATTTAGGTTGTAGGAGTTATATAGAGCTAAAACTGGTGCTATTGGAAAGCTGAAACACATATCTTCAACTATTATGAGACAACTTATTAAAAATATGACGTTTTGATGGCATTTTTGGTCTTTGAAGTCGGCCAATGGGTCTAAAGAGTTATTAAGAATATTTTAAGCATAATTCTCTCATCTTAAGCCTAAATTAGACAAATTAAACATCTAATTAAAGTTAAGAGGAAGATGATTAACCCTAAGCTAAGGGCAAACTTGAATTTTTTATTTTATAGACAATTATTTAAGCAACAGCTGCAACCACGAACCTAATCCTAATTTTTTCTTAGTCACTCTTGCTTGCACTTTATCTCTCCATCTATCTTCATCTCCTTTCTCTCTAGGTTTCTTTCTTTTCTATTTTTCTTTCCTTCCTTCCATGGAAGGCTAGACCCTTTTTAATCAATCCTAGGGATCGATCGACAATCTTGATGTTTAATTCTGAGATCTTGTTTTGATTATTTTACATTTATTTGTTAATCAAGTTTCTTTTGTACTTTTTTTGATTTTGTTAAATCTGGATTAAATTGCTTAATTTGATTTGGATATTGATGTGATAATTGCATAATTATAATATGTTTAATGACGATTATAGAGACTAAATAATGCATCAAATATGTTTGATGGATTGTTAAGCTTGGTTGAATTCTAAGTTTTAGGTTAATTTAGGATTAGATGAGTGTTTAATTCATTTAACCTTGATTAATTAAATTCTGGATGTTTATTTAGTAGAGAATTCATGGATCATCTTAAGGCTTCTTGATGTGATCTAAGACCAAGAATTTGATTAGCAATTGAATGGATTCTTAGTGATCAATGATGGATTAAATTCAATATTAGTTGGTTTCCTTTGATTAGTTATTTACTTAATTTTGTTTACAGTTTTTTTTAATTGTTTACGTTTAATTAATTCTGTAATTTTTTCCCTTTGTTAACTTCTTAATCTGATTGCTTAATTAGAGTGATACAATAGCTCAACCCAGTTGTGCCTTATATTACAAGTAATTTAGTTAATTGACTTACAAATTGATATAATTTGATAGTCTCGGTAGCTATGATACCCCTAGTTGTCTAGGGCACTCAAAGAGAATAGGTTCCTAACCAGCTCTAGGACATGCCACACTTGAAACATCCTTGCAGTATCATCATCCAATTTGATTCATACATCTCATTTACCTTCAACAACAATTACCCTGTTATCTCTCAATCTGACATTTTCTTCCCGCTTTTGATAGGAATAGAAAAAACTTCTATTGGATGTCATGTGAAAAGATGCATCAGAATCTAAGATCCACTCGTTGCTTGAGTCACTAGTGGAAACTGTTATGACAGACTCAACATCACTATCTTTAGAACTTACAACTGTTATGTTGGCAGAATTTCTTGATTTCTCCTTTCTCTCTGAGCAGTTTCTTCGGATATACCTTGTGTGGTGACAATAAAAATACTTTAGGGACTTGTGATTTTTGAACTTTGTTTAGTAAATTTTAATGTGTATAGATTGTTTGTTTATTTTGTTGAATTGTATGTTTAATTTTGGTACTTACTTAAGCATGCAATATTAAGTTAAATAATTTATTCACATTAAAATTAATTATTAAAGAGCTTGTATAGTTTCTTTTTTTGAATAATTATATGCATATATTATTTTTTTCTTGAAATTTGTATGTATAAATTTATTATTATTGTACATGCAAAATTATGTTAAATAATATTTATGCATTGTTATTCAATTTATTTGTATTATGTTATGCAATTATTTAGCTCTTTATCAATGTTAAGTGATTGATATGATTTTGATTAATTAAGGAATAGCCACGAGAATCTTTAATTAATAAAGATTATATATTAAGTTTTAGAATCACATTAAAATATTACTTGTAATTAATTATATGTGATGTAATAAGATCTACCCACAAGAATTTTGTTATATTTGTATGATTAATTAGGATGAAATATTGGATTATATTTCTTGATCTACCCACATGAATTAAGAAGTGGAACATGATTTGATAGTTGTGTCATAAGGTTACATAGCCTACAGGCAAGTTTTATGTCGCTAGACTCATAGATTAAGACATGATTTACATTGCTAAAACATGACATTTATTTTTAGTCTCAAATTATCAATAATGAGCATGTATGAACCTTGTAGTTATTCAACTTACGAATATTTCTGATATTAAGTGTGATATTCCCGAATTAAGAGGTGACAACTATAAAGTTTGGAAGGAGAGAGTTCTTCTCCATTTGAGCTGGATGGACATTGATTATGCTATTAGGAAGGATGAACCACCGGGTATTACTGAAACCAGCACTCCAGACACTGTTGACCTTTAAGAAAAATGGGAGAGATATAACCGTCTCTCCATGATGTTCATAAAGATCAAAATAACTGCTGGTATCCGTGGTTCTGTCGATTAGCATACTAAAGTTAAAGATCTTTTGAAAGCTATTGATGAGCAATTTGTTACATCTGACAAGGCCCTTCCCAGCACTCTAATAATACAGTTCTCATCCATGAAGCTCACTGGGATAAGAGGTGTGCGTGATCACATCATGCGCATGAGGAATATAGCAGCTTAGCTGAAAGCCTTGGCGGTAACCATGTCGGATTCTTTCCTGGTTCACTACGTTTTATGCACTCGGCCTCATCAATATGGCCCTTTCAAAATCTCTTATAATACACATAAAGATAAATGGTCAATTAATGAGTTATTGACTATGTGTGTCTAAGAAGAGGAAAGGTTGATGATGGAAGAGGGCGAAAAGGTAAACTTGACTGTTCATGGAAAGAAAAAGAAGGATCATGCAAAAAATAAGGGCAACATTCCTCCTCAGCCAGTCATAAAAAAAATAGTCAAAGTGTTTCTTTTGCAAGAAGAAAGGGCATATGAAGAAAGACTGCTCAAAGTTTAAGAATTAGCTCAACAAGAAAGGTACTCCATTTGCATTTGTTTGTTATGAATCTAATATAGTTAGTGGTAATCATAACACATGGTAGATTGATTCTGGTTCTACAATCCATATTTCTAATACCTTGCAGGGTATGGAAAACCTAAGGAAGCCAGTGGGAAGTGAACAATACATCTATTCAGGAGGGAAGATGAGTTCACATGTGGAAGCCATTGGGACGTGCAATTTAGTTTTAAGCAACAATTTTATTTTACGTTTAGAAAAGACCTTTTATGTTCATAGTTTTTCTAACAATTTGATTTTTGTTTCAAGACTTGCACCTTTGGGTTTTTCTTTTAATTTTTCGGATTCTGGTTTTACTTTATCCAATAAATCTGAAATTGTTTATTTTGGTACATTACTTGACGGTCTTTACTCAATTGATTTACAAAACGACGCCGCTTATAATTCTATGCATGTTACTGCTGGTTTAAAATGATGTGTTATGAATG